>JAAVTJ010000196.1:0-522865 GCA_011947355.1 Phytophthora boehmeriae | reverse complement strand
CAAGTTGCTGGCAACTTCTGGGCAATGCCCGCCGAGTGAAGCAATGCAATTCACAGCGATGTGTCTTGTACCGTACTGGAAGCAGACGGATCTGGAAGATTTTGGCCTCAAACACATGCATATGCAGGAGAGCGAGGTCGATGCTCGCTTCTTTGTGGCTGGAGGAAGCTTAAGAGAGTTTCTCAGTGGTAATGTCATAGTCACTGTGAAGGCAGCATTGGACTGTATTGAAAAACCTGAAGATGCGGGGAATCTGCTCACCCGTATGGCCTTGGCTCCAACAAGCAGATCGACCGCATCCGCATGCGGGGAGTGAGAGACCGCAACAATGCGGAGGACTACATGTACGGGAGTTGGACCAATTGCGTGACGTCGAAGCTTGTGTTACAACTCATGGCAGCTATGATAGCCAAACTTCTTTGAAAAGCTGATGGGTATTGCAAAGGGAATGAACGACGATCGTCTTGAAGGTGTGGCGTTGGAGGATATTTCCACTCATCAGTGCGTCATCAACGGTCAATTCAGGTGCAGTATTGCAAGTACGATAACGTGGATTGGAGAACGGTCCAGGACTGGGAGAGTATTATGGATGAGGAGGTGGGCTCGATCAAGGTGAATGAGCCTTCTTTGGCCAAGTGCGAAGGTGGAAACAGAATGGAATGCGTAGCAGTGATGGAGAGGTGGGCCGCAAACCCTTCCGAGATGAATTACTGGATCCCCGCAACCAGTCTGTGTGAAACAATTGATGCGGTTGCCAGATAGACGCTTTCCGACGGTGTGGTACGGTTTTGCTTCCTGCAGTTGACGAAGGCCACCACGCACAAGTGATGCAGCAATTCTTTGGGAGCTTGCGCAGCCATTCGTGGATAAGCAATTGCCAATGTGCTATATTGCGCTCCTTCCTGACGATCCTGACGAGGACAAGAGACGCACATTCCGATTAAATCCTGCGGTGATCACGCAGAAAAAGGTTTTGGATCACATCCGTCTTTATGTCGCGCGTTTCGAAGTGACTCCATGTCATGAGAGTATCAACACTACAAGTAGTTAGCATTGAGGTTGCTATTTCTATCGTTTGTTATTTGCACTTTCCTAATCACACCGACATACTTCAACCTCCCTTGACATTTGGCTTCTGTTCACTTAACCTATGCGTGTGTAGTACTCTACTCAACTTGGCATGGATGCCGATATGAAAGTTGCCAGCCATTTTCGAGATGAAGTCGAAGCTTTGCTTTTCAAGCACCGCGTGAATTTGATGCTGGTACTGTGTATTACAAGTGCTTCTTGAAGAATACACGGTTAACCATGCGTTTGTGTGTGCAGGTTGGCCATCAGCACGCATATGAGCGCAGTTGTCCAGTGTATCGCAAGGAGTGTGTTGCTGACGGGAAAGGAACGGTGCATGTGGTAGCTGGCGCTGCTGGTTATCCGCTGGACACGGCAGGTTTCTCGACGAAATATGGGAATTGGAGTATTCGCCACGCCAATGAGTATGGATACCTTCGTATATTGTCTGGACCAGATGTGTAACGGGGTTACATGAAGGTGACCAGTAAGGTGGACCACACCTGGTCACCTTGGGGACACATCGTCCGGATAAGATATCCGTATCCCTCCTCAAAGAGATACTGGTACTTGGTACCCTCGTATTACCCTAAGTCAGTACTGATGTCAGTACATGGGCGCAACGCCATTCATTTGTGCATGACTAGAACTAAGTATGCAATAGTTAGTTCTATACATTTAGGAAAAGAGATTTAGACAGATAAAAACATTCAATTCAGTTCACATTTTGCTAGTTAATTAAGAAGTTGTTATTTACTCTAAACTAAGCCGAGTCCAAAGGGTCAGTTTTGGACTGTTAAGTATCGCTATACTTGGTTCTTGTATAAGAACGTACAGTCGTCGGAACTCCGACTGATAGACGGACGTCTAAGACTCAAAGAGTCGCCCCTCTTCCTCTGTGCCAAGCACTTGCTACGCAGCCCCGCTGCATCTGGTAGCACTCGTAGTCAATCCGACACCTGAGTCATTGACTGTCCCTCTGTGAGGATGGAGCAGAATGCTTTCGCCCATCTGACTCCAAGTCAGCAAGACACGCTTAACAAGCTAATGTCTTTGCTAGGCCCTGAGGGCATGACGCATTTAGCGTCCCAAGGGCCTGACGCAATCAATGCGCGTCTCGAGGCCTTCTCAAGTTACGAGAATGCTCTCCTTGAGCACATTCAACAAAGAGTGAAGGCTAAGACGCCCCAGGCGTCGCCAAGCCAAGAAAGTAGGCTTTCGAAGCCGAAACCACTCATGTTGAGTGTGAAGATCTTTAATGGATCTGAAGGAGAGAGCCTCCTGTTGTGGACCCGAGAGGTCGAAATGGCCATGAATTCGGCCATGCTCCAAACGGAGCAGCAGCGCGTCGCGCTGGCAGTCTCCAAGCTCGGCGGGCGAGCGAAGGAGTGGGCACTCACGTGCCGTTCGTCAATAGACGAAGCGTTCCCATCGTGGGAAGAGCTGAAGCATCAGCTGTCGCGAGTGTTCTCGCCGCCTAATGAGGCGTACCGCGTGCGATCACGCTTCCTTGCTTGTCGCCAAGGCAAGAAGGATTTGGTGGACTATGTCCAAGAGCTACGCACGCTCATAGCCGGCATGTTTGCCGACCCCTTGCCTGAGGCAGTCACCGTGACGGTGTTTATGGAGGGCCTTCGCACGGGCGTCGCCCGCACGGAGGTATTCCGCTCCCGTCCAAGCTCTTTTGAAGAGGCAGTGGACATGGCGTTGAACGCCGAGCACAACTTCAAGTCCTCTAGACTTGGAGCGAGTGCGGGCTCACATGGACAAGGTGGTCCTGAGCCTATGGATCTCAGCTACGCTGAAGATGAAGAAGCAGAGCTTCGAGCTGCAGAGCAGCGCATGAACATCCGAAGATGTTTCACGTGCGGGAGCACCCGTCACTTGCGGAACGGTTGTCCGCTGCGCAAACAGCGCCAGGCTCCGTCGAGCCAAGCCCGTCCGGCGAACCAGAACTCTGGGTCGTCGGCGGGAAACGACGACTCCCAGTAGGTGCGGGGCGCCCTGCTGGGGAAGAACTAAGTTCTGTCGTACCTTTGGAAGGTGAGGAGCGACAGGGCTTAGCCCCGAAGAGAGCCGTACTCTCTAACACGGAACGTGTATGCAAGCCGGGCTTGTTGGTCGTCCATGTGGACGTGAAGGGCTTTGATAAGCCCTGGATAGTCTTGATAGACTCAGGAGCGTCTGGTAACTATGCCAGGCGCTCCACGATGGAAGGAAGTCGGCAGTATGCCGAGGCGCTGGAAGCGCGAACGAGTGACACAGTCACGGTACGTCTAGCGACGGGGGCACGGGTTACCGTGCCCAAGGTCCCTGTGGACCTGCGAGTGAAGTTCTTGACTTCAATAGCGTTGAACGCTGCTTGGTCCTAGACCTTGATTCGAGGTATGACCTCATTCTAGGCATGGCATGGCTTGAACGCCATGAGCCATGGATAGATTGGCGGTCTAAGACCCTCGGTGCCACGCACCCTGCTCCGAGCGGAGCTTTGGCGAGTCATGAACCCACCTCCGCTCAAAAGCAGAAGCGCTATTGGCGCGAGCACTGGACCGAGTCGGTCAATGTGCTTGACATTGGAGTGTCGGAGCTGGTGGATAGCTCTGACACTGGGGACATTTGTCCCGAAGGGCGCGAGACGCCGGTCGACGGAGTGTCGACACGTGGAGTGGCACGTAATCCACTGAGCGATGGTCACGGACCGAACAGTGCATCGCTGCGTGTTCAGCCAAACACGATCGACGAGATGTCGGGGCATCGCAATGATGCACGCGGAGTGGCGCGTTATCCACTGAGTGGAGGTCGCAGACTGAGTGACACTCCGCTGCGTGTTCGAGTGAACATGACTGGCGAGACGCCAAGGTATCAGGATGATACGTTAGGGGTGAATGCACCCGAACTCGTCGACGGTAAAGTCGATGTGTTGTCCACGAAGTGGAGTGTCTCTGCAAAGAGACGGACTAGACGCAAGGCGTCATGGGAGAAGCGCAAGGCGCTTGCAGCGACGTCTCCGTCGGATGACGCGTCTAGCGTGCTGAGCGGTAAAGCTCCACGGGCCGCAGCGAGCAATTGTACACGCTCGTTGATGGAGTGACAGGTGATGTCACTGGAGGCATCCGCCTCGACGGACTACCCGATCTCAGTGAGCTCATCGAGCTCGACGAGATGTCGGTCGCCGAGTTTGGCGAGGCTTTGAAAGCCGACGACCTCGCTGAGGTGGTCATGATACGACCTGAAGAGGAGTTGAACTCCTCGTCCTTAGTGGACGAAGCTGTCTTGGAGGATACCAAGAAGGCGCTCAATGCGCGGAGTGGATCAGCGATCCTTAAGGATCCCAAGGATCCCTTTATCCTTTACTAAAGGAGTATGGAGACGTTGTCTCGAAAGACCCGCCAATGGGTCTACCTCCCGATCGAGGTGTGCGCCACGAGATTGATTTGGTTCCAGGAACCAAATACTGCGTGACGCGGCAGTGGCCACTGCCTATGGAGCAGTGTGACGTCATAGACGCTTTCTTCCGTGCCAAGCACGAGGCCGGAATGGTGCGTGAGAGCAAGTCTCCGCACTCGACCCCGACATTCTGTGTCAGAAAGCCAAATGGCAAGTGGCGCATTGTGCATGCTTACAATAAGCTGAATGCAGACACCGATTCCCCGAAAGGATGTTCTTCAGAACAATATGGTGGGCAGTACGCTGTACAGCGCCCTCGACCTTGTCGATGGTTACTACCAATTGCTCATGCGAGCGTGTGACGTACCGCTGACAGCGGTGAGCACCCCGAGCGGTATGCTCTGGGAGTGGCTGGTAATGCCCCAAGGGCTGTCGAACGCTCCAGCAACGTTCAATCGTCTTGTGACGCAATTGTTTAGGCCCCATCGGGCGTACGCACAGACGTATTTCGATGACATCTTCGTCCATAGTCGTGCGGAGCACGGAAGACGGATGTTGAGATGCATGTAGAGCATCTGCGAGCTGTGCTCGAGTGCATGCGCACCAACAAGTTGTACGCCAACGCAGACAAGTGCGTCTTTGGCGCGGAGGAAATTCCTTTCCTCGGGTGCTTCATTGGGAAGCAGGGCCTTAGGGCGGATCCCGCCAAGGTCAAGGCAATCGTAGATTGGCCGGTTCCTTTGAACCAAAGGACTTGCGCAAGTGGCTTGGCCTCGCCAATTACTTGCACAAGTACAGCGAGAATTACGCTGAGATGGCTAGGCCATTGTCCAACCTCCTTAAGAAGGATACGGACTGGTGTTGGAACACCGAGCATCAAGTTGCATTTGATGCAATCAAGGAGAGTCTCCTTCATGCGCCCATCTTGGCGTTACCGGACCCTGATCGTCCGTTTAGCGTCGTGTGTGACGCGTCCGATTTCGCAATCGGTTGCGCTTTACTACAAGCGGACGCCGAAGGGCGTGAACGCGTCATCGCGTTTGAGTCTCGGCAGCTGAAAGCTGCTGAGAAGAACTATCCAGTTCATGACAAAGAGCTACTTGCGATGAAGTACGCTCTAGTCAAGTTCAGGGTTCACCTGCTAGGCTCTAAGCCTTTTGTGATCTACACAGATCATGCGTCACTACGCACAGCGACCCAGTCGCCCCATCTCTCTCAGAGAATGGCCCGATGGCTCTCCTTCTTTGCGGAGTATAACTTCGAAGTGAAGTATAAGCCGGGCAAGCAGAACGTGCTGGCGGATGCGCTTTCGCGCAGGCCGGACTACGAGCTGTCTCATGTCACGATGGTGACGTCGTCAGTGACGAACCTAATACGCAGTGCGTATGCGCAGGACGCCTCTTGCGTAGCGCTACTGCAAGCTCTGAAGAGCGAAGAGTCCGCGGACTCTAAACCGACGTTGTCGGCGCGCACACGCGCGAGGCTTCATCGCTACAGCCTTAGTGATGGCCTGCTGTACTACAGCACCGGTCCCGAGGACCCACCACGTGTCGTGGTACCTCACGATGAGGACTTGAAATACAAGATCCTCTTTGAGGCACATGACGCTCCGGTGAGCGGACACCTTGGTCGTGAAAAGACCTATAGCGCTGTGAGCGCGATGTACTGGTGGCCCAAGCTCTATAAGTGGGTCAGTACTTACGTACGCACGTGCGAGACGTGTCAGAGGGTCAAACCCTCGCCGCATGCGGCTGCGCCTTTGGCGAGTTTGCCCGTACCCAGTGGGTGTTGGCAGTCCATGAGTATGGACTTTGTGTTTGGTCTGCCGAAAGATTCGGCAGGCAACACGGGCATTGTGGTCTTTGTAGACCGATTGAGCAAGATGGCTCACTTAGCGGCTGTGCCGGACTCCATTGATGGAGAAGGAACAGCCTCGCTGTTCCTAGACCGTGTCTTTCGGCAGCATGGGCTGCCTGAGACGATTGTCTCGGATCGAGATCCGCGCTTCACCGGGAAGTTCTGGACATCAGTCTTTAAAGTGCTGGGCACTCGACTGGATATGTCCACAGCGGATCATCCGCAGACCGATGGTCAAACCGAGCGCGTTAACCGCGTCGTGGAGGACGTCCTCCGCAGCGTTTGCGCTGAAACTCCTAAGCGTTGGAGCGCGATGCTCCCGCTTGTTGAGTTTGCATTGAACAATGCGGTTCACGCGTCAACGGGCTTTACGCCGTTTTACGTGAACGGGTTAGCGAACCCACGTGTCCCATTGACACCGCCACGACGTGGCTCAGGGCTTGACGGGGGAGGGATAGCCGACAGGCTTGCTGATGTCAGCCCTGCTTCTGTGCGTAAGCACATCAGCGACTTTGTGTCGCAGCGTCTAAGTGTCTTACGACACGTGCGTGACGCGATGGCTGAGAGCCAAGACGTTCAAAAAGAACAAGCTGATGCAAAAGGCAGAGGCAATTTAGATGTGTTCAAGGTCGGCGACCTAGTTTTATTAAACGCTAAGAACCTACCTACACATGCAGTGTCTGCTGTTTTTAAAACGAAATTGAGGCCACGCTTCGTGGGACCTTTCAAGGTCGTGGCTAAGAAGGGCCTGGCGTACACGCTAAACCTTCCGAAGGCGATGCGCACGCATCCTACCTTCTACGTGGGCTTACTTAAGCCTTACCAGGACCCGGCGCGGGTGAGCTCGAGTGAGCTGGCTCCGCCAACATCGAGGAGACGTTCGCCTCGATTGGCGCAGAGGCAGAAGCCAAGGGCGGAGCAGCCAGAGGCTGAGCGGCAGGTGCTGCCGAAGGAACAGCCAGAGGCTGAGGGGCAGGAGCTGCCGGCCGTTGGAGGCCCGTCAGGACCCCAACACTGCCACGAAGCTCAGCGAGCCCAAACTCCAGAGCGCGAAGACGTCGCGGGACGTCCACGGGGTCTCGACCCAATCCACACGCTCATGGAGCTCGCGGATATCGTTATCATAACGATCGAGCGTCTCGAGTATCTCGCGAAAACGCTCGCTATGGCGATTCAGCCGTCGAGTCAGACTCAAAAACTCAGACCGAGTTACGAACTCAGGACTCGCGTGCGAGTCGGCCGCCGCCGGCGTTGCTCGACGAGCAGGGCGATCTCCACTTTCATGTGGATCGTCTTTTAGCGCGACGTCGTCGCCGGGGTCAAACCCAGTATCTTGTAAAGTGGAGGGGTTATCCACACTCGCAGAACTCGTGGGAGTTCGAGGTGCCCCTCCGACAAGATTGCCCTGACGTCGTGGACGCTTTTGATCGCGCCCATCAGGGCGAGGGCCCGTGGCCGCCGCCGCGGTCGAACCGCGCTTCACATTAGGTGGTGGAGCTGCTGGGTTAGCAGCTGAGCTCCGGCTCTGACTCGCTGACGTAGAGACGGATTCCGTCGACGTCGTCGCAGGAGCGACAGGTGTCGCGCTGACGTACATCGTACGATACCCGTACGAAAGCTTGCGCTTCGCCTTAAGCTTTGCAAAAGCAAAGCGTAGAGCACGCTCAACACGAGCGTCTACTTCGGCATAGCTCGCCATAAGAGCTTCGAGTGAAGGAAGCTTCCGAGCTTTCTCCACCCAGCGCATGAAATGCACTTCGTCATCATCCGATGACTCCCCAGGTGTAACACCCGCGGACAAGTCCGCATGTTGGGAACCGGCCGCCGAGCGAGTTGATCGTCGATCCGCTGTCGATACTCGACGGCCGGAATATCCTGCATTGTCAGGAAGCGCTCACGGAGCGCGTCTCGCTGTGCGATCTGGTCGGCAGTGGTTGCCTGCGGACCAGCAAGGTACGAACTCAAGTTCGAGGCCTTAGCATGGGTGCGCGCGAGACCAGCGGGGTCCTGAGACCCGAAGCCATAATCTCTACGGTTTGGGAACCGCACAGGCGCTGCCTGAGGTCGCGACAACGCATGAGAGGCTTGTGAAGCCAATTGTCGCTCTTGCGCGTCATCCAGATCGTTCGTAACGACACGCGAACCCATGGGGGCGTCTTCATCGCTGAATGACAGCGGAGGCGCATCGCGCAGGGCCCTGCCCCCATAATCCGCAAGCGTTCGTTCCGGGAACGGATTGGGAGTCCGCAGTGGACTGCGCTCCGAAGTCACCGTGGTCGTCGTGACCGTTGCGGGACTTGTCGTTGACGCCACCGAGTATGGTGGGCTGAACGGTTCGTGGGAACCCAGAGCGTCGGGATCGCTCATCTCTCCCTCCTCGCGCTGTGCGCTAGTGTCGGTCTCATAATCGACCTCCATCTCGCTCCCATCCTTGGGTGGTGAACTCATACTCGCAGCGATGCTGCTCGCGCGTGCGCGACCGTATATGTGGTCGTGAGCACGAAAATACTCTGCCACAGAGAGTGTGGCTGGAGCCCCAGGCTCGGACGCCTTCCTTTGGTCCGGTCCTGGACCGCTGTCTCCGCACCAAGTGCGTTTGAGTTAGTCCCGTTAGCTGATGTAGCTAAGGGACAATGCCTTAAAGGCGGAGCGTGAAGACGCTGAGGCTGTTGCCGTTGGTCGTAAGACCCAGAGACTTGTGGGTCAGAGCTTGGAGAGCTGTCGTGCTGCTTAGAGGCAGGAGAAGCCTCGGAGGCAGGGGGCATGCAGTGCTGGGCACTTTGCAAATTCGAAGATGCTCTCAGAGCAACCGCGGAGAACGCGGTGATGTGGCAAGACTTGCCAAGACACGAGGTGTCGACAGTTTGATGGGGGATGTAACGGGGTTACATGAAGGTGACCAGTAAGGTGGACCACACCTGGTCACCTTGGGGACACATCGTCCGGATAAGATATCCGTATCCCTCCTCAAAGAGATACTGGTACTTGGTACCCTCGGATTACCCTAAGTCAGTACTGATGTCAGTACATGGGCGCAACGCCATTCATTTGTGCATGACTAGAACTAAGTATGCAATAGTTAGTTCTATACATTTAGGAAAAGAGATTTAGACAGATAAGAAAACATTCAATTCAGTTCACATTTTGCTAGTTAATTAAGAAGTTGTTATTTACTCTTAACTAAACTAAGCCGAGTCCAAAGGGTCAGTTTTGGACTGTTAAGTATCGCTATACTTGGTTCTTGTATAAGAACGTACAGTCGTCGGAACTCCGACTGATAGACGGACGTCTAAGACTCAAAGAGTCGCCCCTCTTCCTCTGTGCCAAGCACTTGCTACGCAGCCCCGCTGCTCATGAGCTCAACGACGGCTCAGGATGTAGCTTAGGCTAATGAAGAATGTGTCTTCAGACGGTTCACCACTAGCTCTATGCTTGGTCATGACCAAGATTCTAAATTCATGAGTGAGGTATTCACTAAATTCATAAGTGAGGTATTAACTCGGTTCAGAGATATTTTTGGTACCAACCAAAGAGCTACGTTGGCATACCGCCCGCAGGCCAACGGTCAGCAAGAACGCTCGGTCCAAATTGTGATGAGGAGTGTGCGAGCTTACATCTCAGAAGCAGATCAAAGTGATAAGGATGACCATGCCGAACGTTTGATGTTCGCATTAAACAGGTTGGAAACACCTTTCTTCTTGATTCACGGATGGGATGCTCGCGGTACTCTATCTGCGATGCTTGGTCCAAGACCGACTAATGTCGTTGAACGTTCTGCATATAAGTGGGGGCGCAAACTTCGTCGATAGTATAGTTACGCTCAAGCGTACGCTCGAGACCTCCAAATCGAAGCCAAGAAGGATCACACAGACGAACAAACCAAAAGATGGAAGGAGTTGTCTGACCGAGTGAAGTCTGGGTTCAAGATTGGAGATGCCGTTTGACTCTACATACCAACGGTTCAACCTGGCCTAAGTCGGAAGCTGGCTCATACGTGGCATGGACCGTTCAGGATCCAAGAGGTCCACGGTAATTTCCGAGTGAAACTACAGGTTACAGACTCTGGATACAGAGTCAGCCCTTGGGTGCATGTGAGTCGGTTTAAATCTAGAATCTTGTTCCCTGAACGGTCCAAGGTCCAAGCCTAAGTCGAAGAAGATGATGAGTTTGATGCTGCCTTGCTACCAGAGGATAGTTGGGAACCTGGACATGATCAAGGAGAATACGAGGTCGAGAAAACTTTGGATCTACGATGGACCAAGAAGACCCGGATGTCAAAGCGTGTTCGGAAATACTTGATTAAGTGGAAGGGTTATGCAGATCCAGACTGGATTCCTGTGTCCCAACTAAGCTGTGGGTTTCTGCTCTACGTTTCAACAAGAGTGCCAAGACCCAAGCTTGTTTTCAGACGATGCAAGTGGAAGATCGTCCCCTTGAACACTAAGTCCTAAAGAGCAATCTTGGATCAAGACTCTTGGTCCTAATGTGGTGTAGCGATTTCTCACTGTGTGGAGATACGCCAGTTGACTGACCTGCCGCGCTTTCCGGAGAAACGTCAAGTATCCGGCACTGTGATTGGTCAAGACTATGGAGTATGATTGGTCAATATTACATACGACCGACTACTCATTGGCTATTTTGAAGGACCTGGTCACTCGAGCGAGGAGGTCACTATTGTGGATACCGAACTTTGCCGAGTCCTCGGTGTGAACCTATCTTGGTCTAAGTGCGTATTTCCCGGTGGTCGTAAGTTCGACCCTGAATGAGTGCGCGGTGACCCTTCGAGAACTCGGTGGCTATTTTGAGTATTCGGTGGCCCTTCAGGGACACTCAATGGGGGTTCAACTCTTCGGTGAACAGGCGCAGAGATCCGTAACGGGTCATAGTTTATTACATAATTGTATAGTTGCATAATTAGTTACATATTAGGATGTAGGTCCGAAAGGACATATAAGCAGATTGGAATATTCCACCAAACACGAAGAGTGAAGTGGAGACCTTTCAGGTGAGTCTACTTGCTTGTTTGTGTGGGTATGCCCGTCAGTGAACACCGAGCATTGCAGTGAAGTGTTCACCTGGCAAGGCCAAGAGTGTGTGGCCGATTATATAGGGAGTTTGTATAGGGTGAAGGCTGAATTGCCTATATCTCTTTATTTGAGTGCTTCCAGCCGAGGTTTGACCTCGGCGCCCCGTATAAGCCTAGACAAGGCCTAGTACCCTTCCGCTGTTGGGACTGCGGGGTTGTGTGAGTGTGTAGCGCATACTACCGAGTGCTCGTGGTAGTTGTGTGCGGCGTATTACTGGTGAAAGTCGTACTTAGCGAATTCACGGTCCAACGTCTGGCCCGGTATAGGGACTGAGTGTGGGCCTTCAGAATTCATCCCGACTATTAGTTTGCCGGTCTGGTAGACTATTTGTTGTGGGTTAAAGCTATTTACACTACTACCGAAGATTCACGTAGGTTTTACAACACCACACTAACCATTTCTGGAGGTCTTGGCCCAAGCTCTGTCGGGCGTTTTTGCGGTTAAGTGTGTTCGGTGATGGATGTGTTGACGATTGTGATTACGACAGTGGATATGTATATGGAGAATTTCGAGTGGAATAAGATGTGGATATAAGTGTATTCCTTTTGACTCGATGATACTACTAAGAGAACAAGGTGTGCAAAGCAAGGATCAAAAATTGGATGGATTAAACTATGGAATGTAACGCTTAGCTACGCTACAACATGCATTCAACGACTAAGGCCAGCCTTCGTCCAGCACTTCAAGGACCAAGTCACTTAGGTCCTGGGATCCAGTTCTTTGCCATCTCTGGGTCTTGATGGCTCTCTTGGCCCACTTCGGATGAAAGTGGGTGAGACGCTCCTTGAGTTCAAGACAAGCCACCCACAAAGTCCGAATGTGCTCAGCTCGATCTAGAGCTTGGAGCTGATCCTTGAGGCTGAGATTGGAGACCTTGGAGTCTCTTGGAATCCAGTGACACGGGTTTACAGGAGCAGTCTAAAGCGCAGGTTCTACGTCTAGGCGCTTTGGAAACCCGTCGATCTTGGATCTGCGTGTCTGGAGAGCCTTCAGTCCTTTCTGAATCTTTTCACGGCGCTCCTGGCGGCTTGAATATAAACCAGCGTAGACTGTATCCTTGGACGGATCCATCGTGATCCAGGGCAGCGACTCCCAGACCCCTCGGCGGCGCTGGCTCATCCAGTTAACATAGCCTTGGATCCAAGCATGCACCCCTAGGTCCAAGTCTGTAAGGCGGGGAAAGTATAGATCCCGCTCTCGGCCTTCAAACATAGCGTCCCACGACTTGGTCTTAAGGATCTTCTGGTAAGCAGCTAAGTCCCAGCGAGCCTTGCCTTCCTTAATCTGACTCTTCTGTAGATCGAAACTTGGAAATCCAGGAATCTGGGGTGTCTTAACGCTGTAGTGCTTGACCAATATACCGTAGTGGTGCCATGACTTCACGTCCTCAGTGTCTGGTACCCCGACCTCTTCTAGCTCCGCAGGTGTCAGATCGGCTAGAGGCACTCCAGCCAAAGGCGAGCGGGTCCGTGTCCCGACGCGAGGCGATATGACCTTGGTCGAAGGTGTTTGAACGAGTGTCGAGGATTTGAGATTCTTGATCGGAGTCAAAGACCCTTGGTCCTGAGCGTGGCGTTTCCTGCTTAAACCAGAGCTCTTGGTACTACTCGACTTGGACGAAGAAGACAACTGAAGTGCGAAATGGCCCTTGCCCTTAGACCCGCTATAATAGTACTTTCCGAGTTCTGGGTTGTAAGGCAAATCATCATCACTTTCGTCGCTTGATTCGAAGGCCAGGGGGTCGACTCTGGGCGGCGAGACTTGGCTGTCTTCATCTGAGTTGCCATCGTCGCTTGATCCTTCACTTCTGCTCTCACCCCTTGGTGGTCTGCATCGGAATTGTTGTCTTCGTCGTCATCCTTGGGGAAACTCCGTTGTCGTCGTAATCAGGGTCAGCGTGAGTGTCATCTTCCTTGCTGGGTCCAGAATTAACGTATTCTTGGAACTCAGCAGGCACTCGGTCCCAAGGACGATGCTTGATCCCACGCATGAGCTCACCCTGTAGAATGACCTTGGCGCTAGAGAAATACGATGCAGGGACAAATCTCATCCAAGGCGTGAAGTCTAGACCCTCCCAGAAGATCGCAGAACCAATCATGGCCAACAGGTCGAGACGCAGAAACTGATCATGCAACTGCTTGTTCTCGTCTTGGACTTCGTCATCGGTAACCGCGGTTCACAATCATCAAGGCTTGGGTATCTCGACGAAGATTGTTCCAGGCAACGCCCTTGAGGAGGTCAGTTATGGCTTCCCTTTCCGTCTTGCTGTTTGGTATCTTGGACGACCGAGCGATAGCGTCAGACGGTGTATGCTTAGAAGGGAGGCATTGCGTCCGATCAATGGCCCTGATCTTCTGTGGAGAGATCACCTTAGTCTTAGACAATGGAGTCGAGCTGGGGCCAGCGCTGTGACGCTTAGACGAAGGTCTGTCCTTGGTACCCAGCGCTAAGCCCAGCCGCTTCATGATCGCTTCAGCCTCCTTGACCTGCAGATCCTTATGCTCGGCATTTGAGGGAAAAGCCGCAGCCGCAGCAGGGTCATCTTCGGCCAAGGTGATACACTGTGGCTTCCATTGGCCAGGCACGGAAGTGCTTATGATGAGATGCTCGTCAAGGTCGTGAAATCTTGACATATTCTGTGACAAACCTCCGTGCTTCCTGAAGAATGCTGTACGGGCCCATGGTCCGGTGGCTACCAAATACTCTTGGAACTTGAAACGAAGGGCTTCGTTAGTGATCTCGGCCGAGCGCAAACGCTGCTCAAGACCTTGGATTTGCCGTTGGTAACCCTCAACATCATCTTCATGGTCTTGGGATACTTGCGCCATCGCACGATCATGGCGTGCAACTTGATCCTTGGCCTCAGCGCGTGCTTGATCCAAGCGATCACTCCAATACTTGCAGATGAAGACCCACTCAGTTTTGAGCATCTGGACTTCGTCTAAAGTCGATGATGCGTCTTGAATCAAGTGGTGTTGTTTAGCATCCAAGTTCTTGACGGCACGATCGTAGGCCGCCAATACTTGGTGCATCATGTGAGTCATGCCAAAACCCTTGAGGGCCAGGCGATCTGGCTCGACTTGACGAAACAGAGCCAAGATTTCGCGACGGATAGTGATTTTATCCAAGACTTTCAACGCGTCTTCGTCCGAGAGAGGTTTCTTACGAGTCTTGAATCAAACTTTGTCCGGGTCGCACGAAGTCAAGGTTGCCAGATCCTGGTGATCTCTATCGCTTAAGTTCGTCTACACTCTTGGTCTCTTCATCCTGAACAGTGTGAGCCGAGTTAGGCGCCTTAGACTCGCCACCCTCACCGCGACCATGATGATCGGGGATTTCACTAGGGTTTGTACGCGGGCTAGCGGAGTTCTGTGTGGTAGAGCCACCTTCTGGGTTTTCACTGGTAGCCACTGGTGTCGAATGGGCCGGAAGAGGCGCTTGCAGGCTGCTTCCTGACGGCGTTTCGTGGGTCGGAGGACTTGGAGAGCCTCCCGACGCTGGCATGTCGGTGGCTGCGGGCGTTCCAGGCGCTGTCGACATGTCGTGAAGGCGCGGCAATGTTTCTTGGTTGATCAGTTCTTTAATTGAGATGTGAGAACGTCTCTGAGACAACTTCTGGGGCCGAACTTTCCGTCTGGAACTGTGAGGCCTGAATTTTCTTTTGGGTTTTGTATGTGGAGGTCGGATATTGGAATCGTCCGTTTGAGGGACGGGGGCCAACAATGAATGTTTGGACCTAAGTGACACGAGCTGACTCGCGTCTAGTTCTAGACCAGAGAAGTCTGGATCAAGGCGAACGGGTTTGTTCATGATCAGATCAGCTCATTGGTTGGATGAAATATCTTCTCTGACGGATCTTCACAGAGGGGCGGTCAAGCCAACGCTTCACCATTCGAGCCAACGGCACGACTGCGGTACGCTAGCCAAATTTTTCTACCCGCTCACCATTCCTCGGGGTTGGCACTCGGCACATTACTCTGCTAGCAATACGCCTTCTTGCCTCGGGTCGTAAACCAAATGAACCACATGTCCCCCACTGTCCTTATGTCTGTATGATTGATTGAAAGGCTAAGATTTAAAAGCCGGGTGACCATATGGAGTTGTGACATGAAGTGTGGGAAAGTGGAGCGACTGTTGGGAGAAGTGACGTGGATACAGACACTTGCCTGCGTCAGAGAGAGCCTTACTGGCTTGGAAGCTCTTGGTCTGAAGCCTAGAACCAATAATAAGAAGCTCAGTCCAAGCCGACGCTTGCCTTAACCAGGTTGCCCGTAATGGATGGCGAAAAACACCCCTCCAAAAGTATTGAAAGGAGTGTCCTGGCTAGCGCTGACAAGACGGCAGTCACTCTGATCAAGAATTATCCTGATGCCAAGTCCTCCGACCCTGGAATCAAGCTTAGTTCCGTCTACAACCAAGGATTTCTGCCTACAACCCCAAGATCCAAGAATTCGAGAGCTTCGACCAAGGTTTTATTGACTTGGGTCTACGTCTATACGCAATCAAGCTTGGTCGACCTGGACCAAACCTTGGTTTTCAAGATTAAGACCCTTCGGACCAAGAACCTTGGATTGAAATGCGATCTTTGACGATCTGAAGAGTTGCCTCCCTGATTTGAAGAAGGCCTAACCCCTAGTCAATCGAAGACTGATTCAACCCACGCATACAAGATACGGATGGAAGTATGCCATACAACCTTTCATACTATTTGTAGTACGTAGTTTTATAACCTAAACAGAGTTCAATTTGCTTCCTAAGGCTCAAGTCATGCAAGTCTCCTGTGACACTGAGTGCGAGCAGACCCAAGACGTCTTCGCTGTCCTTCTGAAGCTCCTTCGACCAAGCGACGTCTGGATCTCCGCCTGTTGTCAAGTCAAGTTAGGCTGGGGTCTTAGGCGAACTCGCTTAGGGCAAACCCCCAGTCTATTTCATATCTTAGTTTGGGGAGGTCAAGGCCAAGCCCATTTTCATATTCCAAGTGCCGAAGACCGTCTGGACCTGCAGTCGACGACCAAGGCCTGCGACCAAGGAACTGCCTGCGCGAAGCGAAGACCAAGGAGCGTCATACCCGCAAAGTGAACTGTTCTCCCGGATTGGGGAGTGGTGCGCGTCTGTCAAGGGGGCCCTCTATTATACCGATTATCTTGGACCAAGAACCCTCATCGACATCGGTTTAGCCTTTCGTTGAAGGCTAGGACAAAGAATCGAGAACGCTGCATATCGTGTCGTGTACAAGAATCAAAGAACTCTGCATTTGTTATATTACGAAGTGTTACGTGTGGTACTCTACGCGCGTAGTCGACTTCTTCTTCTCCCCTCCGGCGTCAAGGATCAAGAAGTGAGGGACGAAGACTGAAACCACGAATATCCAGCCTTGGAATCAAGCAACCTAATCGGTGGAACTAGGCAAGAGGTTAATCGAGCGAAGAGGGATTGCACAAGGAACACGCCAGTCCTTGACATCGAGACCCTAGATCACTAGAGTCTCGGTTCTTCGGTCTTGTGCTCAATAAACAAGGTCACTCTACACCCCTGGACGGAAAAAGGTTCATCACCTCATCCCACACAACGCTAATCTCAATCGCCGGACCAGGTATCTTGATCTTGAGCCGGATCATAACCCTAGCCCATTGTTGGATATTCGCTCTTTCATTCGTCAAGTCCATCGATTTCGATCCTTCTCACGTAACTTTCACCCCGTCAAGTGATAATCCGGACTTGGATCAAAACTGATCCTGAATCCGTCGGCATCACTCTTGGTCTTGGTCATTTCTCGTCCATCATAAATTCTTGGATCCTGCTTCACCACACACCACTTCACAGCTCCTTACACCTCCCTAAACTATAACTAGACTCGTCGTGTGGATTTCTCCCGCTAGCATCTTCTCTTGCAGAGAAGCAGCTACATGGATTGAGTCACTAAAATCATTTACGATTACCAAGAGCGAGCTGTTGCCTTGCTCAATTTAAATGTGGCAACGCCACACAGCATGCGCTACCGGCTCCGGCGTTGCAGTTGCCAAGCATGCGCTAATGCTGACTCTTACGCGAAGTGTCCGTGAAGGGTCAAGCCGCTACATGCGAACGAGTTGATATCGTTGACACCTTTTAGACGGGTAATCATGTCACCGAGATTCGCAGCCTCCCAACACCTCGGTTGACGGTGGAGGCGAAGACGCTTGTGCGAGAGTTAATAGCACAAGGACTCAAATCTGTCCGGATTTGCAAAGCAATTTTGACCGCGTTCAAACTCGCACCAGAAGGCCTACCTTTGCTGTCAACTATCCAGTGCTTCTGCCAGCACTACGACAGCGCAAAGCTCGGCAGTAACAATTTTGAAAGAAAACATTTGATCTAATTAGCAATGTGGCGTACACCTGCGCGATGAACGATCACGACAGCATTATATTTGCATTGAACATGTACTCTAGCAGCCACCCCGTTGTCGGAATTGGTTCCGATCAAGACCCTTTCATTGTTGGTGTTACCTCGTGCCGGTTTCTACAGCATTCAGGTTTCGACCATGGCTTTCGGATTCGACATGTCGACGCCACAGTCAAGTTTAATCGGCTTGGCTACCCTATGATTGTTGTCGGAGTATCCGACTGCGCACGAGATTTTCATATGGTAGCGCTTTTGTGTCGTCACAGCGCACCGCTGTGCAGTATACGGAGATGTTTACGGCCTTAAACACATTCACAGACAGATTCTCGATAAAACACTACTTCTCCAGCTTGTCATGGGCGACGTCGATCGTGCGCAGCTCAATGACATCAGACAAGGCTTTGATGAAGGTGCAGGCGTGAAGTGCTTAATGGGCTTTTACCATTTAGTTGCTAAAGTTTATGAGAAGATGATAGGGTCACGGCTGGTCATCCACTACACATTATGGCGTCGTTTGTCAGGTACAATATAATAGCACTGTATTCCTATTACTACGGATGAAGAGACGAAACTCCACGAGCTCAAGTCCATCCCGTAATCTTTTGAGCCGGACGTGTTAACTAAAATTGTTGGGCGAAAAGAAACGTAAGGTTGGCAGATGCCGCAAACAGTGACAATCAATGTAACATACGGAGCAACGACTTTTCGGTCGTCAGCATCGAGATCACCACCTGTGAATTGAGTGACTCAAATCGCATTGAGTCAGATTTTTGGCTGCGATCATTTGTTGGATGAAGGTCAAATATCAGTATCATTACTGGTTGGAGCCACATAGATGGTCCCTAGTCGTTTGTTTGGCAGCATTGCGAGTTTCAAAGTGGGAAATGAAATTTAAAATACTTAAATGGCATTGAGCTACGGTACTTGTCGCAATAGCGTCGTCACGCTATGTGTATGGTAGAACGAGAGCAGAGGAAGTTGTATCTGATGCGCTCGGGCAAAATGCCGTCGACGTAGCAATCAGAAGTAGTTGTTCTTAAACAAAGTAAATTGAGATTTGATTGAGTTAGAGCTTTTTGTACGCTTCTTTCCTAGTCTTCTGGCACTGTCCTTTTGCTCTACTCATTTACAAAATATGCAACTTGAATGTTGGTCTTGAAGCGTAGACGTCTTCAACATCAACTTCATGCAAATGATTGCACTGTTCACCAGTGTCCTGGTGTCGTCGCATAAGTCCTGCAATTTAGCGGTGCGTTCGTAACGGCAGCTTCACATCCGTTCTTGATCCCATGTGCTTGATCTTGGATTTCTCGCGACAGTACTCGTACACGTAAGTCAGAATTTATTAAATACTCTCTTCACTGGAACCTCTTCGTGTTATTGTGCTTAACAACAATGTGGTGTAGGAAATTCCACTTGACTCCTCGGTAGTCGCTCTATAAGCCCAATCCCACAACAATACGTCCACTGAGACAGCGAACAATGTTTCAGGCTTAATCTGAAGACCCAGATTCAGCCCTGCACCGGGACAGATAGGACCTTGCTATCTCGCTGATATGTAACCACCCAATGTAAATTAACACCGTACTAGCACGAGCGGACGCTAGCAGATGCATACAACCACGTAATCCCAGCAGAGGAAGGGTATTACGTGGGCACCGAGGACTCGCCTCGGTTGGAAGACAATCGGAGTCCGTACAGGCACTCACACACAGGCGATATAGGCAATTCAGCCGTCACGCAATCTCCCGATATATATCGGCCAATCAAATCACTTGGCCTTACCAATGGATGAACCCTCGCTACTAAGTTTCGAGTTCACCGACAGGCATAATCCACACAAGCACGCTTATCCAGACGCTTACCTAGAAGGGTGAACCCGGACGTCACGCTTGTTGCTTGAGAGGAAGATTATGTTCTGTTATTTCCCTTGCGGGATTATGTCCTAATTATGTAATTACTAATGTAAGTATACAAATATCAAGTGAAACGTGATCCGTTATGGACCTTCTGCGTCTGATCAGACGTCGACCGATGTCTCTTCCATAGTTGTCCCTTCTCCAAGAGTCATCGAGGACTCGGTCCGTTGTCTACCAAGGCCTCAGAGCCGTCCATGCCTGATTAGGTACGGTCGAACCTTGTGAGGGGGTCGCCGAGGGCTTGTAAGTGCGCAAATCAGCACCCAGAATAGCGGCCGAGGGCTCGCTAAGTCCGATTTCTTCCATAGATACCGTTGGGTACCCCTGGCCGTTGAACCCAATATACCCAACTTTGGGCATCCCTTGAGGCTTAGTTTGGGCTTGAATTCGCATTCAGCCCAATAGTGACCCATCCACTATAGTGACTCCAGGACGTAATCAGGACCCAACGAGGCCTCGGAAGTGACGTATTTCCACCAATCACCGGCCGATATTGCTCCACAGCCTTTGACCGAGCCCTCGTATGGCGTGTGACGGCCTCCGATACACCAGCAACTGGCGCATCAAAATCACAGCCAGATCACAGCCAAATCTCAACACCACAACTGCCCCTGTTGCAACGTGAGCCACCACACTTGTGATCGTTGTGACACTTTTCTTGATCAGGGCTACTGCTGTTGGTACTGGTTGGCATGCGCTTCCATCAATCACTGGATATGTCTCCACCACAAGAGTAGACTTTACGTCCTTGACCATGAGGCATCGGTCGCACATTCATGAAGACCATTGTGGTGGTTTATTCTTTTGTGCACACAACCGAGGCTCCATTCGCGGTCACTGCCGAGTAGAGACTCCGAGTCCCTCCATCGCTATTCCATGTCATGCTTTAGTCGCACGCTGAATCTCGGTGCGAATACTTGGTCGTATGCCCTCGTCCGTTGTTGGGGCATGATGAGAGTCAGAGTGGCAGTCAAGGGATATTCCACTTGTGTCTCCAGGATGCAAACTGTCCTTTATGTCGTCAGGCACAAAATTGATACCACCAACGCTCGTCATGCAACTTGAGCGAAGGACCGACACTTTAATCAGATTGTTCCACCCATCGACCGACTGTTGAACATCAACTGCACATCCAGTCTCATGATGGCTGTCTCACGCCCCATCATCGTTGAACGACTTATGTGCACCACGATCAGGTGTAATCGTGCCCATCCCTCTAATTGAGGTATTTTTCACTTGTTTGAGGGATTTCGGTGATCGAAAATCCAAATGAGTACAGTATTAAACTCATCGAAGTGCCCCTAAGCTTCCCTGGCGCTGAATGCGATCATTCTGGAAGTTCAAAAAAGGGACAACGTTTCCACATCGGTGCAGCTGAAATTGCACCACCGGCGCGCTTGTGTCGAGGCCATACTCAACGAGACGTCGTTCAAGTTCGAGGAAGTTCCACACTGTTATGCTGGTACTTAACCCAAGCCTTGGAGGACGTAATCTGAAATGCAATGGCTGCAAATCCAAGCGCTAACTGTGGCACTGCAATAGACGAGACATCCAAATCCTTTGTGTATGATGCTGCTGGGTCGTTGTACTTGCGATTGAGTCCTCGGTGGACGTTCCAACAGTTTCGGGCATCACATAGCCAACTACTCCAGTGGCCCCAACTTATTGTAGCGCTTGGAAGGCAACTTGGGTGCAATTTCCATTCTAGTTTTCACTTTCCATAGCGAAACCACGTTCACGTAAATCATCAAATATATGCAATGTTTGGTGCAGTAACATTCTTCGTCTGTTACCATAGGCTGCACCGCCCTATGGACAGATCATCAGTAGACTTGCTACTAGTCCTCGTCGGCAACTTGGACCATCTGCAAACGTCGATCGCTCTTTTAGAGCGCAGATAGTCGTATAGTAAGCCGCCGCAGGACAAATTCGATGACGGTTCCCAAGTAGGTTCGTCGTACCCTACCCATTTGACTTTGAATTCTCGGACGGCTCGTTCCGTACTCGTTGACAGCGGCGTCCGATCATCCAAGATGGCTTCGACTTCATATTCTCCAGCTACGCGGTCTGGTTCCCAGCTGTCCTCAGGCAGCAACTCTTCGTCAAAGTCAAACCTTGAGTCCTCGGTGACATCATGAGTCAACCGAGTCCTCGGTCGACTTGGGAACTCACTCACAGCCTTAAGCCTGGACACATGCACCACCGGATAGAACCGATATCCACTCCGATCCGGTAATTCGAGCTCGTAGGCAATTTCCTCAACCTTGCGTTTGATACGAAACGGCCCATGCCATTGGTACGCCAATTTCTTGGTCAATCCAGATTTGACTCTCTCCATGAAAAGCCAAACTTTGCTCCCCACTTCAAAGAGAGACCTCGGTCGTTGCTCCATACCATCGTCGGGACCGGTTGAGTCCTCTGGACCAACGGCCGAGAGTTCATTCTCATTTCTAGTTGGTACCACGCCTTGTTCAAGTCGACTTAGAGCTTCATTATGATCTTGTGCTCGTCTTGCTTTCTCTGATGCTTGGTACTCTTTAGCCATTTCCAGCGCGATTTCTTGCTGTCTATTAGCTTCCCGACGCCACATAAGCACGTCAGACTGCGTACCGAATCCTCGTTTGAGTGAGGACGACATTGCACGTAGTGTCGAGCGGGCATCCCAACCATGAACGAGATAAAATGGGGTTTCCTTTCGAGTCGTATCTTGAGAGTTATTAATCGCGAACACTAGCCGTTCAGCAATTTCGTCCCAGTCTTGCTGTAGTGGATCCTCGGCATACACGCGAACAGAGGTCATTACTGACTTCACCGAGCGCTCCTGTTGACCATTAGCTTGTGGACGATAGCTCAATGTCGCTCGGGACTTTGATTGCATCATCTCAACGAATGCTTGAAATACCTCGCTCATGAAGCGCGGATCTCTGTCGTGTCTGATCAGGGATGGTGCTCCGAAGCGTCGATAGACGCTTTCCTCGAATGCTTTGGCAACCGTGAGTGCTGTTGTGCCGGACATAGCTTTGGCAATGACAAATCCAGTGAACGAGCACTGGAACAGCAACAACGCTGTGTTGCCCCTGCGAGACTTCGGTAGAGGTATCACAAAGTCCATTGACACAATCTGGAAAGGGTATTCAGCAAGGACGTTGCCAGGCGAGTATCCTCGCAGTTGAGGACGACTCTTGCTTGAGCTACAATCCGGGCAAGACTTGACATGCTTCTCTACATCGGCATATAACCCAATCCAATAGTAATCGGACTTAACTCGGTGGTAAGTCCGAACTACTCCTTGATGGCCACCTTCTAACGAGTCGTGGCAGTTCTGCAACACTTCTTGAATCATCGTTGTTGGCACCACAAGACGCAGTTTTGTCTCCTCTTGCCAACCTTTATCGTACCGACGGTTCAAACCGAGGTAATGGAGTACGTCGTCTTCACTCAGGACAAACTTTTCTGCAAATTTCCATGCATCTCGAGCGTCCTTGTAGCTAAGTCGTTCTCCGTTTCCTTTCAGCACTGCTTTGATATTTGCCCATCTGAGCTCTTCGTCTTGAGCTTTAGCTATTCGTTTACGGCGTTCTTGTTGAACCACAAATGGGTCAACGTCTTCGGCGTTTGGAACAGCAGGTAAAGCACTTGGAGTAGACCTTGGTGTCTCTGTTTCGTTTGTGAGACCTCGTTCGTCACTCTCTTAGCTTTTTTAACGTATTCTTCGTCTCTAGAGGTGTCGACCGAGTTCTCATCAGCAAATCGGACATGTTTCTGGGCTTTTGTTTGTCCCCGAGTCATCACTGTCATACTTCCACTTTCCATTGAGACTTCATTTTGCGCGAAATTTCCATACTTCTTGTGCACGCAGCCTTCTCGGGCGTTTAAACACTGCACAAAACTATTGGAGGCTTCAATTTTAACCTCTGCGCTCTCCACCGATGGCTCATAGATAACTTTTTGAATGCGGTTAATGGCCGAGAGCTCGTTTTTCGTGATTCCGTGAGGACCACTCGGCTTACTTTCGAGTCCAAGGCCTCGGTCGCTAGTGAATCAGCTGCTGCATTGTATTCTCGTACAACATGCAGGTACTTCACCGATCGAAGCTTGGCTGTGAGTTCTTTATGACAATTCAGTAGAGCCAACAAAGACTCCTTCCGGAATGCGATCACCCCTAGTGATTGCTGGATCGCGAGCCTCGAGTCACCGACGATGACTAAGTCCTCGGCACCTCGTTCGAGGGCTGCTTTCACCCCATTGTTCATCCCTGTGTACTCTGCCACATTGACTGTGGTTGAGGGGAGGTAAGCGTTCGCAGCGATCACTATTTTCCACTCTGGAAGGCTCCATATTATCCAAGAGCAACTGCCATACCCACCGTATTTTTCAGTCTTCGCCGATCCGTCAAAAGACAGAACGAGGCCTCGGTGATCGGTGGGTAGTCTCGCGTAGAGCAAAGTAGGGTCCATACGAACGGTCAGTGATCCTTTGTTTGGAGGGGCCAATAGTGCAAGCGAGTCCTCGACATCAACGAAACTCGTTATAGTCGATTGGAGGAGTTGAGCAAACGCTACGTCCTTCTCCTTGACTCGCTGCACTTTCAGGTGCCATGGGGACAAAAACACTGCGAATTGGGTTGAGCGTCCGAAGAGTGACTTCGATTTGTGTACCCACTCAAGTGTCGAAAACCTCGTGTAAACATTCAACGTCCGTCCAATGAGTTGACTGTAACAGGTCTTCAGCAGCAATAATAGCGCTAGCACTTCCTTTTCGGCTGGATGATAGTTCATTTCAGCATCCTTGAGCACTCTACCGAGGAATCGGACCGGGTGCATCTTGCCATCGTGTTCTTGCATAAGAGTCGTGCTGAGCGCCCATTCGTTTGCGAAGAGCATCACATGGATGTCTTTGGACCGATCAAAGTGCTTCAGAATTGGGGCATCGGCCACTTTGGTCTTGAGTGCTGTAAAGGCTCGCTTGGCGACTGAGAGATCGCCCTTAGGTCCAAAGTCTTCCTCCTTTAGTTGGTATAGAGCAGCCCCATAGACCGCGAAGTCTTGGATGAAGCGGCTATAGTAATTCAGTGCGCCAAGGAACGACTGCATTCCTCGCTTTGTCGTTGGAAACGAGAGCTCGGTGATAGCATGTAGCTTCTTCGCGTCCGCTCTAATACCCTCAGGCGAGACTTCATGAGACAGGAAGGCCACCTTCGACTGAGCGAAGATACTTTTCGTGAAGCTGACGCTAATTCGGCATTGAGCGAATCGTGTCAGCAGTCGGTCCAGTGTGACGAGACATTTGTCAAAGGTCTCGCCACCGAAGCAAATGTCATCTACGAATGATCGTCGCCCAAACACCGGTACGAGCGAGGACTCGTCAGCTTCTCCAGCTGCAAACATGTTAGCCACAGGACAGTTGACTAGCTGCAGCAAAGGATCGGTGTCTACCGAGGTCTCGCGATCTGCTTCAAACTTGGTACGAGGTTGAGTATTGCTTGCTAGAACCTTGAACGAGGCCTCGGTCGCACTTCGTCGCTGGCGTTTGGCCATCTCTTCAGCTAATTTCATCATTTCGGCAAAGTGCTGCCACCCTCCTTTTGGCTGGACGAAACCCCAGAGCGCGTTGTCAATCATGCGCTGATAGATCATCGGTGCATTCTTTAAACCAAACGGCATTCGTAACCATTCGAAATGCCCTAACGCACATACAAACGCGAAGATCTTACGCGCTCGCAAGGTCATCATGATGGCCCAAAACCCGCTGGCGGCGTTTAGAGAGCAGAACCATAGATACGATTCGAGGTCTGTTAATAGATCATCGACCAATGGCATTGCGTATTCCATAATTGCCGTCACTGCGTTCACCATCTTGTAGTCAATGCACAGCCGGATATCTTGGCCGTTCTTTTTCAGGACAATCACAATCGGCGATGCTCATGGACTATCAGAGAACGCGATCAACCCCGCTTTTAACAGCCCTTTCAACAACTCATATAGCTTTTCAAGATGCCGCAGCGGAATACGTCTCGCACGTTGTTTAATAGGTGCATGACCTTCAACATCAATATCACACACAACCCCGTAGGCAGGCGGTGGCAGAGCATTGCCACTCGCGATCATGATATCTTCGTGTTTCTTCAAGACTGCAATCAATTGGCCCTGCTGCTCGGCAGTCAACCGATGGTTCATTACGTTTGTAGCTGCATAGTCGATTGTTGTAGACGAGTCCTTGGTGAGGTCCGGAAGGAATGCCAATTCCTTTGCGTAATCCTCCAACCCAATCTCATTCGCTGGGTGCTCATAATAATCGGCTGGGCTATCCATTGAGGGCTCGTTTCCTTCAGTTTTTAATACACGAGCAACAGACATGTATGTGTTGTCCAACACTTCGACTGCAGCATCGGTATCCAGATCAGAGTCCGAACGAGGCTTCGGTGGACCGTTGGCCTCATTCCTCACCATTCCACTAGGTTCTGGTAAGTCAGTTGATGCCTTATTTGTCGTATTTGTTCTGCAACGCGACACTGACTTACTCGAAATACAGCTGACACTCGGTCTCATACAGGTCACCGACGATCCATCGTCGTTTTGTCCGTGCTGTGCGTGAGGGCTCGGTAGCACCCCTACCACGTTCACTGGGGCCTCTAGTGTGGTGACCCTATCCACCGATTCCTCAATCGACGTTTTGGGCTCGGTGGGCACTTTGACACACGCTGAGGTAATTACTTCGGTATCACCCAGAATTTTATCCCACCGAGCCATGCTGGCAGCCCGTGCTGTTTGACGGTCTTCCAAGTATTCGGACGGACGTGTCTTGAGGCCACGAGGTAATCGGTAGTTAATCCGCTCGACTGGCGAGGGTTGAGAAGCCAGCCATTGCTGATAAAATTGGCACTCGCGCTTGAACACATCCCTGTCCTTGCATCCTTCATATGCTAACACTTGCCAGTCGGAGTACTTCTTGGACTTCAGTCGGACATATCCTTCACTCCTCGGTAGGTCACCGATTGGAACCCACAGGCCGAAGGGTGTGTGCGCAGGGCAACTAACCAGCTTATCAGTGACATTTACCACTCTGACTCGGTCAGGTTGACCGCGTCGAAACCTCGTTACTGTAGGAATTAACTTTTCCGTCCGGCGGACCCAAAACTCGTGGGTCTCAAGCGAAGGTTGCTTCCGCTGTAGACGGAAATCCATCCACTCGTGACCAGGGACATCGAGGTCAGTAGTAGGGCTGGCAGTAACATGCGTGCCATACTCCTTTTCATCAATCATGTGTCGTGTCTTGATCAATGGAATCATGACTTCGTCAGGTAGTTTAGCAGCACCATGGAACAGGTCCAACCTAATCCCTGCAGGGATTATGAAATCCGTCCCTAGGACGACGTCTACACCAGCGCTATGTGGCATAATCCACATCTCGAATTCATAGACGATCTCCCACCCAAGCGTAATCTTTACCAGAGCTCGTCGGTTAGTCGATATTTTGCCTTTGCTTATACCTTGTACATCGAGGCTACGACCGTGGTCTACCACTTCACGCAGCCGTAACTTTTTGGCAAACAAATCGGAGATTACACTCACATTTGCGCCCGTGTCGAGGAGAATCCTCGTTCAACGTCCTCAATAGCTCCTTTGACCAGAGCTCTCATTCTAATTCGTCGGTCAAACTTCTTGGCCGACCACCACCCCAGGCGTTCATCAGGGTTCAGCCTCATCACCTTGGGTTCAACCGAGGGCCCAAGCTCGCGGTGTCGCACCGCACTTAGAAAGCTGCTTGAGTCCTCGTTCGGTCCCTCAATCCCATCATCACCATCTTCTTCTTCCACAGCACCTCCACCGAGGGTTCGAACCCTCTCCATTTCATTATCCGTCATGTTCGCACTTGTCATATCATCAAGGCCATTTGCACTCCCCCACATATGCGTAGATACATTCTGCGTCAAGTGTGGGTTCGGCTAACTGTGGCAGCCCGATAGGGACCAACCCGGTTATAGTTGGCGGGCTGCCTAGTTTAAATGTTTCTCTTGGATTGCGGCATAAAGGTCGGAAGGCAGTTCCTCCTTCGTGCCTTTTGTGCGTACGAACTTGGCTAGATCCTGAATAGTCCGGTAGAGCTCGCAGTTTCCTGCATCGTGGACTTGCCTGCAAAACTTGCAACGCTTGAACCAGTTATGGGCTGAGTGCCCCATGCCGCCGCAGTACCATGTATTCCATAAGCCAGGAGTTGTGTTCTTGGATGTACTCCACCATCTTGGTGGTCGTAAGGGCGTGATCGTCACGACGTAGATCTTTCATAAAGTCGATTATCTCATAGGAAAAGGTAATGAATTCTTTACGACCCGTTGTGCGCGCCAGCGTCTTCTCAGAGTGCCCAAACGAACAAATGTCATCTTCCCATTTTTATCCAATCGGTATGTGTCCATCTAGGAACACCCAGCTCTCTTGTAGCAGCCCTACAACTTGAAGCGGATGTCACGGCAACTGCGTTGCACGTCACCTTAATTGAGTAATGTTTGGGACGGGTGACCGTACTGCACCTTCGCACTGAGCTCATTGCATTACATGACACCGCTGGGCTATCGGACTCGCCGTCCGTCGGACGTGATTTGAGGGAATGAAGGCTACGAATTAATGGCGTTCGGCTTTGCAATCATTGGCCAAAAATACTGAAAGTGAGCAAATTTATTGAATGATACAAAATGGGTTCTGTTTGTGGCTGTTAGCTTTGTGCAGTTGTTGGATTTCAGTGGAACAACTTGGGGGTTCGTTGCTCCAATGAAACAGTGTTTTGGACGAAGAGATGACAGAGTGCCGTAACATTCGCGCTAGGTACGATGTGTTGTTCCAAAAGTGACGCGTTATTCCAGAAGCTAAAGTTCTTTAATCCCGGGTTTCAGACACTATACACTGGACGATAAAGTTCACCGACTTCGCCACGTAAGGCAAAGTCTAGACTCTATTGTACCAGGTATCATCAAGCTCATAATTTATAGCGGCGTTTGCACGCACTGAGCGCCTTTACAAGACGCAAATAACTGTTCGTGACATGGGTCTGTCAGGAGACTGGAAAATGTTCGATTTCAACGTCAACTGATCTGACAATAGTGGTGCTGTTTGACGACGAAATCAACCATAGATCGTACACGACGCGTTCTTGTATTCATCCTTACGCTCCATTTATCACGAACACTGCCTAGCGCATGAAGGTGTTGCTCTGGATGATCACACCGGAACAAATGGGCGGTGAATCGAAATTATTTTCGAAGGCTGTCGATATGTTTCCCACGATCTTCAAATCGATAACTCGTAAGGCTGACATCGCGACGGGCCGGTAGTAGAACCAGCCATATTTATATGATCAGACTGAGGTTCGAGTGTCATGTCGGACCGCCGACGTCTCGGTCAGGTTCGCGTTAACCACATGTGAATCATAAGCAGAGGTCGACGTCCAAGCCAAATCGTAACTTGACTTTATCCTGTACTACTCGAGGCGTGTGACAGTCTGACAAAGGCAGGTCTCAAGTTTGACACACGGCAACTCCGCCAAAGTTGCTCTCCGTCAGTTCCAAGTTAATGGTGTTGTTTATACGACTTCCTCCATCTACTCTGAAGGTGCCCTCTTTGTATCACAACCAACTATTCAGGTGGATACAACTGTTCAGAAGTAAAGGATTGTCCGTCGCTCTCACATGGGAAAGGGCCCAGCCAGCTCGGAGAAATAAGCTGGAATTGAGCGAGATCGACTGCTCACTTGAGTCAACACAAGTGAGGCTTCCAGAGCGGACGAGAACGCTGTCGAAAATGTGGATGCGAGCCACTTTGTGATTAATTTCGATAATAGTAAGACACAGGAGGTTCGTAGGCGAGAAGCGCGTCAAGTACACTGACGTAGTTCCGTAGGATAGGGAATGCAAATGGTAGTGTGCATTTCCGGTTGTTCAAGCGGCACATCCACCCACTGATAATGATCATCAGCAATGCGACCAGAAGCTCGCGATCAAAGAGGTCCTAGATTACGTTACTGATGCCTGCTATCGTTTGGGACCAAAAGGCTGAATGGACTAGCGTCTGTTTCGAGTATATATAACAGACACAAGCGATGTCAGCGGATCCTCGAGGACAAAAGCAGACAATTTTTGGGGACACCTGCTCAGGACACTAGGACGAAGGACCATTCTCAGCCGGTCCACTCGCTTGCATGCGTCGAAACGAAAGCATTTGATTGGCTGGAGGTCGCGTTGGCCGCATGCGCCCAAGAACAAAACAAAAACCGGCATGCGGCCATCAATCAATTCGCATGCGCTTTAGGGGTCACTTGGGTTCGTAGGTAAGAAGCAAAGGGTAAGTCAATCACGTGGATGCAGCTACCTGTATTGCGATTTTAAGCCGTCACTAGAAATCGTTCAATGGCCCTCATGCCATCTCCTGTGGAACACAAAGTGTTCATAGCTGCGCTGGTACCAATACTGACATGTGCCGTCGCTCAAGTCGTGGAGGAAGGGAGTGAAATGTTTGGGGTTTGTGAACGATTGGATTTGGATATGCACGTTCATCGCTGGTTTACTGAGGGAGAGTTCAAACAGTACTATCGAATGAGTCAGGCTAGTTTCGAGTGTTTGCTGTCTCATGTAGGTGGCGATTTAGTTGTTGATCCGCTCCAGTCTGCAAGGTCTGCTTTGGGTGAACCTCCAGTATCCCCAGCGGCTAAGCTACAAACCTGCATGATCTGGCTTGCTGGAGGCAGCTATCATGTGGCGGGGCACACAGCAGCTTTGCGCTTGAGGAAGCTCGGAGTACTACGGTACTCAGTGGACACACAGTCCACAGGTTCCCGGCCTTAAAGGGAACGATTTAACTTAGACAGGGTAAGATTTAGACTGATGCAGTAATAGATTCACCCAGTTGCAGTATGTAACCTACACTAAGTATAATCTATACTGAAATGCATATAAATGCACCACAAGGCCACGGATGGTTGGCTCCGGTGACCTTGGTACCTTGTACCACAACGACAGCCTCACGTTTGGGCTGCCCTTCTACAGTGTGGCACACATACAGGCAAGCCTATCTTATGCTGCCTAGGTTAGTGAGGTACTAACCAATGTAACCCCGTTACATATCATCATGTACAAGTCATTACGGGCACCAGCAGGGTCGGATTTTACAGAATAGTGCATGCTGTGATGCGTGTTATCAATTAAAACCCACACCTCGCTTTAGAAGCAGGACGAAGAGCCCCTTCAGAAGCTGGAGACAGACACACCGAATCCGGACCACCCATTGGCTAAAACGCGAGCCGGAGGCGAGCTAAGTACCGTTGCTCTAATTTGATTGAATAATATGGACCGTACTTAACTAGTAATTTTCAAAATTCCATGTCGCCCCCTTTTATAAAGCAAAAGCAAACGGAGGAAGCTTTAGACAAGGTGCTCTGCGTGTATGCACGTTAGTTCTACATATTAGCCATTACGGACAGCATCTTAGATAGTCTTTGGCCCTGGGGAATAGTGAGGGTGAAGCTATCGTCCCGGCGCACTTGCTAATAAAACTGAATTGATTTTTTTAAATTTGGAGAGAAGTGTCATACTTCAGATATACTGAACGGTATCAAGACAACCTTGATTTGTGATTGGATAATGGCTGGGTTGTATTGACTTTCTTTTGGCATATACACTTCCCAACAATGGAAATATCGTGCTCAACTTGTTTGGTCAAGGTGTGCCTCCCAAATGCGGGTCAGGACGACCTCCTCCCGCCCAGGTTGTGCGCCTGTTGCGAGGAGTTGCTGTTGTGGGAGGTGTTTGCCGCAGTTACGGCCAGATCAGCCCCGCGACGATGGTTGGCTTGTCCATCGGGGCCGCACAGCCGTCAATTTTGGCACCGCGAGAGGCCGCCTCCACCTCCGCCTGCTAGTCGGCCACCCATCTCCCGCGAAGAATATGCAGCCGTGGTGGACGTGACGATGGGGCGCTTTCATCTCCGCCTCCACTCCCTCCAAGTGAGCCTTGCAAGCGACACCGCTGTCGCACCATCCCCGTCGCCGCTTCAAGCGTAAGTAGATTAACGCTAGCGCGGGGTTGGCTAAAAATAAAGTATTTCCATTGGCTGAAACACAAATGTTTATGTGATTTATGCTTGGACGCACGTGCATTGCTGCCTTAACTTTTAGCAACCTTTTAACGTACACCTACTACACCGACTCGCGGGCATTTTGCTGTGCGATCCGTATTACTCTATGGAACTTCACTGCGCTATTCAAGACGGTACGATGCGATGCCACAAGGTTCAGACACGACATGACACGATGCCACACAGTATGCCACGACACAATAAGATAAAACACGGTATGACACGAAACGGACTGACACTAAACGTACCACACAGAAGGACACGCCATGGTTTGACGCGATACGGGTTGGAGGCGCCACGGAATAACACTATATCTTATGGTCTGACACGATACGAATTCTGAACATCGTTTGGTTATCCACAAACGATATGACCCGGTGCGTCACGATATACCTTGACACGAGACGGCAGGACACGACACGACACGTCACTGGACAACATGACGCGCGAAACGCGACGGTAAAACTGATATGCTTGCCCACCGTATAAACGGTATGCACGATGCCATACGGCACGTGCACACATGACGCGTTCGAACAAGTCAACGACAAGCGAGTGGGTGTTCCGCGTACGTGTGTACTGCCGCGTGTATAGTCATCAGCGGAGAGAACAGAGCACGAGCGTGTTATAGCGTGCGTGTAAAAATACATGAACATGCGTTTGCACTAACCCGTTTTGCACTTTAATTTGAAATGCATCACATGATAGAAACTGTCAAAGACTAAAAATTGGTGTGCTTGCGGTCGGTGGTCAAGGCGTCAGCAGCTTCAGAGCTTTCAATGATGTGGCCAGTAATTCTGATGTCGAGTTTAAACCAGAGAACCCGGACAAACAATAGCATCTTGTAGTTTGGGTTGTTGTACTATTGTTGGTGTTGCCACTTGTGGTCTGATCAAGATCACTGCGGTAGGTATTCGTGCTGCGTCGCCGGAACTATAAGATTAAAGCTTTGTTTTTTTGTTGGATGGAGGATGTAGTGTGGATTTACAACTTCACTTCATGCTGGCAATGAACATGACCCCGTTGTTGGGGTGCGGCTGCATGTTTCGGAAAGCAGACCTCTTGTGTGTCATACCTTTCACCTCGAAGCAGCGACAGCATTAATGCAGTAAGCAAATACTCAGGATTACGTGTTTTGATCTCGGCGCGTAGCTGAGGAGACCTGTACACACTACGATGTGTGCACATACCGATGTTTTATTCCTTAGCGCCCTTGGTTTCCTTTGGCGGCATATTGACAATCTACTCGATACGCAACAAAATACGCGGTCTAATCATACAATTATGGCTTGGCTGGTTCGGAGAGAGAGAGAAGGGGGGCTGAAGACGAGTAGAACGAAGTCAGTCAACCGACGAAGGCAGATACAGTCAAATTGTGTCCTTCGCCACTGCGCGAGACTCGCGTATAGCTCTCTTCGATCAGCATGCCAGTTATTGACCTTAAAAACATGGCGCATGAAACTCAGTGTGCTCTACATTTTTTCAACAATGTCTACTGTCTTGCACAGTAAATCTTTGACGCGACCCACTCAGCTACTTAATGACCCAACTTACAGTGGCCGCGTTCTAGATCGGAGTGCGCGCGGTTGATCGGGGCGAAGAAGGTCTCGCTATCCCACCAGTACGGGAAGAGCTCGGTGCCTGGATGGTTTGCACTCACGTATGGGGAACCTGCCAGTTCCAAATAGTCGTTTAGCATTCGCAATTCGAGAGTTTTCTCGGAGGAGCGAGTTTCTTGGCGCTCTGATGGTAAAATGATATCGTGGAGCTCCTCCACGGTAAAGTTAAACGGTAGTTCCGGCGAGCCCAACGAAGCGCTGGTGGGGGTCCCATAATTTGCTTGGCTAGATTTCGTCAACCCAACTGGGTCTGCCGACCATCTTGGAATGCATTTGACCGTTCCTGCGTGTGCCGCACCACCCATGTTGCTCTCAGTGGCTTGTGAGTCACGAATGTAGCCGCCGTTCTCGCGCTTAATGGCCTTAGCAGTACCGGCACTGATTTCAGCGATACCCGGGGATCTCATAAGATCGGTGAAACTCCTCTTGCGCTTTGCCGTGAAGGCTTCCGCTGAAGGCCGAGCGCCAACTGCAGCAGGTTGACGGCTGATAAACTCCGCCAGCTCCTGGGGATGGCAGCGCACGAGGTGGTGATGGCTGAATGTGCAGACGCTTGATTGTGTCTTGGTCCACTTACGAAAGCCGAAATTGTTTAGTTGGCGCTGGAAGCTCGCGAACTTTCCATGCTTAAAGTACTTGGGCAGCACTACAATTTCCAGGCGCTTGGTGTCGAAGATCTGGAAGAACGTACCGTCCTTGGACCACGTCAAGATGGTTTGATCCTCATACTGCAAGATGTCGTATAGACTCCGCAGGAATTTGGGTACTCTCATTGCACGAACGGTGCTTGACTTCGTAGCAGATCGAATGCCGGCACTGCGCTCTGGGAGACCATGGGCAAATTGCTGTAGCGGAGGTGGGACGCGCATGCGGATTCTGTTCATGGTTTAGGCGGAGGCAGCGAAGACTGTGCTGTGCTCAGACGAGATCCAATTGCAAAATGAGGCATCGTGGCTTCTGTCGCCCTTACGATTTTCCGGCCCGCGTGGCTCCAAGGGGTACTGCTAGCGCTGCAATCTAGGTCAGATCAGGCGTCTGCCGCACGATCGACACCGCATTCCTCCCAAGGGAGGTGTCCCCTCTGCCCGTCTGGGCCTTGGAGCCAGCGATGCCTGGACGTTGCTGAACACGAACCTCGTTCCTGTGAGTTCAAACGCACCCATGAGTGCTACTCAGCCCAGAAAGTTCGCGTCCGACCTACGCTCTTCGCCGCAACTCGGTCCAACTCGGAAAATAGTTTCGCCTGTCCTCTCAGGCAAATGTGCGTCATGTGGAAAAATCCACGGAGCAACAACTGTTCCCCTTTGCCTTTACCGTCGGTCAAGCAACAGCGATGACTCCTGCAGATTCTGCAAGCCGAGCTTTTGTCAACTGGAATCTATAGCTCAGATTGTGTCGGCGTCAAGTGGCAGCCAAACAGGTCCGTCACAAGTTGTTGCCATGGAGGACGTTGCTGATCCGGTGATCCGGTGCGCAGGTGGTTTCTACTTAGTCTATTCTTGGGTGGAAGTGATGGTAGTATGTGAGGACCACCGCGAAGTGCACATAAGCGAGATGTTATGTCGCCGCCAGTTGGTCACATTGGGGGTAGTTGGAAGCAATGCACAGTAATACTAACAAGTGCTCGAAATGGGCTCACACACATACAGCGCAGAGCTCCATCTATTGCGCGCTAGAGTCCAGCGATAAGTTTCTTCCGGTGGTTAGCGGGGCTGAACCTATGACGTGCGTGTTTGTCAGCGTCCACACGTCAAACTCGACCTCGCTGAACTCTATCCTTTGCTAACGCAGGTAGCCCCTGTATGTCAACGAACGCGCATATATACTATTGCCTGTAACCGTCACAACTCGTTACTGATCTAGACGCAGGGCTCAGCAGAGCAATCGCCACGACGTGAATGCTCGCTAGCAAGCACACTACAACCAGAACCCGCTCTAAATGATATCGAACACCTTCTTGAGCTTGATGACGAGCTGCCAGTCCTCCTTCTGCAAGTCTTCCCGGAAATTTTCTTTCAACGCATCGATGCTCTGGCGAGTCAAACGTGACACCAGCTTGTTCTTGTGATCGAAGTGGCGGCCGTACATGACGCTTCCCTCGTTGTCTATCCGCACTGCCACAGATGCGCCCTTCTTCGCGCGGTCAACCTCCTTGTGATCGCGCTCGATGGAGGCCACTTTACCCACCAGGAAACCTCCGGCGGATGGCACCACGAGAGGTGTGCCAATCTTAAGAATTCCTTCCTCGACGTCTACGCCAAGAATAATCGGATCCTTCTTGTTGAAGACACAGTTGGGGAGGATCTTCAGAACGCATGGGAACACGGCAACCTCCTCGAACTCCTCACGGCGAGCCATACGGAAGTTATCCATGTACGCCGTGAACTGATCGAACAAGTGGTAAATGATGTCCGCAGTGAAAATGCGCACTCCCAGCTCATTTGCCAACTCTGTGGCATCGTTGTGTACTTTCACGTCGAAAGCTAGAATAGTGGCGAACTCTGGCTGATGCTCCAACTGGACAGATGCACGCATCACATCCTTCTTGTGAACGGGGCCAATGTTCACGCACGACACAGGAATAGGAGGGTCACACGTGCGCAAAAACTCTAGAAGCGCTTCAAGTGCACCAAGGGTGGACGCCTGAACCATCACACCGCGGCGAGTAGCTTTCACGGAGTCCAGAATGCCCGTCAAGTCAGACATGACAGAGTCCTTTAGTTCTTCGACATCATCGTCGGGTCCAACCACGTAAATTTGCGTGCCAGCCACAGCCTTTTCAAGGCCCTGCGCACAAATCTTCACACCCATGGCAGCCTTCATCCTCGGGTGATGAAGGTATTCACCCTTCACGCGGATCTCCTTCATCGGGTGTGGAGTCAATAATGAACGGATAGTTGTCACGACAGGGCCGTCCAAGGTACAAACCACAATAGTTGCGCCTTCGTCTAGCGTACCGTTCACGAGGATCGTATCGATTGTTGTACCCAATCCCTCGATGACTTTGACTTCCAGAACGGTACATTGCAAAATGTCCACGAATGCAAGTGACTTAGCCATGCGTTCCTGAGTCAAGCGCGTCAGCATCATCAACAGATCCGGTACACCTTCACCGGAAATAGCACTAGTTGGGATGAGGGACACCGTGTGAGCCAGATCCTTGTTCCGCCAATAAATTTCAGCGTTCAACTTCTGCTCAGCAAATTCCACCATAATTGCTTTGGCACGGTCCTCAAACTCGCGAATGACGTGTTCGTTCTGATACTTAAGAGCCTCCTGGACAGGCATGTCGGGCATCGTCTTCCAGCCATAGCAACGATCAATCTTGTTGAGCGCCACCACGAAAGGAGCTTTCTTCTGACGCAGCAAGCGCAGCGATTCCAGCGTCTGGGGCTCCAGACCGTGCATGATATCAACCACCAAAATGGCGATATCACACAATGACGAACCACGTGTCCGAAGGTTCGTGAAAGATTCGTGACCGGGCGTATCAATCACTAATAGGCCAGGAAGACGATACTCCAGCTTCATGGTCTCGGCGAGTCGCGCCGTTTTCTGCTTAATGGCTTCCACAGGGAAGAACGTCGCACCAATCTGCTGGGTAATACCACCGGCCTCAGCATCCTGCACCTTGGTTTTCCGAATGTTGTCGAGAAGTTTAGTTTTACCCGTGTCGACGTGGCCCATGATACAACAGATGGGGGAGCGCAGATTATCCACAGATACATTAGCACGCGCAGCAGCTTCACGCTCGCGACGGCGCTCAGCTGCTTCCATCTTTCTGCGCTCGGCTTCCATCTTGGCCTTTGAACGCTGACGTTCCTCCTCCGCTTCTACGCGCATTTGCTCAGCCTGTTCTTCTTGACGCTTCTTGAGCGCAATACCCTGCTGACGTAACCGCTCCTGTTCCTTCTTCTGTTCGAGCAACAACAGATCCTCGTCGCCATCGCTGTCACTCTCTGCAGCATTTTCCTCTTGTACTTCCTGTATCTTATCCTCCAAAGAGGCGACCACATCACTTGTCTCCCAGTCCTCGTCGTCCCACGCGTCCGGTGCCTCTGCTTCTTCCTCCTGGGCTTGGGCAGCGTCTTCTGCCTTCTCCCAGTCATCCACTTCCTCCTCCTTTTCTTGCACGACCGGCTTAGGCTCTGGTTTCTTGGGCTCCTCCTTCTTAACCTCCTTGGTCTTTTTGTTCTTCTTCTTGTTATCCGAGTACACGACCTTCTTTTTCTCCTCACCGGCCGCTTCAGGCACGAGACCAGCCTGCTGCATAGCTTCCAGCGCCGCTTGCGCCTTGGCCGCCTTCTGCTTCTGCGCCTTCGTCATGTACGTTCCCTCCTTCTTCTGTCGTTCAATCTTGGCAGCACGAGCTTCTTTCTTCTTACGGCGAATCTCCTCCTGCTGCTCAATTTCGGCAAGACGCTTGGCCTCCTCCTCCTCAGCGATACGTTCCTGATCCAGACGCTCCTGCTCCAGACGCTCCTGTTCCGCCTTCAGCGCAGCCTGACGCTCCATAAGCGCCTTGGCAGCTGCGGACATCGGCTTCTTGCTGCTGTTGTCTTCATCCTTCTTGACGTCATTGGGTTTCTTTTTCCCTTTTTCTTCTTCTTCTTGTCGTCCTTCTTGTCCCCTCCCGCAGTGGGGGCCACACCCAGAGACGCCAAGTAGGCGGCGGCGGCAGCGTCCACATCCGTCGCCTGCTTTTCCTCCTCCGCTGGTTTTACCTCTTCCTCCTGCTTCGTCTCCGGCTGAGCTTTCGCTCCCTCCGCGGGCGTGAACTCGTTGAGCACATCGTCCCAGTCGTCAGTGGCGGCCGAGGCCGCAGCCTTCTTGGCGTTCTTCTTCCCCTTTTAGGCGCCATCCCTCTGTTTTTGGTCTGTGGTAGCTTTGGCTCAACAATCAATGGCTGTGAGATCATGGGCAGAACTAGAAAACAGTTTGTTACACTTAATGTCAGTAAGCAGCTAGTATAAAAATCAATTTCTTTATCCTCGGTGTCTACCACGCAAACGGGATGATTGCGCGGCGCTGGGCCGGGTATTCCTCGCGAAACTTGTTCTGGTACCAGCGGTGGTTGCTCAACGCACGCGGGACGAGATTCGTGGCCGTGTACACTGCAAACGACAGACCTGCGGGTGACTGGGACAGCATCGTCCACCCTGTCCACTCGAGCAACTCGCTCAGATAATTAGGCGAAGATACATACTCAAACAATCCCCCACGAGGAATCTTGTAGCCGCTCTCTCCAGGTTTCCGCAGGTTGATCAGCACTTGGTCTGAGTAGATGTTCATGGATAATCCAAACACAAAGAGGGCGACTCCAAGGTAGAAAGAAGGCCTTGAGAAAGCGTCATCCTCGCTGTAGTCGCCGAATTGGCTGAGATACCGGGCGTTGACGTAGGCGTTGATCATGTTGTAAAAGTCCCCAGAGAGCATGACGGTCAGCGGCATGCGCTTGTCCTTGCTGGTGCGGATCAGGAACGGGTAGATGTAAGAGCGGTAGGCATAATGACATCCCCATAGTCCCGCAGAGAGGAGTGGGGTCGTCTCGAAGCAGTTGTCTCCCCACAAATACACAATCGCAAACCAAATAGCTGATGGGCTCTCCATGAGGACCCATCCAAGTCGTGTGTCCACGGTTGGCCCCCAGCCGGGTCGAGCGTGTCGTCCATACGGCGCAGTTACGAGGGTCGTCGCTAGGACGGTCACAGCACCCAGCGCAAACACGCCCTTGACCAGCCAGTCGTGCAGCTCTTCTTCTGTTTCGATGGACAGCATCAGGAGGGCCAGCGGTTGATTGGACTATACTATCTGATCACTGATCATCATTTCACCTTAGAAATCGAGCAGATATCGCTAATGGTACTGAGAGCTTGTCCAAATTAGTACTCGTGGGAGGATATATTCAAGTTGAGTGGCACATGCTGCCAAAGTAATCACCTTCCGTGAATGCAGCCATGCCCCGCTTACACGCCCAATACATGTTGTGAAGTGCCAAAAACACGCTCCTTTGTAGACGGCAAGTCGCACGACTTCATCGTAATCTGATCACCTGACCATCCGCGCCAAGCGCTCATCCTGCAAAATGCATCACGATTCTTTATGCGTCTTTCATGTACGTGTCCATCTCGTTGTCCAGATCTTCGGCCGTCTTAGATGAAGGCGCATCCTTCGCACGGCCACTGAATCGCAAGCAACAATTTCAGTAAGTACAGACTCATTCGTCAGCAAAGCAAAGAGCGTTAAGTCGTACTCCTGACCACCACGTCCACGACGACGACGACGGCCCTTCGGCTGGTCATTGTCGTTCCTGTTGTTGTTTCCACTGTAACAGAGAAGACAAACAGTTAGTTTGTATTACCTATCTGACAGAGTACATAAAATCCCACTAGCTGTGCAACACCAACAACTTACCCGAACGAAACGTTGAATTTGACATCCTTGTCATCGCGTTGAAGAGCTGTGCCGAATAGACCGTTACGAACGTTTTTGTCGGAATCCAGCGCAATCTGCATCGGCTGCCCATCCAGTGTACGACCTACAACAGCATCGAATCAGAAATGCACAAAATTCTGCAGCATTACAGTTCGAACAGCATACCATCGTATTGCTTGATGGCCTTGTCTGCGTCGGAACGGCGAGTGAACCACACGCGAGCAATGCCCTTGGACCGGCCGGAGCGGTCATACACGATCTCGGCCTTACACACCTCGCCCACCGTGCCGAACAACTCGCGTACTTCTTCCTCCAGAATATCAAACTTGAGGTTTTTCACCAGGATCTTCGTGCCTGGACTGGCTGCATCCTTGCCGCCGAGTCGAGACAGGATAGAGGACGAGCCTGCCAATCGTCGTCAATCATGCGACATAGTATCAGTAAGGGATTTGTACTCCACGATAGCCACCCAAAACAAATCGTGAAGTCACCTTTCTTGCCACCTTTGCCCTGCTTCTTGACCACCACAGATCGCTTTTTCGCGCCGCGGCTGTTGCCGTTCGCAGGGGTGTCGTCATCCAGATCCATGTCCATGTCCTCGTCGTCGCCTCCGCGCTTTGGATACCAATGAGAACCAGCAGGACAACGCACTTATAAATTTTCTGCACCACGAGTCCATCCCCATCGCTAACAGCTAGGCGTTCTGCTCCCTCGTGTGGATGATAAGCAATAACTCCAGCACATTTGGCTGCTGGTAGCTAGGGAGCGAAAATGCCTTCCGTAGCGTTGGGGAGGGGGAGAAAAGGGGGAATGGAATGGAGCACAATTGAAGCGGCACATCATGTCGTCGCAGCACTTACAGGTCGCGCGTACGGCTGGTTGCGTCCGCGATTGCGTCGACGGCCGCTACGGATGGGCCCCGCAGCGGTCTCTTTGTCCTTGTTGCTTTTGGCCGGACGCGACGCCGGGTTCGTGTTCTTTTTCTTCTTGGCGATCAGATCGTCCAGACTCATGTCGAGCGAGGCTAGGATAGACGACATCTTGTGCCTTAACTTGCAGCGAAAAAGCCGGCGGAGAGTCTGCTCACAGTAAAACAACACGGTCAGCAGCAGAAACAAAGGCAGTGCTGGCTTCCTTCGTGCACTCGTACCGGGTGTCTGCTTTTTCTAGGGAGAACTCCCAAAGTGAGCCACGAATTCGTGGGGGTCGCACCCAAATGGAGCTATCTTTCACCACATTTAAAGTTGGATTTTGTATGAACATATGATAAACTTAGGTTTTGTATTGCAAAAGAATCCTTACAAATCGTAGCATAGACGGACGTTAATGATGGCATCTAAATTGCATTTCGAGAGAAACCGCTCAACAGAGCGCGATCTAAAAGGGCGGACGAGGAGCTGTACAACGAAGAGGACATGAAGACGCTGCTGAGCACCGCGCTATGCGGTTTCGCAGCCGCGACGGCGTCGATGGCATCGGCCGCCACACTTTTCCCCCACGTCCCGCTGGTCATGTGGTCTCAGCACCCGTGCGTTTATTGCGATTCCTCGTATATTTTTTGACGCTGAGAGTTTCTTATAGTCTTTGATGTTTACTTGTAAATTTTTGACAGAATCTTTTCGGGATCAAACGTCTATTTGAGCTCAGAAATGGACGAAGCAGCAGTAGCTTCAGTTGTGGAGCGCGTGCTGAGTCGGGACGTAAAGTCTGACAAGGAGGTTCGTATGGTCCTGCCTCTCCGGGCTACTAGGAGATTTTCTGCGAGTACTGACCATAGTTTTGCTATCAGGGCGTGTTAAACTCCCGGGAGGCTGCATCCCATCAGCCAGAGGTCATGTGTTTATTCCTCTTGCCATCGCTGACTTCGGAAGACGTCTCTCAATTCGCGAGCGCTGTCGGTGCGAGCTCTTTCCTGCAAAGTGCCGTCCACAGCTCCGTGTCGTCGGTGGTGATTCCTCACACAACTCGTTCCAGTCAACTTATTCCGAAGATGGCGACTGTAAAGCCTCATGTTATGGGCTATCAAGACCTGGATGTGTTTTTGACGTCCGCGGAGGGCCAGACGGTGCTTACCAATGGCAAGACGGATTTGGTGGTAGTGCAGCTCCCAGCCACGCTGTCTCTCTCGGAGGTGGATGCTGCTATTCAGTCTGCGTCGAGTATTTTAACGGAGGCATCACATGGCAAGACTGATTTTGCCCTCACAGGCAACGATGCGGAGGCGGTGCAGATTAAGGAGCCGATCGTGCGTCGTCTTGCAAGCCAGGTCAAGAAAGTAAACAATGTGGCAGCGATTGTTTGCGAAGCAGGCTACCTTGTCGGCCACAGTGCCGCGGGCACTGCATTCTGCTTCTCGCACTACGTGCATATCACTCCAGACATCATGGCGGGGCTGCTCTTTGCCCTGTTGTTCGTGTTCTTGGCGTACGTCGGCCTCAGTGTCCTTCACCAGATTCAGACACCGACCCGATACCCATCGCATGGAGCACCGCGTGGAAAGGAGTTTTAAGCCGGCTTATGGCTGTAGCGTTGACCTCCGCTGAGCAACACGATGGCGTTGCCTCGAGAAACGCACGAGTGCATGCAAAAACGAATGAAAGTCTATTTTCCCAATTTGTTTTCCACACGGCAGATCAGGAATGGTGCCGAACCACGCGAATATGCAGTGAGCAGCCCGTGCAGGGCACGACGTCCGCGCCGTCGAGCAGTTGATCTTCGCTGATCTCGTAGAGGTCACCACAGCGGCACTCGTGCGTGAAGAGCACCTCGTCATCCTCGTCCTTCTCGCCCTCAAGCACTTCTCGTTGCATGTCTGCAAGCGCGACTGTGTCGGACACCACAACGACTTCCTCCTCTCTTTTCCTATTGAGTGCGTCCTGCTTCACCTTGGCGTCGTATTGCTGTCGCAATTCGGTGTTGCGCAACGTCTCGTAGGCCTCTTGCACCTGCAAGAACTGCTGCTCATCATGCGCAGAGCTGCCATCGGCATCGGAACCATTGGTCGCAGCTGTGCGTTTGTCCGGGTGGTACTTCCTAGCAGCTTGGTGATACGCTCGGCGGATGTCGTCGGCGCTGCAGTCCACCGCCACGCCCAGCACGTCATAAAGACATGCAGCCATCTCGAACGAATTGATGGCGCCACAAGCAACGATCTGGGAACGCATAACCCTACCGCAACGTGAGTGATGGTGTGGTGCACACCAGATGTAACTTTGTGCTTTCTATTCGAGAAGCCAGCCAACAATTGAAATCGACCGAGCACACTCTCGTCATCTTCTTCGTCTTCTCAGACGCCTGCAAGTCCCTCGCGTCGTGAAGCTGACGCGTCTCCATCTCGTAGCCGATGGATCTGCAATGGTGAGCGGAATGAACACTTTAACCTTTACTCACGTATTGACACATCAACTCACAAGTCTTTCTCCTGGTCTGAGTAGAGCATTCCTACGAACGGCGGGAGTGATCGAGATGCCATTGGCTCTGTTTCTTCCCTCGCTGCTCACCCGTACGCGTCTACTTGTCACCCGCCGCCATCCTACTCCATCCCACGCTCAGCAATTGTCTCTAGCTCTTCGTTATCCGTCTATGGACTTTCACGCAAGCGCAGCCATAGCGGTGACTCCCACACTGCTTCGACTAAAATGGGATCAACTCGCATTTCTTTTGCAGAGCCACAGCAAACTTTCTCGGTTTCTTCCTCCGCGCTAAACGGTACCTCCATTCGCACAATGGACAGCATGTCGACAGTGTCTCCACCCACGTGTGCGGTTGCTGTGCCGCCGAAGAACAAACGCTCGCGCCGTGAACCACGCAGTCCCACTTCCGTGGGAGAAGTCTCTGACTCCAAGAGAGTCCCTCCTGCAAAGACGGCAACAACCACCGCGACATCTCCTGGAACTGCTCAGATGCAGTCTATGTTGCGTGGCCTTCAGCACTTGTCCACTTGTAGTTCCAGCGGGTGTGCGAACCCACTGTGTGTTTCCACACGGGCTTTTGTGGAGAAGGTGAGGGTCCATCGCTCGAGCATGAGAGGGAAAGCAAACCACAACCCCAATAGATGTGGTGCGTGCAAACTCTGGTCCGCAATTGTGCAGGCGCACGCACCGACGTGCAGTGCAAGTGGTGTGTGCTGCGTCCCAGGGTGCTCACCAGAGCTATAGGTGCGGCAAAGTCGGATAATGGAACTGCGATTGGTGCAGAAAGATGGATATGGGTTAACATTTTTTGCGGACAAATTGTTCCTAGTTGTCTTCCGCGCTATTCTAGTCGAGTCTAAATAAACAGGGATAAGGACTCAGCATGGGCGGTTAGCGATGGTGTCGTTGTGTGAGCTAGTGGGAAACCAACATTCTTCTGGGAGGAGATTCGGAAGGAGCAGCGTGTCTGTACAATGGTGCTCAAGTTCTGTGCTCCGTGGACTGAAGAGCCGGCTGCCAGTCCTCGAAGTAATCATGATACGGATGATGATCGTGCAGCAGGGGAGGCACGTCGATCCCGCGTGGAGAAAGCATGGGACGAACTGTTGGCCTCTGCAAATCGAGCAAAAGTTGGCGATGACCCCCATCGATGGGAGAAGGAGTTTCACGTTTTTTCGATGATAGCAAGCCTGTGGGTCTGGGGTTCCAGCCAGCAGTGCCTGCCTCGAGTAGCAACGCGTATAACCTCGAGCCTTCAGAAAGCTACGCTTGTGTCATACGGGATGTGGCACCTTCAGGGCTCGCAGCAGATTACAATGCACGTTGCCGCTCTGTTGGTGACTACTCCCGTGTTATCGTAGAAAACCTTCGGGTGCGCATGGTGAATGGCCTTAACGTGGCTAACGTATCATACGCTGACGTCCTTCAAATGTACGTGAATCTTATCTGTCTTTGCTCGAATTGCTTAGCATTCTCACTATCTGCTTACTGTATTCCATCAGGATGCGCGACGCGAAGCCATCACTGACTCTTACGCTGGCCGATGTCAGCTCGGGGCTAGCGAGCGAAGGATTCGGCGAGCGATCCAGAAGCCTGAGTAGTCTTGCCCCGCCACGGCCAACACGGCGCAGGAGCAGTCTATCGATGGGGCCAGGCAAGGCTCATCCTCGTCGCGATAGTGGTTCTAGCTTGGAGGTCAAAAGCGATAGTCTTCAGCTTCCTGAGACGACTGCTTCGGACATGGCGATGGATGATTTGAAGACAAAGTACCTTGATGTTAAACAACAGCTTCGCTTAGCAATGGAACAGCTGAGCGCGCTGCAGGAGGAACGTACCCAAGCAATAGCGAAAGAGCAAGACGCAGCCGCTCGCCAACTTGAGACACTGCTTCAAGAGACCCGAAAAATGCAACGTGAACGCGATGACATGGTTGCGGTGAATAAACTGCTATTAAGACACAAGCGAGCTTCAGTGACCACACAAGCTGAATTGGAAACGGTGCGAACTGAGCAAATCCAGTTGCAACACCATCAGGAGGATCTTGAGCTGTCACTGCGGGACCTCCAGACGCAGCTTACTGAGCAAACCTTGGCTGCACAGGAAAGCCAAGAGCAGGCAAACCAATTGCGCCACGACAAGGAAATGCTAGCGCTGCAATGGCAGGAGTTGCAGGAGGAGCACCGAGACACACAAAGCCACGTCGACGAATTACATGACCGATTAGTCGATGCTCAACGTGCCCATCGTGCTGTTGAAGTTGTTCTCGCAGCACTTCGAACTTCACATGCAGCCAAAACCCAACAAGTGCGCGAGCTTCAAAGTGCGCTTGAGGCTGCAAACGCACGCTTGTCAGCTTCTCAACCACCAGAGAGGCGTTTAACTGCTGACGTTGCTGTGATGACCACTCAACAGATATCGATTACCACACGAATCCAACAACAACCGTCGGCATCAACACTGTCACTGTTGGAGCAACTGCGAGATGCTAACTTTAATATGGAAGAGCACCGCGGTGAGATTTTAGCTGAGGTTTTATGCCACGAGCAGAAGCTGCAACAACTCCAAGAACAAATCCATGCACTCGAGCTAGTGAACCACACGAGCAAACACCTCCTGTCTTCATTGCATGAGGAACTGCGCGAGGCACAGAATCGGGAGCGCAAGATGCGTAACGAATTTACTGCCGAGCTCGAAGTCGTCCGGAAGAACGAAGACCAGGAAGAGCAATCTGAGCAATGCGATTTGAAGCTCCAGATCGGTGAGCTAGAGAAACGCTGCGAGGAAGAGTGTGCGGAGAAAAATCGACTGCAGACGGCACTAAGTGAATTCGAGCATGCAGCTGCAGCACGCGCAGCTATTCAGCAAAAAGAACAGGAATACCTCGTACAGTTCAAGGGACAGCTTGAAAAAGGAATTGTCGTGACAAAGTTCGGTTCGCGTGGAGTGCCCCACCAGCGGGTGGTTTACTCTGATTCTCAGTGCCATTGGTTATCGTGGCGTTCGCCTGCAACGTCGATTGTCCACGGTTCGCTGGTCCATCCTAAACCTGACTCGAAAGCAGACACATGTGACCTGGTTGAAGTATTAGCTGGCGCGACCACGGAGACTTTCGCTCGTCAGCCGCCTGAGGCGCCTGCGCGCTGTCTCTCGCTTGTGTTTGTGCACCCTTGCCGTACACTGGATCTGCAGGCGGAAACTGCTGCACAATGTCAGCAGTATCTTCGCGGGTTCCAGTTGCTGAGAGACGAAGCTGCACTGAAACGCCGCTAGTCATTCGAAACGTTCATTAATCCATAGGACGAAGCATTGATACCGTGAGCTTTCAACAATGGAACACGTGCCTCTATTTCTTTCTGCTAATAGCGACGTATGTGGCCTTGCTGTCGAAGTACTTGCTATCCTGGATAGAAGAAACAAAAAGCTCATTTGCTCAGTCCTTCCTTGATACCAGCAACGACCTGCTGGTACTGCGGGAACTGCGGGATGTCACCAGAGTAGACAAGACTAGGTGGATTCTGCATGGCTTCCTTCACGATTCGCTGGATATCGGCGGCTGTGACTTGGTCAATCTTAGCACACACAGATTCTGGCGTCTCCCGGGTACCATATGTGAGCAGCTGACGGCCGATGTCTTCATACAGGATCATACGGGACTCGAGGTTCATAAGCACAGATGACTTGAGCTGGTTCTTCGCGCGTGCAAGCTCAATAGGATCAACAGGATGGTTCGCGACCATTAGCATCTGGTTGCACAGCAGCGCCACGAGGTTGCTGGTGTTGGATGGGAGGCCCGCCCCATAGATACCCAGCAAACCCACGTCGGCATGGATAGACGAAAACGCAAATGCTGACTCCACCCAGTAGAAGCGATTTAATACACTAGTGTACAATCGCGAGTACATTCCCTTACCAGGGCCACCAGCAGAGAAGCTATCACCGCCACCCAGCAGCGTGTGGAGCACACAGATCGGGACCAAATCCTCATGGTGCCATCCACCCGTGGGGAATGCCAATGCCGCGTATGAGAATTCAGATTCCGGGTTAGGTAAAGTTTTCAGTCCTCCGGTGTAGATGACAGGCTCCAGCGTCTCCGGGCTTGAGGGTACTGCCGTTGGCGATTCAGCAGGGGCCGTCGGCACGTTTGCGAAGAACTTCTCGGCAAATTTGACCAGACGTGCGTGATCAACACCCGAGCCAGCAAGGACCATTTTTTGAGCAACAAAGTGCTCTGAGCGGAATTTCTTGACTTTCTCCACCGTCAGCGCATCAATCTTGTCCAATGGACACTGAAGTGGGCGTCCCAAGTGGGTGTCATCGCCATACGCCGCAGCGTGAATAAATTCCTGCAGTAATGCAGGCGGGTTTTCCATCAGGTCCTCAGTCTGAATGCGCATGATGGCCTTAATGCCTTCCATTTCTTCAGGAACCAGGTCGACGTTCAGGATTGCATCTGCCAGCAGCTCCAGTCCCTTTTCCACATTGTCGCGAAGCAGGTCGATCGTGTAAATGATCTGCTCGCGACCGCACGAGGACGTTGTGAGCGCGCCAATGTCCTCCAGTTCGTGCACCAACTGTGCGTGGGAGCGAGACGTCGTGCTTTTAAAGCCGAGGTGCTCCAGCAAGTGACTCACACCCACGCTGTCGTCTACAGGCCACCACAAACGTGTCAGCATCACCACTCAAACAACGCAAGCAAAACACCAACACGTACCGTCTTCAAAGCGACTGCCAGCGTCAACAAAGATGCCGAGCGTAGCGGCCTGGCCGTAAGTCTCCTGAGAAATCACGCGCAGTCCCGAGGGAAGCACCGAAATTTCAGTTTGCGGAGGCTTCAATTGGCTTGCAGGTTTGAGCTTAGGCAGTCTGCACACGAAAACGTCATGAGTCTTCTCGATTAGAAACACGTTTCAACTGACTAACTGAGTGAACGCGTACCCTGGCAATTCCTGCTCCAGTGACAGCTGCTGCTTGTGGTCCTTGGGCAGCTCCGGACGCAGAATGTCCTTCGGGTCCACGTCGTGGGTCCCGTTGGTCTGAGAGAACGCGCGCGTCTGCAAAAGCGACTGCAGTGGCGTAATCTTCGCGTTGCTGCTCCGCACTGCCAACTGCGCCGCGCGACGCAGCGTCTGGAAGCTTCGCAGCGAGACCATCCCGAGTTCTCTTCGCCTGTGTATCTGGGAGCACCTCTCACAATGGTGGGTAATCTCCAAGTGTACCGTTAAATTGGTACAACCACGTTTATTGTGTTGGCTGACATTGTTCGCGCGAATTGTATCGAGAAGCATGGCAGGCAAGCGCAAGAAGAGCCACTGGGCCGTGAAGCGTAAGAACAAGCAGGCGCGGCGTGAAGGGCAGCAGGATGGAGACGCCCAAAAGCCCAAGCAGGACCGTCGTGCCGACCGCTCGGAAACTGTCCACCCTGGCTCCTATGCAGCTCAACGTCAACACTCGACGGACTCCACCGCCAGTGCTGCTGCCTCGGAGGCTGCTGCTCAGCCAATCAAGCGACGCTACGGCATCTGGGTGGCCTTCTGTGGGAAGAATTACTCTGGAATGCAAATGTACGTCGGCACTAGCTCTTTTGCATTTACGTAGTCGGGTGTAGTGATCGACTGGTTGTGTGTCGCAATACAGGAATGAAGGCGTGAAGACCATCGAAGCGGAGCTGGAGCGTGCATTGTTCGAGGCTGGCGGCATTGCCGAAAGTAACTATGGATTCCTACAGAAGGTGAGGCTCAACTTTTACTTGTCGCAATGGTGACAGCAGGAATTGATGTGTGCATTGGACTGCAAATTGACTGGCAGATTGGATGGAGTCGCGCTGCCCGCACCGACAAGGGAGTCCACGCAGCAGGACAACTCTTGACAGCTAAACTTCTCGTTGGAGATGATGTGGAAGGCTTTGTGGCCAAAGTGAACGCTGCTCTGCCTGCTGATATTCGGGTCATGCAGATGGTCACAGTCACCAAAAGCTTCAATGCAAAAATGTCGTGCGACCAGCGAACCTACGAGTACCTCGCCCCCACGTTCATCTTTGCAAAGCGCGCACGTTTTATCGCTAAACAGGAGAATGGGGAAGATAAGAAGGATACGACGATGTGGCCATCGAATCTTCACCATTCAGAGGAAGGCATCAACGACAACCTCGTGATTGATGAAACGACGTTGAAAGCGCACAAGGCATTCCGACTCAGCGAAGAAAGCCTTGTGGAACTAAACGCAGCTTTGAAGCAGTATGAAGGAACGCACAACTTCCACAACTTTACGTCGAAGATGGAGCCCACGAATCCACAGGCGATGCGCTATATCATTTCATTCGAGGTTGAACATCCGTTTGTACAAAATGACATGGAGTGGGTACGTCTGCGTGTGGTGGGACAAAGTTTCTTACTGCATCACATCCGCAAGATGATCGGAACTGTTGTGGAAGTTGTTTCGGGTGTCACTGGTCTCGAGACTATCGAGCGCGCTATGCAACTCCAAAAGATGGACTTGCCCAAGGCGCCTAGTGTTGGTTTGTACCTCGCACAAGCGCACTTTGAGATTTACAACATGAAGATGGAGGAAGCGATCCAAACGAGCCACCCGCCACTTAATTTGAAGGAGCCCAGTGTTGCTGCCGCGGTCGAGCAATTCAAACGCGATTTCATCTTTTCCCATATCATGCAGCACGAAGAGCAGACGCGTACGTATGCCAAGTGGGTGCGCACTCTTGAAACTCTGCCGTTCGACTACATTGCTAAGCCTTACGAAGAGTGGAAGAAGGAGAAGGAAGAGGAAGCAGAGCGCACTGACCGCTCTGGCAAGCGCGAGGCGGCAAAGCTAGCACGTGAACTTGTCAGCCCAACGGAGACATCTGCCGCGAAAAATGAGGCCACGGAGAGAGCAGACACAGCCTCTGTTACTACCTAAGACCTCCGTGCTGCCATTTCTCACATAATCCATTGTGAGATGTGACGCCATTGATTTCAGTGGTTTCGTTGATAGTACCGATAATAGCAGCGACAAAATGATCGGCATATATTTAGTGGTGTGCTGTGCTGTGGGGACAAACCTTGGTTGTACTGTGAGGTGGGCTACGAGGGACTTGCCTCCGCTCGCCACAGCAGTGCTCTTGCCTCGTTCCATTCGGTGTCGCCGTGCGCCTGTTGCTGGAATCAAGGTACATCGCTGCAATCAATGCCTCCCTCCCAAAATGCAGGAAACTCTCTTGAGCTTTCGGATACAGCTCTCAAGCTTTCGAAGGTGATTGAGCGTCGGCGGTCAAATCACCACGAGTCAACGCTTCTTCGTGTTCAAAGCCGTTTGCCGTCGTTCTCCCGATCTAAGACGGACAAAAGTCAACACAGCCAACGAAGTCGACGTTCGCTGTCGGTGGCTCCCTCGCCCGATGTGGGTCCTGCTCTATCAGAGTCAATCAACAGCACTGCGCGAGCTCCGTCGCCTAAAAAGAGTTCAAAGGAGACTATAACGCTTCAAAGCTCCACAACGGCACACTTAGGTCCCCGATCGCTGTCTGGTGATTCCGACGAGGTTGAAAGTGGTTACCTTCTCGCAGCGTGGCTCTTCTTCGAGGACCCGCAGTCATCAACCCCTGCATATTATTTTTCACTGAGCATTTACGGCTTCATCATCATCTCCACGTTCATCTTCGTCGCTGAAACGGAAGCAGTCTTTGATCCTTACGAAACGGAGCTCAGCCATGTTGAAACAGCGTGTGCTGCCGTATTCTCCTTCGAGCTGGTTGCCCGTCTGCTCGTGAGCCCAAGTAAAATGGCCTTCCTTCGCAGTACGTCGTTGACCTCATGTTGTCTACCTCTTGTTTCGTGCTAACGCGTGTTTTTCAACATGTAGACTATGCAAACTGGGTAGATTTTTTGGCGGTGTTTCCCTACTACATGGAAAGGTTATTGGCAGTGGACAACGTGGGGTCCTTCGGTGCCATACGTATTGTACGGCTCACACGTGTGGCGCGTGTCCTGAAGATGTCGCGGTACTCTTCTGCTATCCAGGTGTTCACACAAGCTATCTCCATCAGCATTAAGCCACTGAGCATGCTAATTTTCCTCATGGCAATCGCCATGATCATTTTTCGTCGGCCATCTATTTCGCTGAATTCACATACGACGGATGTCGGGCAGGTGGCTGGATGGGGAAATGTGACAGCACTTCATCGGGGGAAGTTGATACCGCGAAAGTAAGTTATTCTGAATCTGTTGCGGCAGCGGTCGCGGCTGTGTCGGCATCTGACGCCTGCGTGTGTGTGGATCCAAACCCATACCAAGGCATCGCGACGTCGTTTTGGTGGTGTATCGTGACAATGTCCACAGTGGGCTATGGTGACATGACACCCGTTACTTGGATGGGTAAAGCCGTCGGTTGTTGCACTGTTCTCACTGGAATGCTCGTACTAGCGTTGCCTATCACCGTCATAGGCACCAATTTTCAGAAAGTCATGAAGTCAGTCATGCATGAAACCATGAGAAGCAATGTGGATTACCTCAAGGGCAAGCGCATGCTGTGTCGAAACGAGATCGAAGCAATCTTAGAGCGTTTTCACGCAGTGACCGAAGGTATCCACCTTGACATCGATGATGTCATTAGCGTCTATGACACTGACAACAGCGGCATGCTGGAAGACGAAGAGCTCGCTAAATTTCGCAATGACCTCGAGGTATTGCAAAACCGCGCCTGTATGAACCAGTTAGTTGTGTCGGGTGTCGAACTCCCACAAAACCGTCGCAGAGGTTCATTAACGAGACCCCGGTCGGGTTCTATCAATATTGCACCAACCTCGACTGAGCTTCTTCTCCAGAACAAAGCGATTCATATCGACAGTGTCGGACACCGTCGCCCTGTGGCAGGAGGACCGATTTTAGCCCCTCTTGCTGCCCAAAATGCCAAATCGGAACCTGGTCTGCTCCCAGAGAACGGATCAAGTACCAACTCCACGACATTGGGTAGATTTTCTTCCTTCCCCGACGATCCCCACCACAAGCCGTCAGGGACCAGCTCTATCCTGCAAGTGGGTGACAACGAGCTCATGCTTCGGTTGCTTGAAATGCAGGAGAGGTTTCAAGACCGTTTGCTTGAGACGGAACGGCGACTGGAATCAAAACTTAACAACCTTACCAAGATCGTCATTCGTCTCGAAGGTATGATGGAGAGTGAAGACTAGAAGAAAACTTGTTCAAAATTGGTTAGACTTGGCCTTTTAGATTGGCTTAATTTTGACTGTTGCGTATTTGATCATTTGCCTGGCGTAGTTGTTTGGAGGTTGGCAAAACTCGAACGCGTTTCCCTTGGGTCCATCGTTCCCTTCGGAACGAGCATCTCCATGAAGAGTGCAAACGCGTCTTCCCACATATCCATGTCGTCTCGAGGCACTCCAAATAGCGTTCGCCTTAGCATGAGACTTCTGTGCCTCATCTTTACGTCGTTGCTCACAACACTCTCACGTTTGCTAGTCTTCCTTCGAGCACTCGCAATTTCGCCTTCGACTTCGTCGTCTTCTTCTATCTCATCGGTGTCATCACTGTCGTAGTCACTCACATTCATGTCAAAATCCTCAACATTGTCGCTGTTGCATGCACTAAACCAGGAGGACATGAATTCGGCGGTTGATTTTTTCTGCTGAACGGCAAGCTGTGCAGTTGCCAACACGAGTTGAAAATATGGATGTGACTGAAGTATCTGAAGTAGGTGCTCAGAGTTTAATACGAGTAGATCGCATGCTCGAATAGTAGACACAGTTTGAAGACTCACAGAATGGCCTAGCAAGCCGTTCTCTCCAAAGTAGTCTCCACTTCGGAATCGGCTCGAGGGGAACATCTCTGAATTGGATACACTCTTGGACAATAAATATCCACGAACGACGAAATACATGGCTTTGCATACGCTGCCTTCCACTATTACATTTTCACCTCGTGGATACCCTTCAAAGCGCAAACACTTTGCGATAGCGTACGTGAGGTTGCCAAGATTCATTTCACCACCGTCGGGATTGGCACCCCATCAACCTGCCCTCGGTCTTGAAGTTCGTCCCGGACAAGTGGCCGAAACACACGATCGACGAAATAACTAAGCGGGTGCTTCGCAATAGCTAATACACCCTCGGTCCGTACACTAACAGGGAGATCATCAAAAATTTCTTGATAATCAACGCCCGCGTGAGAAGCCCACCACGACGTGAGGAACGTGTCTGCGCGCCGTTTTAACGCTGGGCTGACTTTCCAACGTGCAAGGAATCGTTGAACGATGAGGTGGTTCTTACGGAACCGCACCTCGTTGTTGATGTATAGAAGAAAGATGTTGGCCATCTCAGCGATCATGAGGGCCATGATTAGCTGACCACAGAATGAAATAACAAGTGTGAATGCGAAATTAAGCTGTGACGCTGGCACGAATGTTCTGTTCTTTTTCACGAAGGCTGTCACTGCAAACGATAAGCCTCGGAATACTCTCGTCAGTAGCAAGGTTGAAGACGGATTCGAGTCTGAGTCTTCAAGCGTGACTGAAGGCAACCAGTTTTGCCACTCCGTTCCAAACCCATCATGAATTGATACGCCAAAATAGGCGCATGATGTCCAAAACATTGCCAATGCGTACAGGAGCCAAAGTGTTTGCACACGATTGACCTCGTACGAGACACTGCGACGTGTGATTTCGTTGCGATAATACACCAGGTTACCGACTTTCAAGCAACGATTTAACCGCAGCCACTTTTGGAGATAGGTTCGGTCAAGTCCTTTAAGCCCAACGAGAAAACTTGCCACAAAATGATCCAACGGGAAAGTGGCAACCAGATCCACACCGAGTCGCTCGCGTTTGTACGCAATGAGCTGATCTTGCTCGTACAATTCCATTGCCCCTTGACTTTTGCGCATATGGAATTGAAACCAGATATCGACCCAAAAATAACCTCGCACAGCGATTCAGCAGCTCGCAGGCCCACGGGAATCATATTCCACCGATCAAGCAAGTCATATGCGAGACGATAGGGCACTATCACGGCCACGTAAACTGTGCAAACAGATACTAGACGCATCCACCTCAAGTAGACCGGGCTTTGGATTTCTGCGCCGTGTGCAATTTGACTGGCAGCAGCTTTAAGCGAGTGCCACCCTGAGATCAAGTGGCGCAGTATAGTTGACGATGAACGCATTTTTCGCCATTTTTGAGAGAACCAGTGCATCATTAGCCGAGGTGTGCCATTCGATGCCAACGATTCCTTACGGTGCCTAAGAATCGCATTTTCGATGTTCTCCGCTTGAGCATTAAACAAATCTATCCGAGATCCGACACGCTTTACTCCACGTCGACGACTTGGAGACTCGGTTTCAGGTGCTTGCGCTTCAAACGCAAGCCGTTGTAATCGCTGCTGTTGCTGCTGAATCTTGGCAATTCGAAGAACTTTCTGTTGCCACTCAGGATAGCGGGCGAAAACTAGCTCAAGAGATTGTCGCGACAGTTTGTACAGGATACATGATGTGCTTGCTTTAACGTGCGCGTTGCGGGGAGTATTTGTGAACAACGCAGCCTCGCCAAAATAACTACCAGCTGTGATCTCATTGACTTTGCGTAGGCCGCTCACACTCACTCGCGCACCTGAAGCTGATGTTGGATAGCTAACAGCACCACCGAATGTACCAGGTGTTGGTGCTGTCGGTGTTAGCAAAGGGATGTAGATGTCCAGCATGCCAGTGTAAATGAAAAACATTTCGCTGCCTTCCTCGCCAAAATGACAAATAAACTCATCCTTCACGAACAGCACTTGAGTGAAGAGAGAAACAAGCATGCGCGTGACAGAGTCCTCCATACCGACAAGAAATGCCACTTTAACAATCATCGGGTGCAACTGAAACATCCGCATATCTACAACGAGGGAGGGCGGTAGAACTCGCTCAAGTTCATGCTCTTTGGTAATGGAATGAAAATGCTTGAAAAAGAAGAAGTTCTTGAATTTCTCCTCAACGCTTGACGGCAGGTCGAAATGTCGAAGAAGCTGGCGTAGAGAGCTCAACTTGGCCACAAAGTGCCGATTTTCTGAATCCTGAAGCTCGATGACATCTGAAATATGACCGACTACGTAGGCAAACAGGAAAAATCCTACCGTCATAGTGAGGACGCTAAAGATGCACTCGCCAACTGCCTTCGGTAGCTCTCCTTGGCTTGAGTTTGACATTAGTCCATATGACCAAAACAACGACGCTAAATACTGAAAACCTCGCTCGGCCGTCTCCAACGATTTGTAAGGCCTCCACATTGTTGCTCCAAACGATGAGCCACTAGCCCCACTCAAAACTCCATGAATCCCGGAGTTGTTGGCTGCGAAATCAAACCAGATGCATCCAAACATGTGCGCCGCAATAAATGTACAGTAAACCAACTTAAGAAGACGCAATTCCGATGTAAGCTTCACATACTTGGTCTCGAGAGTACGAAACTGACTTGAGCCCTTGAAGTACCTCAACATCTTATTAACATTAACCACTTCCAAACGTGAATTTGGTAAAGTCCAATTGAGTATGAACAGCGGTACGAGGGCAGCCATATCGATGGCAAAGTATGCCGATCGCAAGTAGCGTTTTTGAATCACCACGATATCCATGACCTTGTTGCCGTACTCGTAATATCCCAAACGCAAATGCAAATATACATCCATGACGAAAAGAAGTTCCAATGAGACCATGACGACGTCAGCGAACACGTGGCCACTCGGACTCTTATCGACGCCGAAACAAAGATAAAACATCACTAGGGATCCCTGCACCGTCGATGCCAACAGCATACTTGCCTCCCACAATCCCATAAACTCCCAGTCTGGGTCAATAGCTTTGCCTCGCCGCCACCACTCTACGTTCTTGGCAAGCATCTCCACAAGCCTCATTGTTCGCTTGCGCCGCAAAGCTCGTCTCAAGGTTGGAGGATTGTTCATCCCAACAGCGCCAATCCCCACGCGTGGTTGCAACGACCGTAGATCTGCTGACCGTGCGACCCGTGCGTCATGCAACCGTTGCTCTAATGCCCGCAAGCGTTCAGGTAGTTTAGGGAAAATCTCCTCCATCGTATGAAGGTGCTCACGCGAAATATACACAATAATGCAGCCACTCACAGCAGTCACCCGTTCTGAGTACCCAATACTTGCAGTGGCTGGCATAGTTGAGCGTCGTCTTCCCGCTCGTCTACTATCGTTTCCGCCTGCCTGTGAAGACGGAAATGCTGCAGTCCCAAAAATCCGCCCAGAGGCACGCGCCGCGGCAAATCTCCATCAAGCATAATAGATACTTGGCCCTCGAGTAGGAAAAAAGCCCAGCTGCGTAGTCTCCGCGGCGATAGATGATTTCACCCTGTCCGTACAAGATAAACTTCGCGTTATCCAGGAAAATATCTTTTAGCTGTTCCAGTATTGAGGGCCTCGCAGTGTCGGCCTTTGAAGACCCAACCCCATCACCACCAGCAATATCTGTCATATCTACCGATGGCTCACATAGCAGCTCAAATGAATCTATTGCTGGTGTACAAATGCTGCTAATGACGTCGCGTTTAATCGTGCCTGGGAGTTCCTCCAGTAGTTCATCGATAATAGCACCACGATGCGCAGACCACCAGAAATCCAAAAACGAGTTCACTCGAAGATGGATCGAAAGCGGGGCGTTTTGCCTCTTGAGAAAGCGTTGAATACCAGCACGTGCCGCGAAAACTCTTTCTGCTCGAGAGCAGAAGCGGTGAAGCCTTTCTGCACATTATCCACAACAATGGCGGTAATGAAAAAGCCACTCAACATGAAAATTAAAGCTGCGCTGTACTCAGTGTCGCTGGCAGGCTCAACCATACGTCCAACAGCCGCTAAAACGTTCGCTGCGTAGTAAAGTGATCGGAAATACTGTTCAGCACGTATCTCCATGATATGGGTACTGTCGCTAGCGAAAATTGCACCAGAGATAGTCTGAAAATGCGTCTCGTTCAGCCGCTGGAGATGCACATCTTCAGACGGAAGCCATTGATTTTCTCCAGTACTAAAACCATCCAGGTATGTAGTGCTGAAATACAGGCACGCAACGACATGGTACAGCATCAAGAACAGAACACCAAGCATCACCAGTCTATGCCGACTATTTAGCCGAAAAAATGCTTCGACTTCACCAACATGACCATGAAGTTGATATCCGCTGATAAGCCTCGGTATTCGTAGCGCAGGATGAACAAACTTGCTCGGTAGAAATATCCAATAGGGCCATACACAGCAGAGGTCGAGAAAAACTCGCCCACTCGACACGTAGCGCTTAGCAGTCCTCACTGGGTTCAAAATCTTTTCCGAATTTACAGTAAAGGAAAGGTGTAAACTCCCGTAGATATCAGCCCAAAGCACGACGTCCACCAGGACGTTCAGCGTGATAATGTACCAGCTTGTCCAGAGCCCTTGGAGCGCCGAAAACGAGAGTAGTAAAGGGATAATGACCCAGTTATAGCAGTTTACAATGGAAACCACAGCTATCCAAACCATCCGCTCTTTGACTCAGCATCCCATCCGCGCCGCAAGAGTAGACGGCGCCACCAGTAAAATCTCGGTGCTGAAGGCGTTGAAAGATGCGCAAATTGCTGATAAAATCCCTGAATTGCATCCGACGGCTTGATCGTGTTGTCGTGGAAGAAATTTTCTCGCAAGAGCGAAAGCCTATTGATCCCGGTGGCGAGAAGTGAAGCACTTCGGAGGCTGTTACGGTGCGGTGTCGCGGATGCCACCGGTACTTGTGAAAGATTTCCACTGCCACCGAAAGCTGCCAGTGGCATAACAGGGAAAACTTTGATTGTGCTATCTGGTGACTTGGTATATGACTGCTTTCGTGATCCCAGCCGGTCATTACTTAGGAGTCGTGGACTTGACGACTCCGAAAAGATTCGGGTGCCACGCATGACACTAGATGGGGTAAACGCAGTACCTGATCAGGTTGGGAGGTTAGACTCGTACCTATTGATTCACTTGGGATCGAAATTGCGAGGCTATCTTCGCTTGTTAAATCTGGCGCCACTTGAGAGCTGTTAATATTCCTCGTCAATGCCCGGACATGCAGACCCTGTACGAACTGCAATGCCAAATTGTTTCTAGGGTCTTCGTCGTTTTGGTTGGGTCGGCCATTGTTCACGCAAATATATTCATCGCTTGACGGTCTCGCTGTATTCACGGGGGCTTTGGAGGCGCGTCACTTTGCTGAAACATTTTTGCAATCGTACGTAGAATTTGCTGGGCATAACGTGGATAGCCCTCCAGAAGCTTGTCAGCATGGGTGCGAGTAAGCTGATACAGCGTGCAGTACGTTGCAGTGATAACGGTAGCTGTCCGGGGCTGACGAGAAAACACAGCGACCTCTCCAACAAAATCCCCTTACGTAACTCGCGTACTTTAACTCCGCTTACAACGGTGTGCAGCACACCCGTATTTACGATATACATTGCGTCTCCATGATCTCCAGCACGAAAGAGAGGAACACGCGCCGGCAGCGCAACCAGCTCTAATAATCGGGTCACAGCACGAATAAAGAGGCTGTCACATCCTGCAAACACGGGAACGAGTGCGACAGTCGCTTCCAGGACCTCTACCTGAATATCCACCGCTATTGAAGGGCAAAGCCTGCGAGCAGCTTCACGGTCATTAGCTTCAACTTCTGTATGGTGACGCTGGAGATAGTCAACCACTTGAGCCTGCAGCTGGATTGGCACCCTGTGAAATGCCAAAATGTGCTGGAACTGATGTACACGTGCCTCAGCCAACTCGGCATCGCCATCTTCGCATTTGGACAGCAGAAAGAAGGTCGCCAGCAGTGTTGTGAATAAAGAAAATCCGCAAAGCCCCACAACAATCGTGAACGCGAACTGGGCGTTGGTATAAGGCAATTCTCCCTCAAATCCACCTGTGAGAACTCCGAAAGCCCAGAAGAGCGACATGAGATATTGTCGTCTAGAAGTGTGATGATGATCATCATGAGGTGCATGCGGTAACCAGTGGTTTGGTTCCTCTCCTGGGAGCGGATGGTCGTAGCCGAAACTAAACCGCCCGCACGCCACGAAATGTGATAGCATTAATGTGAATCCCAGCACCTTAGTGAGTTTGAGTGCAGCAAAATGGCGTGCATAGAGGTCGTCCAAGTTGGAAGTTAGTGCTGGTAAACGCCATATACGAAGGAGTTTGTGCAGCTCAAATAGAGCCATTGAGTGTCCGTCAGTCACCGTCGCAGGCAGTACCAGTGACAACGGGATGAGTGCCAACACGTCCATCAAGAAAGCAGGTGACGATAAATATTTCTGGCGAGCCTTTCGCACATCGCGCAGCACGTTACCATTCTCGAAGTATCCGGTGTTCAGCTGCACGTAAATGTCGGCGCAAAACAGGAGCTCGCACGCGTAGACTCCAATTAAATGAGAGCGTTTGGCTTCTGGATGGAACGCTGCCAGGAACGGGACCGCCACCAGCTCAAAGAGAATAGCAGCCAGTCGGAGCTGTAGACATACTCGAATAAAGGTCGAACTGGGGTCGAACGCATTGTGATTTTCAGTCAGCATGAGGTCAGAGGAGCCTGCACGCATCCGTTGACGCAGCAACAGTGACAAACCACTCGGTGCTCGGGTCACCGACGACCGTCGCCGTGTGCGTCTGGAGGCCCGCAACGACGCCGGAGCTGGCGCCACGCGCATGGTGCCCGTCAAAGTTGCAGTCTTTTTTAGTGCCTTGCATGCCAACCGCTGTCCGTCACCGACTTGAAACGGACTGACCAGCATCTGATACTAACCTGCACCAGCACAAATGACAAACAACTGATGGTTAGCATTTCCTGCAAGCGATCCATAGTACGTACGATCGAGAACTAGTGATGGAAAAAAGCAAAAAGACTGATAAGTTAACCGTTCTCTCAAATGACCAGGACTCTCCTAAAACTCGACCACGTCCGGGAGCTCCGGTAGATTTGTTAGTTTGGCGCCTGATGTGTTCGTCGGCGGTGGTGGTGGAGGGGTGGAGAAAATACACTGCCGCCTGTCGAGGAAGCAGCAGCGCGCTCTTCTGGGGTCGGTAGTTGAGGGCCGATCATCGCCTCGGCTGTTTCTTCACTGGATGGTGCAGGTTCCGGGCCTGTTGCCTTACCGAACGACCCCATCGCACTTAGTCCGGCCACAAACCCCAGATTTGGGCGCATGTACGTAGGTTGCGGTCCTACGGGGGCACCGTAGCTATAAGGAGCCTGGTACAGCGGTGGGTAGGCGCCAAATGTGGCCGCTAGACCATAGGCCGGCATGCTTTGTGGGCCAGACGGGTACGTTGGCACGAACGGAGGAGGAACCATCTGATACATTGGCACACCTTGCGGAAGTGCAAAGCATTTTGCACCCCATCCGTGGTGGCGGGAGCTGGAATAGGAGCCGGTGCCGGAGCAGGGACAGGAACAACCGGGGCAACTGGAGCAACTGAGGCAACTGGAGCAACTGGAGCTGGTATTGAAGTCTGCTCTGCTGCCACATTATCCGTCTGAGAAGACGAGGAAGTTGATGTCGGAACTGCTGCTATTGCAGTTTCTGAGGCTGCGGACGGCTGTGAGGCTGATTTCGGAGTCTCCACAACCACCAGGGCATTCGAGACTTCTGCGTCAGCAGTTGAAGTTGCAGCGGATGCAGCAGCGCGGTTGGCATCACGCTCCTCCTTCTTCAGAATGCGCTCTGCGGGAGTTGTATACTTCTCTTTCTTCTTCGTCTTCTTCTTCTCCTTTTTCTCCTTCTTTTCCTTATGTTCTTGCTCGCGACGCTCCTCTTCGGCCTGTTTAAGCTCAACCAACTTGCGCAGCTCAGCCTCAGCTTGGCGTTGCTTTGCCTTCTCGCGCTTCAGCTTTTCCTTCATTTCGCGGCGCTCTTTCTTGTCTCGTTTCTCTTGTTCTTCACGCGCCTTGGCCTCTTCACGAGCGCGTTGCTCCTCGCGATGTGCACGGGCTAATTCAGCAGCCTGTACTGCAGCGCGCTCTTCTTCTTCTTTCTCCCGCTGCAAACGCTTCTTAGCACGGCGCTCCGCACGATACCTTTTCTTCAACATACGCAGCTCTTCAGCCTCCTCACTTTCAGCTGCAGTAGGAGCCGCAATCTCCTCTTCTTCCTCCTCATCGTCGCTCCCACTGACATACCCGCCGTTGAGACTGTTCGTGTTCTCGTTGCTGCTCACAACGCTCTTCTTGTGATTCTTAGAGCTGCGACGACTGCGGGTGCTGAGGCGCTGGGTCGATTCCTCAACCTCTGCGACGTCCTCGCCCTCATCCACCAACTCATGTACGTGATCCTCCTCTAGATCATCGTGCTCGCTGCTGCTCGCAAAGCTCTTCTTATGGTTCTTGGAACTACGGCGACTGCGTCTGCTACGACGATGAGTCACCTCTTCTAGCTCAGTCACGCTTTCAGCGTCAACTTCCGCAACAATTGACTCATCCAGCTCCTCCTCCTCACTGTAGCTATCGGTTGATGGGCGGCTATGACTGTGGGTCGACTTTTTCGGGTGGCGGGCGTCCTTGCGCATACTCGCCAACCGCGCCGCTGCCATCTCCGCGTACCGGTCACGGTTCGATTCGAGTTTCTCAGCGCGACGCCGCATCTGCTTCTCGTTTTCGCGTCGCGCCTGTCGAGCTGCTAGTTCTTCGTCCACAAACTCGTTGTCGCCATCGTCTTCCTCGTTTCCTTCAGCTCCCTTAACAACCACTGCACCAAAGCGGCTTTTATGGCCGTCCTCAAACAGATACGCGTCGGCCGCGAGTTTCTTGGTCTTCTCACCACGAGAGTCCAAAAGTTCCTTGTCCAACAGCACAGGCTTCGCATCATCCGCCACGTCGTACTTGGACGTCGTCGCGTCTCCATTCTCGCCATAAAGTCCCCAATCCGCGGGTTCTCCCGTCTTGTCCCCGCTGATATCCGCCGAGCTCAGCGACTCCCCAGAAACCGACCGGAAGAGTCCGTCGCGCGTCGGGAACTGCAAATGGTCCTCCGAGTCCGTTGAGTGAGCGTCCACCCCGTTCATGTCGCTGTCCGTCCTCAATTTCTTGTCCATCGACGAATTAGTGTACGCTCGGGGCTTGCCATTCTCCGTCGACTCGATGCTCGCAGTGCGTCTCAACGGCACGAGACTTCCCACCGATCCGAGTCTCACGTCTCGTCCTCCAGAGAGTCCCCCGCTGCTGCTCAGACTAAACGCCGACTGGATGGCCATGAGTTCCACCCACTTGTCCTTCTCGGCAGCTGAGGGGGCCACACATTGAAATAATTTCTTGTCTCTCGTCTCCATCGTGAAAGCGTTTTGGTAGCGATGGAATCCCGTTTTCCCGTCCCAGTCGCTGATGCATTTCAGTTGGTGGACACTTGTGGGACGTTCCGGATGGGCGTCGTATGTCTTCCTGGACTTGTAGCTGCGCAGCACCACGCACTTGTGGTCATTACTGTCCATCTCCCACGTCGCGACGCAGTACCGATCGTGCATCACTGGCATCTTGGCCGCTCGTTTCTTGAGCATTCCCTCCATCTTGACGGCTGTCTGCTCTTGTCCACCAGTGTCGATCTCTTCCACCGACGAGGAGGACGCTTCCGACGCTGCCACGTGCGAGCTGAAGCTGCTGGTGGCGCTGTCTCGAGCGAAAACTTGCTGTTGCTGCTCTTGCGACTGCCGCAGCTGTCGCTTCTGCTGCTGCTTCTGCCTGCGCTGCTGCTTCTTGGCTTTCAGAAATCCGCGAATGCTGTGGCTGCTGTGGTTCGATTCCATCGGTGCCGTACGGAGGATGCGCTGGCAGGTGACGCGGAGACGCAGTTCCGTCGATCCCCCAACCTTCGTGTCTTTGTGAGAAGTGGCGCTTGTCTTCGGCACCTGAGCGAGGTCAGGTACTGTCGACACTCGACTAAGTTAACTATATTTGGCAAAGGTAGTTTTGGTCGTAAAGTCGCCATCAACTGCATCGTTTCGTTGTTGTTCTTCTGGTTGAGGCAGACATGTTGACATAAGTAGAGTGCTGTGTGCGTTGTCGACTTCGATCTACGCCTACCAGTTGCTGTGGACATCGCCGTGCCGTCAATCAGCGATTGAATCACATCAAACTCTGATATTGTCATGAACTTAGTCGGGAGGAAAGCTGGGGCGGATTGCGCCATATAAACGCAGTGGAAATCTGCATGTTGAAGATACTTGCCGCCATCGCAAGGCAAGCCTTGGGCAAGCGCGAAATAACATCGCTGTAGGCTGCGAATAGTCGGAGGCAATTGCGTCTGAAGTGTTGACATGGAACCCTTGCGTGTTCCGGGGTATACTTCGCTGCGGTTGGTGGCCCTTGAGCATGACCGGGCAGTGGTAGGCAGCAGCTCAAAGCGGCTTCCTGGTGCATTCCACCGCGCCACTGCTAAATACACAAAATACTGTAGTGTGCAATTGCGCCGTAGCGCACAAGCTTCACCCCCAATGCGATGCTTGCACGGTTCAAGTGCACTGACGACTGTTGAACCTCCAGGCTCTGGCTTCACGAAAGCCTTCTCGAGGGTGCTCCCTGCTGCATTACCACGCGCCTGCAACCGGCTACCGGGACGCAGCAGTGCTGCGGCAGCACACGGCTCGGCCTCGCGATCCCGCCGTGATCGCTTTGCGTCGCCCAATAATAAGGACCTCCTCCCTATAGCCGGACTATCCACGCCTTCATCCTCGACTTGACAATGAAGTCCAAAACTTGGCCCACGACCTTTTGTGCATGTCCTCGATGGCCAATTGCTCTGCCGGTCATTTGCAATGTGAAGAAGCATTGGCATCGGAGTTTGCCCTGTTGAAATGTGATAGTAAGCTAGTGGGTGTTTACACTCAACCCAAGAAAGGAACCGGAATACGCTACTAAACGTCACTTGTTATCCACTGGGCAAATTCGAGACTGAGGCCAGTCTCAAGCTCCCTTAGCTATCCTATTTACATATAATGGTTAGCGACTCTCTGCAGCTCTCCACAGCCACACGATCTTTAGCTACAACGGACACGACTCCTTGTACAAGATTTCACCACCACTAACCAACTTATCGATACACCAGCGTCACCGTATTTCAACACGCCCCTCTCAAAGTAAAAGACTTTGATCTCACAGAACGGTACCAATACACGCTGTGTCACTCGATAGCTCGCATCCCAATTAAACGCGACAGACCCTCGAACCGAGCCTTCGCCAATGGCTTGGTGAACAAATCAGCAGGATTGTCTTCACTTCGGACTTTCCACAGGTATAAATTTTCCTTCTCAATCTGTTCGCGAATGAAATGCCACTTCAACTCAATGTGACGAGTTCGTCGACTAAAAGTCGGACTTGTAGCCATTACAAATGATGATTGATTGTCGACACCAAGTGTCAGCTTACGTTTCATCTCAGGCAACAATTCATTCAGAATGTTCATCAACGCTCTACCTTCCATCGCAGCTTCACACGCCGCAACATATTCAGCTTCCGCTGTGGATTGTGCCACAATCGTCTGTCGTCGCGAGGCCCACGAGACAGCTCCACCTCCTAAAGTGATCACAAATCCAGTTGTACTTTTCCTGGTATCACGATCATTTCCCCAGTCACTATCCGCATAGCCATCCAAGTGCACTCCAATATCACAATTTTTCGCCTTGCGGAAAGTGATGCCCTTGCTAGTCGTACCTAAAACGTAGCGAAGCACCCTCTTTGCAGCACCAACATGTTTCTCGGTTGGATGATCAACATATCGACTTAATTGCCCAACAGAATACATCAAATCAGGCCGAGTGCTGGTAACCAAGTACATTAAGCACCCCACAATTTCACGATAATCCATCTGACCAAGATTATGGTTGCACCCTTCACAATGCTTCTGCTCACATGCTTCAAGACGCTGTGTCGTCTCCATCGGAATTGCACTGCTATTTGATTCCTTCAAACCAAATCGCTCCAACACCTTCTCAGCGTAGTGCTGCTGGTCGATCGTAATTTTACCATCACTCTGACGAACGCGGATACCCAAATACTGATGCAATAGACCTAAATCTTTGATGCCGTAGTCTCGTTCCAGATCATCAAAGAGACTGCACTTAAACGCCTCCGAGTTCGATGCACACAGCAAATCGTCCACGTACACCAAGACGAACGCCATTTTTCCATCCTTGTAGTAGAAATATAGACACGGCTCCGATCTACATGGGATAAATCCGTGATCTTTGAACCACTTATCAAGCTCGTCGTTCCATTCTTTGCCAGACTGCCGCAATCCATACAAAGCTTTGCTCACTTCGTACAGACCTTCTCCACTAGGAAATCCTTCAATATTCCTGATATACTGCTTGATCTTCAGAGTTGCGTTGAGGTAGGCATTATTAATGTCACCCTGCCACACCAGCCAGCCCAAATGAACTGCTAACGCTAACACCAGTCTGAATGACGAAAGACGAGCAACTGGAGAAAATGTGTCATCGAAATCAACACCTGCAATTTGTCGAAATCCTCGCGCTACCAAACGAGCACGAAACCTGATCACATACCCCATCTCGTCCACTTTTACGTCAAAGACCCATTTTGTCGTAATAAAGTGCTGGCCCTCTGGTAATTCGTCGATCTCCTTGAGAACACCTTTCGTCCGCAAAACTTCCATTTCTTTTTCATTGCTGCCAGCCATTCATGAGCTTGCTTCGACCTCATTGCTTGTCTGAATGTGCGAGGTAATTTTACGTCTTTCTCGCGCCACCTTCTCAACTGCGAACTCACAGAGAGGATTGTGGAGTTAACCACATAGTCATCGAGGTATTTCGGACGTTTCCGATTGCGAGGTTCATACCTAGGTCTCTTATCTTCGTCGTCATGTCGTGTGCGCTTATCCAGTTCCTGACCTCGAGCTTTGCGTTTCGAACTACGTGTCGGCACCGGCACTAATGACCATATCTGATCCAATTCAGCTGTCTCTCGGGCTACACGCTGCTCATCCGTTTCCGCCAACTCGTAGGTCTCAATCTCAATCGGAGTGGCTTCAGTTGTATCATCATCGTCTTCATGACTGTCACTAGCATATCTAGTATTATCACCATGAGTAATTTGACCGTTCCTATTTCCATTGTTCTCTTCAGAATCACGTCCAGCTTCTGATTCACTCGGTTCGTTGGGCATGTTTGAGCTGTCACTGCTATAATCCAAATCACTTGCAGCTTCTGAATCATCTTCAACGCTACTACCATCGTTAACGTCACTGCCAACATCACTGTCGGTGCTTTTCTGGTCATTTTTCTCCTCATCATCACTACTATCGTAGCCACTTTCTGCAATTTCACTGGGTTTTCGAACTGCTGAACGTACGTGCACGTGAAATCCACCCGGACCAGTTGACCTATCGATGTAGTCCTCAGTCTCACCTTCATCAGCTTCAGAGTCCAGCTCGTCGTCATTAGTATCTGAAGGCACCTCCACGTCACTGCTGGCATCACTACCGGCCTCCATGTCAGCATCATTCTCACTATCGTCTTCACCATCTAGTCCCTCCTCAACATTTTTAAAGTGTTGACTTTGCGCCCAACGGGAAATGGTTGAAGGCGATATCTCCGCTCGATCTCGATACAAAATCCTCTCGTTCACTCGGACATCGAATACAACCCGTGCAACTTGGTATTGCGGGAAATAGACCTTTGTACCTACGCGATCCTCTGCGTAACCCAGTGAGTATCCAATCTCACAATTGTTGGCCATCTTTTTCCTCAGCTTACGCGGAATGTGCGCATACGCTAGCGCTCCAAACGTCCGAATGTGATGAATATCTGGTCGCTTACCGAAGAATAATTCAAATGGCGTCCGTGATGCAATGCTTCTACACAGAACGCGGTTCTTCACGTACGTTGTGTTCTCCAGCGCATCCGGCCACAAACTTTTCGGTAATCCCGAAGCGACCAGCATCGACTTCATCATAGCACGCAGCGACTGTATCGCGCGTTCCGCCAAGTTCAACGAAGATGCGCCAGGAGCTAGTTCCTCGTACTCGACACCTTCTAACGTATACCAGCTCTTTATGTTCTCGTTTGCGAATTCGCCGCCACCATCAAAGACAACACGTTTCACTTTGCGATCAATCTGACGCTCAGCCCATGCAATATACTGCTGCAACTTCGCATTTGTCTCCTTTTTGTCTTTGAGAGGAAAAGTACGTATCAACCGCGAAAATCCATCCACTACCACGAGTACTTGAGTAAATCTCGTGCTGTTGTGTTTGCCAGGGTCCATCAAGTCAACAAAAATCTCATCATTTGGGGCATCAATGCCACGATCCAATGACTGCATGTGCTTCTTGCGCTTTTGCTTCGCTAGTTGGCAAGTCTCACACATTGATAGCTCTCGGCCTTTCAGCATCATCCCGTCAACAATGCTCTTGTCCGACATGGACTTCAGGTACTGGGCGTTTGTGTGCCCTAGGCGGGCATGCCAAACCCGAATATCAGCTAGCCCATCCATTTTCGTGAAGTTAACTACTTCAGCAGCAGGAGTTGGCACTGTCTGCAGAGTTCCATCTTCCGTAAACGAATTGTAACTGCGGAAGCTCCACACGTTATTCGGCTGCAGCGATGCAGCTAACAGGAACTTATCACCATCATACACGCTGTATGCACCCGAAACGGGGTCCTGCACCTCTGTGAGGCCCTGGTTTCTTGCAACACCGGCTGAAAACAAATTCCAACGAGCAGTTGGAACATACAGCACTCGATCCAAAGTAATTTTCTGCAACTGGTCGTCTTTAGACTTTGTCCACAACTCAACGACGCCAATACCGACGGAATGAGTCAGCATATCCTGTGCAAACCCACGACACGGATCCATCACGGTATCAAACGCTTCATAAGTCACGAAATACTCCATCGTGCCTACTATGTGTGCGCTTGAAGCTGTATCATAGTGCCATAATCTAGCGTCATAGTCATCTTCCAGCTCTTGGCGATCAGGAAGAACTTCTACTTCCGACACTACTGGAGCTGTGCGCGCTAACACTGCACAGCCAACACTCTCTTTCTTCGCGCCTTTAGTGCCAGCCTTCTGCTGGGTTCTACCTTGTTGTTTCTGCTGCTGTTTCTTGTTGTCTACTTGCACAGCGCCTACTACTGGTGGCTTCGACTCCAGCTCAGGACAAAAACGCCTAATGTGCCCAAATTGATGGCAGTTGTGACACTCAATCATTGACCTGTCCTGCTTCTTCTTTTTCACTTTCTTGGCTGCACTGTCACGTTGTTCCTTGTCACTGTTGGACTTGCTACTACCACTAGTAGCCCCGCGAGCACCAAATACGCTGTCGGTTTCTTCTTTAAGTTGTGCTTCTGCCACCAAAATCAAATCACGAATCTCCTCAGGTTTTAACTGACCTCCGAGGCCAAACCGCACCATTTGTGCCAGTTGCTGGTACTTATCATTTTGGGGCAAACTATTCAGGAGAGCGTCGACCATGTCGACGTCGTGCACGGGATACTTCAGCACCGTGAGCTGATCCTTGATAGCCATCATTTTACCAATATGCAGCATCATATCTGCACCTTTAGCAGCTCGGGTGTGCCACAACTTGTGTATAAGTTGCCGCTGCTTGTGTACAGCCAACACCTTGTTACTGGGAGCCTCGTAATATTCCAGCAACGCCTTCCACATGTCAGCACCCGTCTTCTCCTTCATTACTCTTTGCGCTAACGCAAGTGACACAGAGCCCAGCACCATCCTTTTGATCTGTGCCTGCTTCTGCTTCCACTCAAGGCGCGCCTTGTCGTCAGCATCTTCCTCCAGAACAGCGTCTCCAGAGGCGATCCGTTCGAGATCTTTCTCCTCGAAGCAGCTAACCATCAGCGCCTTGTAGTATTCCCAGTTTTCACCATTCCAGTTGATAGGAACGCCTTTCGAGCTCAGCTCGATCTTCCCACCGTTTCCACTCATGTCGAGAACTTTTCAAACACACGTAGCTAGTCTAACACAGTAACTTTGGGCTCATAACCCTGTTGAAATGTGATAGTAAGCTAGTGGGTGTTTACACTCAACCCAAGAAAGGAACCGGAATACGCTACTAAACGTCACTTGTTATCCACTGGGCAAATTCGAGACTGAGGCCAGTCTCAAGCTCCCTTAGCTATCCTATTTACATATAATGGTTAGCGACTCTCTGCAGCTCTCCACAGCCACACGATCTTTAGCTACAACGGACACGACTCCTTGTACAAGATTTCACCACCACTAACCAACTTATCGATACACCAGCGTCACCGTATTTCAACATGCCCGAATGATATCGCTGCCATCGGATTCTCACATGAACACCCATGTGGACATAGATAGCTTAACAACAATCGATTATACTTGCAATTAAATCTCGTACAGCCGCACATTGGAGCGCTGCACGGGCATCGTCGCTGCGAAATCAACCTTCCCTGGCGTCGCTATCCTTCTCGTAGACCCTACGCCTGGGTTCGAGTGGACTCGACTGACACTGAGCATACATCGCAGCAGCTCCTCCTGCTCTGCAAGGCACTGGCTGATCGACCGAGAGGATTGGAAGCGATTCGTCGGTTCGTCTCGCCCGGCCAAATGGCGGCTCGGGCGCGGCGCACTGGACGCCAACAGGAGTCTCGACTTCCTCGTCTCCTGCTGTACTTGCTGGGAAGGTCTGGAAGTACGAATCCAGTTCCAGACCGCCGGAACTCGGACATAGGCAGCATGTCTGTAGTGTCAATCACTTCGGTGACCTCCTGCATGATAGTTGGTTGATTCCGCTCCAGCCGCTGACTTTTCGAGAATCGACTGGACAATTTCCTATGCAATTTCGGACGCCGCGGTTTCTCGTCCAGCACAGCGACATCATCGTCGATAACATCCAGCGTTGCGACAAAGGAGATATCGTCCTTTTCCAACGAGTCGTCAGGGCGAGAGATAGAAGTCCAGGAAGAATGCGACGAAGACAGCGACGACGCAAGCCTTGATCGGCCCGATGCGTTCAATGACGCCTTGCCAGTGTCCTCGGATTCGGTCTCGGACCAATCGGACTCAGTCCAGTCGGATGCATTTTCCTCCCACCAATCTCGGGAGCTGCAGTCGCTTGCACCAGACACTGTCTTCGTCAGTTTTCCGCGCTTCCTGTCGGCGCTAGTTGCGTCAGACTTCCTAGCATTCGCCTCGGCCGATGTGTCAGATGCAGTCGCTTGGGACACCTCATTTTCATGGCGAGTTGCTGACAAACACGCTTTGCAGAAAGGTGTCTTGGCGACTTGGAAAACTCGCGACCTCGCCTCTCCGTTCCTCTCACGCGCTGCGCCGCGAACAATCACACAGTGGCGGCAAAGATGTCTCCGCAAAGGCGACAATGATAGCGGTGCCGCATTGCAGCGTTGAACGTGAGTTTGCAATTGGTGCAAGCCTTTCGCGATTCTTTAGGCACCCAGTTAGCTTTGCTCATCATGCCCTGCCGCGAGATCTGCTTCGACTCGACATACATGGACATATCGTTGTGCATACGCATCATCTTCCGGAAGCTCTTGGCACTCACCGATAATCCCGCGAAATCGTTTTCGGACATGGCGAACAAATGCGTTGCATCTGAAGATGACTCTGCAGGACGAAGGATGGTGACGCTGTGCGTCTTGACGCGTTTCACCTTCAGAGTGCGATACAGGTCAGGGCACTCGTCGATCTCTGCTGGGAGGGTGACACGTACGCCCACGTTACGACCAAGTTCGTCTTTGGTGTAAGTCAAGCACTCAAGGTAGCACATATCACGCTTCCTGCTGAAGGACGACGGATGCAAGCATGTCCACTTAATGCCCAAATACTCGTGGGGTTTTCCCGAGCTGCGTTTGTGGATATTCTTCAGCACCACTGCGTCAACAGCGTACCCAAACATGAACTGGTTCCACTCGAAAAGCTGCTCAGATGTCTCGGCGTAGTGAAAGTCCATGAGGCTCCTGTAATTGCCGTTAATGCGTCCGTAGACACGAAATTCACTGCGAGAGAGTCCTTCAGGGGACTCTTGTCGGATGGCAGTCAACGAGCCTTCGGTGCCGACGGACACCCACGGACTGCCGTAGATCGGATAGGCACCTTTCGCTTCGTGCCGCTCATACTCGAGGAGCGCATTCCGAACGATTTCGTTGACTTGTGCCTCGTAGCTCTGAATCTGCTCGTCCGACAATTCTACAGCAGGGAAAAAGTCGTCGGGCAGTGGAAACGTCTTGGTGTCATTCCTGTAGTTACACCATTGAAGTGTCATATGAGGCGGGACCATAGAGGCGGTGTTAGCTGTGCACTTATCGAAGACCGTGGGATTGATCACTCCGAATTGTCGCTATCAATTGCGAAACGAAAACGTACCGAGACTTGGTGCGACCACGCCCAGACAGCATGACCGAAAAATGCTAAATGAACTACCAAGGGTAGTGGAGATCCCTTGAGCTGCAGTTCACTCGAGTGGTCACTTGGAGGGCTCACACGCAGCACGAGAGTCGGTTGAGGGCTGGTCCATCTGGGGACATTTCCACGCGATGTGCGCGGTTTTGACCGAGGCTCCACTACTTTCCACGAGTATTTCGTGCGTAGCCGGACCAAGGATATCGAAACGATGGTGTTTTCGAGCCAAGCTGCCGTTCCGCCGGCAATACATGCATCGGGCGCTGATCACGTGCCCCACGGGTTCTCAGCATGCGTGCGAGCCTTTACCTCTGCGTGCCCGCGTGACGATCAAGGTTTGCTTCCAAAGTTTGGGCCAAACCTCTTGCCGAGTTTACTACCAGATCCTTGGGATCGGGACGAAGCTTCTAAGCTAAACTTTGCCGTGCTGTGGTATTTAGAAACAGCCGCATGCGTTTGAGGACGCCCGCAGCACGTACACATGATGTAGCAGGCCCAGCTACCGGTATAGCATTGCTGTAGTGATGTCAACAGTTTCGTTGGTGTAAGCTGGCTGCAAGCTGCTGTGCCACACCGGTATGTCCCACCTAGTAAGCATTCAGTGCAGCACACACAAGAATGGACCGTGTTTGCGCCTCCATTTGTGGCCGAATCAAACCGCCGCCACAATATCGCTTACCTCCCGTAAAAGTTGAGCCATGGACATCGAGCCACGACTCAATTTTCACCAAGGCAGTAATGTAGCGGTGCGACGCGGCTCGTTCGTCAATGGGCAATACATGCTGTGCGAGATGATGAGGAGGAGACCCGTACTCCTCACATCTGTAGTCTCCGTCTGTCGTTTACAAGGCGGGGCTGGTGGGGTTGGCTCTCATCATGAGAGTCTCATGCGCATTACAATGCGCTGCACTGCAGCTGATGGCTGAAGACGCGCGAAGTTACCTAGCCGAAGTCCCTCCACGGCGACATTTGCCGCCGAAGTGAGGCAGCTCGACTCGTTTGCCAAGTGGCCTTGTCTGACAGCTTGTCAGCTTCTGATGGCTCCGCCCTGTGCGGGTCTCCGGACTTCGACTTCTGGTCCAGCCACCAACGTCGTGTAGCGCATGGATGAGTGCGCTTGAGCTCCTACATGAGCCGGCTCAGGACGATGGCAACCACCATCGCCCTGGCCTACCAATCTCCTAACCTGCTGTCTACGTGCGTACAAGGCAAAGGGAAGCCGACCGGCGCATATGTTTCGACGCGAAATGTTTCGGCGCGAATGGCATCACCAATATGGCATTACGGCATCATGTGAAATGCGGCGATTTAACCTCGCAGAGAGAAGACAGCGATGTTGAAGTGGCTGTGTGCCAAATTGATGAGACCAGTGGTCTCCCGACCACAGCCTCACCGAGCTGCGGTGACCGCGGCCAGCAGCGTTTCGCTCATGCGGAACAAAGTACAGCATTTGTTCTTGGCTCACAGCCAGCGGTACGGTAGCGCACTGATTCAAGAGCCACGAATCGGTCACGAGCAAGCCGAGAGTGAACTGCGAGCGCAAAAAGGCTGCCGGGGCGGCTAATTTTTCGCTCCGGCCAAAGCCAGAGTGGCGTACGGCACCGGCGCCGTGATTCGGGTGAGTCCGGTCGGTGCCAAGGCCGGTCGATCACGGTGCGCGCGACTAAGAGTCGGCAGTCATCGACTGAAGTGCAGGGAGAGGCTTTGGTCCGATCGCCGCCTCGGTGTACGTGTCCGTTCTGCTCTTCGACCCTGGACAAATCTCTTCCTACACTCCTCGTCAAGACAAAAACCGGATGTCTTTCTCCTACATTCGAGCATAGAGGAGCCCAGCAGCGAAAGGCGCAGGCGCTGACAAGCGCGAGCTGCAACGACGACGACCTTGTTGCAGCATTGCACACGGTGGATGGTACAGCCACGACAAGGCGCTGCAGTCGGCACGAGCGTTGCACCGACGGAGCTGCCTGTGATCTGCCCGCTCACACTGCAAAACGAGCGTTTGGTGATAGAGCGGCCCCGCTCAAGTCGCCCGCGGAACGTTTGCTCGCGCGCGTCGACCCCGCATTCTTAAGTATGGAGGGCGGATCAGCACCTAAGACCACGAACAACGGCAGCCTTAAGTTCCCCCTGCCGGACGGATACTTCCCGCCAGTGAAGCTCACCCCGGCGGAGATCGAGTGCTATGAACAGCGGGTGGTGATCATCATGAAGAACGCCCTAGCCGAGTACAATTTGCACGAGGCGATGGGTCCCCGACCGGACTACGGGTCGCGTTGGACTGTCATGGGCAGCGTGGAGCACCTCACTGCTATTCGCGAAGTGGATCCGTCCAGGGCAGTGGAAAACTCTCGCATTTTCGGTCGCGTTGATGGCGATTACCACAATTTCATCGACTTCTTCTACTCAACTACGGCTCAGCAGCTCTTTGCCGTGAACCAGTTCATGCTTGGGCACGCAATTGATGCCGCGGTGCTGTGCAACATCCACACGAAAGAATCGGGAAAGCCACATGTGTATCTGGGCATGAAATGGGTTTGTCTTCAACCATCGTCACTCTCACGCAAACGCGACCAATGCTTTCTTGAGTACCTTGTTTACACCAAGGACCTCCAGGATCGAGATGTTGGCGTTCGTGTGACGCTTCCACTACTGCTGGACGAATGTCCGCCGCTCCCTGAAAAGTTGAAAACGCGGCGCGTTAACTCGCACACGGTAACGATTGTACGTCCGACTAATGACGGCACCGACGCCACGCAGATCTTCATGACTAGTGAAGTGGACACCTACAAGGGATCGTCCACGTCTTCTACAGCACCATTCAAAAAGTTCATGACGACACTTAGCTCCATGGCATTATTCGCCGATTCGAAGCGCATCACGATGCAAGGCATGCTGGACCGGGGCAGTTGGGCGCCGAAAAAGTCTCGATCTAGCTGCGGGATCTGTAAACGCAAGTTTTCAACTACGCGCCGCCGCCAGCACTGCCGCCTCTGCGGCGAGGTTGCGTGCCGCCGTTGCATGACGGTCCGCGACGCCCCTCTACTTGACGAATCGACTTCTTCAAACCTGCGAACTTTCCAAGTGGTGAAAACAACATTCTGTAAGGCATGCATGGGAAAAGTGCGTGACACTGACACGAGCAGTGTTACGACGATGGCCTCAGCTGATGATAGCCAAGACGAAGGCGCATCTGATGCTGAATCTACGAACTGGTCAATGCAAGACAAGTCGCGTGCTCGCAGCTTTGACACCGACGGTAACTTGACGGAGGTGGGCGGATCTTCGATCGTGTCACCGTCGCGAAGCGAAATGAATTCTGCGCGTTCGGCCCCACTGCCGGAATCGATTTCTGAAGATGGCCTGGACGAAGAATGCAGCGTTGCTAGCAAGAGCCCACGACGCAAGAAGTCCTCAAGTGGTTGTGACCTTGAAGTGCAGTCGGAAACGAAGACTAGCGTATCGTCGGAAGAAGACAGTGAGATCGTTGTACCATGCGCTCCTATGATGATCGACTTGCGTCATCTCCGAACGATGGCAGGTGCGGAGCGTGTTGTTGCCGAAGCCGAGGAAGAGGAACTTCGCGCAATGCGAGAATCATTTGCAGCGTTGGACTTCCAGGATGTTCGTCTTGTGAACTCGCCCTCAGGCAAGACAGACGATGGATTCGGCGATGATACCCCCAAGATCGTTGAGCTGGATGAAGACGACGACGTTATCGAGGTGGTGGCGCTCAAAACGGTACCATCCGCTCGGCAAATAGTGTCATCCCCCTCGCGTTGACGCCAATGGACGACAATGAAGCTGTAGAGCAGGCTTTGTTTGCGTCGTCACGATCGAACGTGTCGATCGATCAGCGCATTGCTGAGCAGGAACTGCTGCTGAAGAATCTTATGAGGGCAGCGAACCCTTCAGGGTATTACCCTCAGAGCGCACGCAGACCCGCATTCGAGCAGTAAGAGCAATCATTGCAGCCAGAACTCTCCGCAGAGATTGCGGAGTGAACATGTTGAACATGTACAAACCGTTATGAATCGTCCGGTGTAATTCGATTTAGCTTTACAGTGTCGTTGATCAGCAAAGACTCCTAAAGACAAACCATTAACATAACCATCCTAGTTTTGTTTTTCATGTTGTGCTTGCCTCAGCCACAAAATCCGGTGCTTGCAGCTACGGTTCGGATTGAAACACTGTCCGGTCCTTGACATGCACCGGTCAATTCGCGCTGACAAATGATCATCGCCAGGACAACGGAGTCGAGGTTTTTCCATCCGAATGGTGATAAGAAATCTTCATAAACGTTCAATTGAAGACAATTAGGAGAAGATCATTGTCAGAGTAGTCTTGGCGTTTTCTACTAGCACTTTGTACGTTTACTTGATGCGCCATCGTTGCTACATCATACCATTCATTTACTCACTCCATTCCTAATGCATGTAGCACTGGCAGGCACGACACGCTGTAAAACCATCGTTGCATCGCATTACCTTGATACATGTAGACGATTGGTATGCGTGCGCTGCGACTATCCAACACAACAAGTACTGTCACCTTCAACGCTGGCAGCGTACTGTTGAGCTGAGCCTTCAGATAAAGCTTCAGTCCACCGTATTTCCTCTAGGTTGGGATCTGTCGCGGGCTGCCCGCATTAGCCGGTGCAAGAGTACCTCTTGCTCTGCGATGCATTGGCTTATCGTGCGCCTGGAAGTGCTGGAGTCGCTTGACGCTTGAGATGTGGTCTCGGTTGAGTCGAAGTTTGCGCCTGCCTTTATCCGACGCATCATTTGGGACGCCGACAAGAACTTTGACATGTCGAAGCCGATGGTGTTTGTAGATTTACCATTGCGGTGATCATGTTGCTCACTGCGGCCATCATCTACATAACCATCACGGGACCCGGGCGACCGAATCGTCTCCAGTCGTTCAGAGTCGGAGGAAGAGCGGGGCACGGTCGCTAGATCAATTGAGTGGGAATCGAGAGAGCTTTGCTCACCGTCAGGTTTTGTAGAGGTACCGGAATCCGCAAATTCATCAATCACCTTGCTGTTCGAGCCTGGCGCCAATAAAGTCACGTCCAAATCGCGAACTCTAGCTACGCACACGCGGCAGAATTTTGTCTTGACAACGTTGAACGTTTTGGCTGAATTATCGTCTTCCGAAGCGCGAGCGCCACGAAAAATCAAACATTGGCGACAAAAGACCTCTCCACATAGCCGGCAATGTTGACGACGACGAGTCGTTGAGAAACCCCGCGAGCACAAGCGGCACTCAGAACGTGCCTTCTTGTCGACCCAGGAACTGCGCTTCATCATGCCGTGTATAGCGATCAGCTTCGAATCCACATAGGTGGACATATCGTTCAGCTTCATCATCAGCCGTTTGAAATAGAAGCCAGGAACAGCGAAGCCGGCAAAGTCATTTTGACTCACGAGGAATAGCTCAGTTGAGTACATATCTCCGTCGGTTGGCCGCACGATTGAGACAATCTGCATCTGCATGCGTTTAGTTTTCAATGTGTCGGGTAGCGGTGGACACTCGGGCATCACAAGGGGCAAGTTCACTCGAATCCCCACATCACGGCCTCGCAAGTCTTTCGTGAAAGCCATGTATTCGAGAAAGCAAGTATCGCGCTTCTTGACCAGCGCAAATGGCTGGAGACAAGTCCACTTGATTCCCAGATACAAGTGCGGTTTGCCTGATGAGCTCGTGTGGATATTGCGCAGCACCGCAGCGTCCACTGCGTTGCCGTACATGAATTGATTCCAGGCAAAGAGCTGACTGGAGTTCTCTGCGTAGAAGAAGTTAAGAAAGTTGCGGTAGTCCCCATGGAGGCGCCCGAAAATGCGGCATTGGCACCTCGACTCGTCCCCGTTCTGCCTCACGGTGGTGAGGCCTCCAACCTTGCCCAACGTCTTCCAGCCTATGTCGTAGTTCGGGTTCGAGCCCATCGCTTCGTGCAGGTCATAGTCGGCCAATGCATTTTTCGCAGTTAAGAGCGCCTGGGCTTCGAGTTCCTGAAGCTGGAGTTCGGAAAGATCGACATTTGGAAAGTAGTCGTCTGGCAGGGGAACGAGTTCACGTTCTGCTTCGTACCACCGGTAGCCGCCATGCTGGATCTACATGCAGCAACAGAGAGAGTGGTGAGTGTTAGAAGGATGAATGCAACGAGGATGTAAGGGGGTCGTACGGTTGATTAAAAGCCGACGGAATTGCCACGGGCATGTGGCGAAACTGGAGCTATGCTGCCCAGACTGGGCGTCAGCCTCGACGCGCGAAAGTTAGACTCGCACACAGGTGGCGATGCGAACAGACAGATGGGGCGAGCGCGTGGATGGCATGATAATGTGCGGCTGTCATCACTACATCGTTGGCAGGTCGATGTGATGTGTTCAAGGACTTTGTCGACCATGATCGACGCGAATTCATGCAACGGCACTCATATTCTCACGCAAGGAGGCCTCCATTCGCCAGCAGAGGATCCTCGGCGACAACTGCTGACCGGGAAGTCCACACTCCGACCCGGAGTCCGGAACATTGACTCGGTCGTCTTTGTAGCTGCAAATCCCAACGTTGAAGCCGTCTCTAAGCAAATCCCACATTGAATCTCAATCTTCAAGATTGAGCACCACGCCTGACCACGAATCACCAGTGGCATGGCAGCGACTTGCTTGTTTCAAGTCGTGTGAGTCACGAGGCATCCCAGGTTACGTCTTGTACACCGCGCCACTTGTTGCCGCACCCTCCTTTTCGGTGCAGGTTACCAGCAATTCAAACAGTGCACACGACTCCCGTTGAGAAGCATGAGGAATGTCACGCACAAGTCTTCGTAGAATGTTAATGAAGTTTTCATATTGCTTCAGTTGTTTCCTTATACTTGTGTACTCGGCAGAACCGAGTTGGTTGACTGATATCATCGCTAGCTTCGCGATGGTTGATTATCTCTATCCACGAGATGCGGTAGCGACAGAAATCAAGCTCTCCTTATAGCTCGTACACGCCATCATCATGGTCCTCGTCGTAAATGTTGTAGCTCATAGAAGAAGCCTTGGCGCGTGCCGGTGGCTCCGCGTTGAATCCGCGACTGGCGGAGAGCACCTGCTTCAAAAGTTCGTTCTGTTCAGCGATACATTGGTCCAGCGACCGCGCCGAGTCCGATACCTTGCCCTGGTCCGTGCTTCGGGTGCGTCGGCTACTTGAGCGCGGAGGCAAATCCGTCGGGGCTACCGGTGTCGACGTGTACCGAGCGCGGGGTGTCTGGTGGAACTCGTTGAAAAAATCCTCGTCGACATCCTCGGTTGGTGTAGCTGAACCTGGAGGCTGCTGGCTTCGCAGCTGCTTCTGAAGCTCCGAATCGGGCAACATGTCCTTCGTGTCGATCACCTCCATGATACTGGAGCGTCGGGCAACGTCCACATCGACATCCTCGGAATCGATTTCAGATGGGGTCTCCAGTGCTTGAATTGCCACGAAGGAGTTTCTGCTCAAAACAGAGTATTCGGAGCTGAACGACGAGCGAACAGTGGGGGCGGCGCTGTAATTGCGCGACAATGTGCTGAATCGACTGGAACCTGACTTCCAACTGCATGTGTCGGACTCCGTTTCAGACCACCACGAGGTGCGGTCATCATCACTCCAAGTCGCACTGCGGCGGGGTGCGTCTGCCTGGCCTGCCTGGGCATTGTTCTGCAACGAAGACGCGGTGGACGAACATCGTGACTCGCGCGGTTGAGTGGACGATCCGTGCGAAGTCAGCGAGGGGCGAGGTACGGATGACGACTTCGAGGATGCCACAGAACGTCGCGCACCTTCGACCTGCTGCTGCATTAGTTCGTTCGCGTCCTCCTCGCGAGATCGGGTAACACACACCCGACAAAACAGCGCCTGCATCAATCGGAACGTTCTCTGGTTCGACGCCGGGTGAAATCCACCAAAACTGTTCTTCTCTTGTCGAACACCAGCTCGGCGCACAAGGCATTTAGTGCAAAACACATCTCCGCACAAGTAGCAATGGCGGCGTCTGTGACCAGCGCGGAATGGCCGCGTGCAGCTAGAACATTCGTTTCTAGTCCGAGTCGGTACCCATGGCCTGATAGTATCTCCAAGGGCCTGCGGTTCGCCGACACGTGACTGCTCCAAAACCCTGGTGTTTTGATAGCCGTGGCAATACGCTTCGCGTCAGCTGAGAGTGCTACGTCCTTCAGCGCCTTCAGTAATTTTCGACAATACTTAGTCGAAGCGGCAAGAGCACGGTTATTGCATTGGCTCAGCATAAATAACTGCGTAGCGTTCGGGAGGTCATCAGCAGCACGCACAACCATGACTGTTGTAGTCTTCTCTCGTTTCGTCTTCATCTCATGTGGAAGTGGCGGGCACTCGGGGATATCAATCGGCAAATGCACAATGACAGCGACGTCGCGATCGTGAGCATCTTTCCTGAAGACAGTGTACTCGAGGAAGCATTCATCCCGCTTCCGCGTGAGCATTGAAGGCTGCAAACAAGTCCACTTGATCCCTAGTGTCGCTTGTTTGTCAGGCTTGCGCAAGTCCATGTTGCACAGCACTACGGCGTCCACTGCGCAGCCATAGAAAAATTGGTTCCACGCGAATAGCTGCTCAGAGGTCTCCGACGAGAAGAAGTCAACGAAGCGACGGTAGTCCCCGAAATGTTCCCGAAGGTCCGTGTGATGATGATGCCGCGCTGTTTGCGTCTCGCAATGGAAATGTCCGTGTCGTGTGCAATCTCCGTCCAGCGTTTGTCCTCAACGCCGAAGCCAGCGACCTGAGACTCATGTTCGTTACAGGCTTCAACCGCCTTGTTTGCTAGCTCTTCCACTTGAGCTTCGTATTGCTGAACTTGAGTCAATGAAAGACTAACTGTAGGGAAGAAGTCGTCTGGCAGTGGGAACTGGAGCCTATGTCCTCGAGGTCTGCATTACGACAGATATAGTGTTGTTAGACGTGCACCGAAACAAGTACCGTACATTCGGCCGTTACAAACTTCAGAAATGCTGGTGGACCGCCCTTGATATCACCGAGTCACTTACGTTGATGGGGCTGTGCTTGCATTTGATGCCGTACGAGGCAGCGATGGCGACGACTTGCGAGGCATAACGTCGGAAATTTAGAAGTGAGCAGCGATTCGAGAATCTACCGGTGGCTCCGTCGAATCGTTGCGTTGTTCCGTCGTGGGGTCTCTTTGAAGCCACCCGCAGGTATTACCCTTAGGTGACTGGACGACTTGGCAAGTGAGAAAATGGACCACGATGCCAAGAGCGGGTGGACGAACGACTGGAGCCAACGCTCACTTGCAACGCCGCGACTTGATTTTTCGCGGCGTTAACTGCTCGAGTATTCAGTCTCGGAGGCTGCAAAAGCTGCGCTGCATGTCGTGAATTCTATGGAGTTGAAGTGGCAATGGAAATGCACTTCCCAGCACAATGGAGGGGTATGTGTTGCTGCAGTTGGGACGAACAAGGCGCTCGTGCGATCGAAAGATCATCAAGGAGATCCGTACGTCTCAGAAAACTCTAGTAACTAATAGTTGAGGAAATGGCAAAAATACTCTATATCACGTTCAAAAGAGACCATATGTGAATTACATATACAAATAATATAAGACAAACTACACGATTTATCGAGTTTTGGGGGAAGTTCAGTATCACTTTGTACATACTGATTTGCCCTATGCGCGGAAGCCGGTTCATCAACTTGTGGACGATGGCGCTTGTGGTGCTGCCTAATGCAATTCGATTGTGTCTACTTTGTCTCTATTGCGAATGCGTGGCTCTAAGTGACCAGGATCACGTTGACGCTTTGCAAGTAAAGACTTCCAACGTTACCTGCAACTGTAAATGGAAGAGATGCAGTACGGACCAGAGGTGTTTACTTCTGGTTGGTGTTTGCTGTGTTGGTGTAAACCTTCCGATCCAATGTCGAGATCGATCTTAAACCGTCAGATATGCTTCAAGAATGACGCACAGAGAGCACTCATTCCGCTAAAAGGAATTTACGTTAGCTTAGGTGGTTAATATTGCATCGTGGCACTCAGCCCTCATAAAGGGTGACTTCGGGACGAGACCTGGTGGAGGTAACTCCACTGCTACCCAAGTTCCCGTTTACTGGGTTCACGTTCTCCTGCCGCCTCATGCCCCCGCTAGCCGACATCATCCTTCGCAGAAGCTCCTCCTGCTCTGCCAGGCACTGGTCGAGGGACCGCGGAGACTTAGGAGTGAGAGGTGACCACCCGGGGCTTTCTTGGTTCGAGGAGTTCCCACTGCCACGCTTGCTGGCAGTGTAGGCTGACACCGTCATCATGTCGGTTGTGTCGATCTCTGTCACCTCCTCTTCCAACACCTTGGGGGCGTTCATTCTTGGGTCGGCGAGAATCGTTACGGACTCATCGTCAATCACATCTAGCTTAGACATAAACGACACCTTGCCGCCGCTCGAAGAAATCGAAATCGGTCCGTCGCTGCCGCCCGTTTCGGAGAAGAAGGACATGTGACCTCCCTCCGATTCGGTTTCGGAGACGTACGAGGCGTCAAGATCCACATCCACATCTTCGCAGTCAATCACAGAGAGCTTGCCGCTGGGTGCAGGCACCGGCACCAACGTGTTTTTCGACGACTCCCGCATCTTGGTCACACATAGCACGCAAAACTTCGTCTTGACAACATGGAATATCCGGCTTGATCCTGTCGTATCATCCGCACCCTCCTCCTTGGGGGCATCTCGCACGATGATACACCGCCGGCAAATGAGGTCTCCGCAAAGACGGCAGTGGTGGCGACGTCGCGTCGGTCCGAAGTTGCGTGAACACACACAGCAGCTCTTGCGCGATGCTGACGTTGCCCAGTTTTTCCGAGTCATCATGCCCTGCATTAGAATGCGTCTTGAATCGACGAACACAGACATGTTCTGGAGGATATGCATCATGCGCTTGTAATAGTTGGCGGTGACTGCCAGTCCGTTGAAGTTGTTCTGCGACAGCATGAAGAACTCGGTTACATTTGGCTCGCGATCTGCCGGGCGTGTGATCCAGACCGTATTGAGGCGAATGCGCTTGGTCTTGAGCTTGCGAGGCAATTCGGGGCACTCTGGGATATCAAGTGGCAGCGTGACGCGAACGCCAACGTCGCGGCCGCGCAAGTCCTTTGTGTAAATGAGGTACTCCATGTAGCAGTTGTCACGCTTCTTCACGAGTGGCGACGGGTTGAGACACGTCCACTTGATGCCCATGTAAAGACATTTCTTCTTGGACGATACTGTGTAGATGTTCTTGAGCACAGCTGCGTCCGTAGCATAGCCAAACATGAATTGGTTCCATGCAAAGAGCTCCGCCGACCTCTCGGCATAGAAGAAGTCGATGAAGTGTCGGTAGTCTCCGTTAACGCGACCGAAGATGCGCGCCTGACTGGCAGTGTGGCTGTCCGGGGTCTCCTTCTTGATGGTCGTGAGGTCTTCCACCTTGCCGACAAGACTCCACGGTGCGCGATACACCGGATAGAGTCCTTTCGCCTCGTGTAGCTCGTACTCGGCCAGGGCGTTCTTGACGATCTCCTGCATCTGCGCCTCATAGTTCGCAATTTGTTGCGGCGACAAGTGAATGTCTGGGAAATAGCCGTCGGGTAGAGGGAAGTTGCCGCCGTTGTCGTGCATATTGTAGCTGAGCTCGCTAAATAATATGAGAAAGCAGACGAGGTCAGTCATCGCATTCGACCAACATAACAGTGTTGGATGCCAAGGCGAACGTACCGGCCCGACGAATTCGAATCCGAAAAGGATGAAGTAGAGTCCTGGCGGGGCATCGTGAGTGAAATTATTCCGATACAGCTATGACGAGAGCAGCAAGTCTCCAATTGTAGAGGTCGTTTTTAGTAGCTGAGTGTACAGCTACTTTCTGGTGGGTGGCGACTCGATTCCGCTACGACGCTCGCCAAGTCAAGAGTGAAAGTGAGGTAGCGCTCGCTCTTTCTCGTTGCTTGGTCAGACATCTGCATTTGCCACAGTGGGACAAGCGTCACGAACTTTGGCGCGGGCGATGTCTCCGTGACATCTGGGAGGTTAGTACTTGGCCATCTTCTCCATATGATCTCGGCCGATTTGCCACCACAATAACCTTGCGAGTCTTGCATTGCAAATTGAAAACCGAGGCCCCTGCCATTCGGTCATTGAGAGCACCTTACGGCAATTGTTGCTTCAACTTTGCATCAAGTAGAGACTACGAAATCGTTTATCTACAGTAGTAAATGACTATACACACACGGAAGATTGGATACGCTCATGGCGTTGTATCAAGCGGCACATGAACTTCAGTGACTTGAGTGTTTCGTCGAATTCGTCACAAGTATCGCAGCGAAGTGCAGCCGGCCTTTGAAGCGCCTGGGAATCCACCAACATGAAGAAACACGTGATGCTTTAACTCTTTGAAGCTTTTATTTGTAATAATGGTGAATATTGGCAGCTCCTTTGCGGTGGAGGAGCTGAGATGGAGTCTCCACGTAACACGCAGCCGTATCATACGCCGTGTGGTGGTTTGTGGCTGGCGTCGACAACGGTAAGCTGACTTGAGGGCAGAGGAGATCTTTGGTCGACAGTTGGCATTGCACGATGCCATCGGGTTTACCACTTTAGCGTCACCTTCAAGCGGTGAGGAGACCTAGCGCTATCACCCGATGCCACCGAAAGCATATCGCTTTCGGTATTGGGTGCTGGGGAATTGTTTGGGACCGACAGCTTCAACTTGGCAAGTTCGGTTTGCCATCAACGACTGCGCTATGCTCCTTGAGTGAGTGAGAGAAGAAGCACAGGAGCGTGCCCTTTGCATTCCGAGGCGCGGCCGTCAACAAAGCCTCTTTTTGTCCGAGCATGGAGTGCAGCGATCGATCATAAAGGGGCGGAAATGGTGTTCCTCCTCGGTCTGTCTATGCGAAGGAATCTCGGGTGCAATTTGCTGCATCATGCAAAGCAATGTTTTGCCAAACAAGGCCGATCGTCCAGGAACAGCAGAGCACTTCTACCCTCTGCAGTTGAGGTTGCAGCGGTGCTGTGCCAGGTCCTGGTTCGAAAAGTGCTTCCCTCAAGGGCAAGCTCAGATGTCGTGCACGGTCGAGTTGGCTACGCGGACACACCAAGCGAATGCTTTTCGTGTGACTGGTGCAACTTCAAATCTGCCTTCCGAGCCGAGAGTTCCTACCAAGATGTGAAGAGGGGACTTCAAGAAAGCACGTCAGGCTGGGTGGAATGCTGAGTCGGTCGTTTTCGTCTGTGACTCTTCAAAATTGAGCTCAACAGCATGGAGGCGTTGGGCATTTTTCAAGATGATGTCGACGTCCAGGACAGCACGACTCCAATTGACGACACTCACGCCAACAATCGAGTGCGCGAGCGAAAGTTGCTGCACTGGATCAACTCGTTACCACTCACCAAGTGTTTGTTGGTGGAGGAGCTGCGGGACCTTCGCTTTGGCGATGTGCTGCACGAGATTGTGGAGTGGCTACAGGTACGCACGCTCGCTGATGGTGAACTGATTAATTGCTGTCAACTTATTGTCATGGTGGTGTTGACGGCAATGTGCAGTGCAGCGCTGTCATCGATAAAAGCACCATGTCGAAGTGTGATGAATTCGCTACTGATACGATGACAGAACGTCTCCGTCGAGTGGTGCAGCTCGCTGCACGCGAGTGTCGAAGTCAGGATACAGACGCCATGTACATCGTCAATGATTCTGATTGCGTGGATCGAATAATTGCCGGTCATAGCGACGCAATCTGCGCAGTGTTGACTGTCTTGAGACGGTTAAGTGTGCAGCTCCTCCGCTCGCTTCAAGAAGCGGAAGATGACAAGCGTGCTCTTCGCCACCGATGTGTCCAAGAAGAGGTTTTCAAGCGCTCCTTGCAACAAGCCCAACTGGAAAATCCTCATGAATCACTAAAAGAGACTGTGGATTATAAGCATAAACCCAAACGATCGAGGCCTCCCCAAGCAACGACCCGCAAGTCACGAAGTGCAGTTGATCGTACTTTCGTTGCTCGTCAAAGCCCAAGCTCTCTGTCGGTACGACCAAGACAGCCAAAGCCTAAAATTTATGGAGGCGCGTCCGAGAAGAGGAAGAAGAGCGCCGGTGCAAATTCAACTGTCAAGCCGATGAACGACAAAGTAGTGTCTCGCAAAGTCGAGATATTTCACGACAGCAGTGGGCTGCATGTATTTGGTATGGTCGATCCTACTGTCAAATCTCCATCTCAAGATGTACCTTCAAATCTGGCAGATAAAAATGGCAGCTTCGATGAAAACGCTTTAGCAATTCGCTTCTGCAAGTGGGCACAACACGTCTTGCAGGTTCGACTTCCTCTGGAGCAGATATTCATCAGAAGTCATGACAAGTGGGTGTTGCGTTCTCAACAAAAGATTCGTCAAGTTTTCGCCAATGGAGTATTGCTTGGCCAAATTGGTACTGCCATCACGAACCGCTACGGTGATCAGCTCAATCATCTTTCTGTCTGTGGAGAGCTTCAACCTTTTGATGCGCAAAACCTCACCACGCTATCAGAAAGTCACCGAAACATGGATCTTGCCCTTGGTGCGTTCAAACGTTGTGGAGTGTCGAATGAAGCAATCGCCTCGATTGAAGGATTGCAGCGTCCAGGAATTAACTTTTCGTTCAAGACGATGTGGAGGGCATTGAATGAAGTCATTCAGCGACTGGAGCAACTCCCGCATGTTACAGTCACTGCGAGTTCCCAAACGGACAGTAAGATATTCCAAACTGAGGAGAACGACGCGAAGTGTACGCCCCACAATAAAAGTCGAAGTGTTGATACCATTAACCTCAAGCAGGTTAAATCTCCTCCATCCAGAAAGAACGCACCAATGTGCCCCAAGCGCTCCAAGTCTCCTCTTTCCAAAAGTAATGGGTCTGACGAAGACTCACGGAGTTGTGCACCATTGAAGCGGAAGCGACCTTATATCACGAATGAACAGATTCACGTGGTAGATAAGTGGCTGGCTGGGCTTGGACACGACACGAAAAAGTGAGTATTGTTACGGGTATTAGCGCAACGAGCTTAACTCATACCTTTTCACGCTGTAGGCTTCATTGTCCGGAGTTCTGCATGATTCAATGCGCAACGGAGTCTTGTTCTGGTAGTACCGCTACCTTATCGAGCTGCAGTTATTGTGCGTGCTGACAGCTGATGCTTTCTGTTATTCGTCACAGTTTGATGTTACTCCTAGTGCCGTCGATCGAGCCTTTCTCGTTTTGCAAGTTTCCGCGGACGTTGACTGACATGAGGTGGGTCGTTTGCACGGGTTCCTAGTTAGAGCGATACTTTTCTTGCTCACGTACGATTCCGTCGTTGTGGATAGAGAAAACATCTCCAAAGCGTTCGAACAGTTCGAGAAATTGCGTTTCCCGCTATGCTACTTAACTCCCGTCGCAGCACAGGCCGTGCTCATGGGTGAACGACAGATCAACTACGGGATTTTGTGGCATATCTGGCAAGTCAGCCAAGCACAACAGCGTTCTATTGGCTTGCTTGATCGTATCGGTGACGGTAGCAAAATCACAAAGGAAGACCGGCAAGGAACCAACAAGCACCTGCCAATTGACACCGCACCACAGTCTTCAACAAAATCTTGCCCCAGTCCACTGCTGCTTGACGTGCCAGCTATTTTGTTATCCGCTCAAGGGAAATCCCATCTAAAAGATGATCAAGGCGCGCTTGTACTCGACGAAAATGTCACGCGGCATTTAGCATGGGGAGACAATCACGCAAATGTTAGTGATGACGATGTTTTCCCAGTACCGAAAGCACCTTCGTCAAATCCAGTCCACCATGAAGAAATCCTAGCCACCCCACACAAATCACTCGATGCAGAGCCAGGTAATACGTTAAAGTCAACAGGCCAAAGTGTGAGCAATGAATCGTACGCTCAAAACCAATCAACAATAGCTTCTAACTTCGATCAAGATGTTGCCACAAGAGTTGAGAGCCTCAACGCTTCAGAAATGTCAGATGACCAATTGGTTCGAAACCTACCCAGAAGTATTGATAATCATCGATCCGAAGGTATCACGGTTGACATAAGTGCAGAGCGCACAGAGCTTGTAGAGTCTATAAACCGGTGCAGCAAGGAAGTGTCAGTATTGCCAAGTTCATGCAAACCTTCTGCAGCTCGAGTAGCTCCGATGGTAACTCGAGAGTCTGTTGACGATATTGTCAAATGGCTGAAACGCTTGGGCATCTGCATCCAAGACACTGCCGCTTTTCACGTACGAAGATGAATGTATCTGCAATCCCCGCACTCGTAGCCTTGAACTCACCTCGCTTCGTGCTGTTTACCCAGGACTCAACAGCAAAACTAGCCGACTTCCAGTCAGGTGTGCTGCTCTGCTGTATCGTCGAGAAGGTTGAATACATGCGTAGCATCCCCGGCATCACTCGGCCACTCAGCAAGCAGCAGCTCAGCAAAGCCAGCGCCCTGCACAACATCACCAAGGCGCTCGACATCCTCAAACAAAAGAAGGTAGGCCATCCAGTCCACCCTTTACTTTGTCGACTCAGCCACTTACTGATCTGACGTCTGAGCTCAGACAATGCCGCTCCACTTGCTTCGTCGAGCGCCTGCAATCTACGCCGGTGACCGCCAAGTCATCCTCCAACTCCTGCTACAGATTCGCAAAGCGTACGGGCATCACCACACCCATCGTCGGCCGGCACATTCTTCTGCGGCATAAAACAACAACAATAACACAACTCCCAGCCAGTATGAAAATCTCCTTCCTTCTTCTTGCATATCTTCTGTCCCTTTTCACTTCTGACGCTGCTGCTTCCAGCGATAGACCGCGGGCATTCCGTCCTGCGCCCCCTTGACCTTCATCTTGTTCCCCTTAGCCTGCACTTTGCGTTCCAGATCCAGTTTGGCGCTCATGCGCCCAATCTTCTTGGCGCGCTCCAGTCGGTCCCTCAGTTCTCGGTACATTGCGTCTTTTTCCACCTGCATTTTGTACTTTTGCTTGGGATCCGCAGCCAGATCCGGCAGCTCTTTGGTCGCCAGATCCGCCGTACGCAGTCGGTTAAAGGCGCGGTCCGCGAGCTCCGGCGCCGTGTCAAAGTGCGCGGCCACGTCGAACGTGTCGACGTCGTCGTCTTCATCCACAAACACCGTGTGCTTATTGTTCTTAGGGGTATCAATGAAGTGTAACCCTCGGTTCAGTTTCTCGGCCTTGCGAAGGTCAACGGCGCGCTTCATGTGCAGATACGCCAAGTCCTGAGTCTTGAGGGTACGCAGCGCCTCGGCGTTAAGTTGCTTGTTGTGGTTACTTGTGGAGATGTGTACCCCTCCCTCCGTCTTGCTGTTAATCATCCTGTGGTAGAACTCGTCCGGGTTACGCATCGACGCCTTGAGTTGCAGGTTCTTCAGGTGCTTCTGCTTCTGGTTGTAGTCCCTCGCGCGCTTCACATAGTCCTTGTGTTTCTCCAGCAGTCCGAGCTTCCGGCGCTCGCGCAGCTGCCCACGCTCCTTGTGCTCGCGCCGCTTCACCACATTCCGCAGAGACGACATGGCTGTCTGCTGACCTCAGTTGACACTGCCCGATAGTGAATGACTGGCAGCGACAACAGAGAGTACAGTGGATCAGAGAAGTCTATACCTCTCTCCAAAACGTTTCGACCACAGGGGTATTTACTTTTGCTGTGAACAATACCAATGACAATTCTAAAGTGCCAGAACGCAATGCGCGACTCAACCTGTAGTGACAATGCGGAATTGGTCGACCTGATGGACGAAGAGCTGGACTGGAGCGTCGTATCTAACCTGCTGGAGGATGTCCAGGACGCTCCGGATCAAGCGCCCAGCACCACGAGCTCTACATTGACGCTTGCTACTGAACCGACGGCGGCAGCTCCTACTGGTAGTCGACGCTCCAGTCGCCGTCGTGCTTTGGTGGCGAGCAGCGCCCGTCGCCAACGCGCTCGACAAAAGGTTGGTATAAACATTGCATACGGTTTTTGTCAATCTTTCATACCGATATACTCGCCGATGTACCAATTGTTTTGCGCATGCAGACTGAAAGACTGGAACTTCGGAGCCAAGTAACGAGACTCAGCAGCGAGCTGGAATTGCTACGACACAAGCACAAAAACTACGAGGGGATGATGGCGTTGCAGCGTGGGAAGAGAGAGCGGCGACTCAGCGACGGAAGCGACAGCAGTCGGAGACGCTGAACGACACTTTGAAACGGGCTTTTGTGGCTCGAAGAGGCTTCCTCCGTGGTCTGGCCAGAGTCGCATCCTCTGCGTCAAACTACTGCACGGTAGCTCTGCCTCATTGGCTTGACATTTCACAACCTGGCCTCTCTTGTCTAACAGGTCATTTTGGTGCAGGAGATTGATCTTCGGGCGATGCTTCATACATACACGCGCCTTAAGAAAGATCCCTGCTCTCGGTTTCTCAACTTCCAAGAGATGCCCACCGACCGAAAGCTCGATTTGGCCGTCCAGATCGTTATGCAGGAGACAGTGGGCATTTCTTTGCTAGCCCAACGATCGCTGTACATCGTGTCCAGACACAAGCAGATGAAGTTGCAGCGACAGCAGTCGCTGTATACGCTGTGGACACGCTTGACGTAAACAAGATTTGTGCTGCTGTACGTGGAGCGCTTTTGATCTGCGATCCTGACTGGCCAGAATTCCAATTACTGAAGACTCAGTCGGAGGTTGTAGCTTCCCCTGCCACGCATGTTCAATACAGCGTGGGTGGCATGCAATCTAGAAGCTTATCCGGAAAAATTTCGGTTGAAGGCCGGTGCATCTCGTACCATCGATGCGACGGAAAGGAAGCTGTGCTTGTGTGGGATTTCGTTGACGTTGACGAGCTGTATCCAATGCAGAAAGAGACCGATGCCAAGCGAGACGTCATCACAGCGTGAGTTCGATGTTTTTTATCTAAATGGAGACTTGTATAGCTTATGCGTTTTACACTAACAAGTATCCCTTACAGTGTTGTTGTTCGCCGAGAATTGTGCGCTGACGGGTGCGAACGAGTGGTGTGCAGGATCATTTGCATGAAGATCTTTAAGCTTATCTCTCACAAGAATCCTCTCGTTTCACAAGACATTATCGGTGTATCGCAACATACGATACGAGGGATGAAGGCTTGTACGTATCGAGTCTACAACACGGTAAGGGAGGGTCAAGGTTGCAACAAGTGATGGCCTAGGTGGGCCGCTGGAGAGAGAAGGTGGTTTTGTATTACTTCGTTTAACAAGGTGCCATGTCCATCGTATTACAGTTTGTAGAACCTGCCTACCTGTGCCTACCGCTTCTGATGGTTAAGGAAGTGCAACGCCAACAATGTCAGCAATCGGAACACCACTATGGATATAAGGAGTGCTCCAAAGTTGGTCGCCATGTCGTCGTACTTCAGGTTGTAGACGTCCTCGAGAAGCCCTTTGACTGTCACGTTCCCAACCGAGACTGGAGCGTCCAGCAGTGGCTGACATCCGATCTCCGGGCCGACGTTCACAAATTCACCCGTCGCAGCATCTAACTCAGGGTTCGTAGAGCACTCGCCGTACACTAGTGCGCCGAGAATCGACATGGCATACCGTTGAGGGGTAATGGTGTACAACCACTGGTAGCCGGCCAAGATGGCATTGCCTGGGGGATTGAAGCCAACGAAAAGGAAAAATACTGTGGAGATGACTGATCCCGCGAGCGATGCCATAATGATGTTGGGAAGCGCAAATGCCAGAAATTGTCCATGGTAAACATCCACCAGGATGGAGAGAGATACCGCGAGCCAAAACAAAACAAATTTGCCAAAACCCGACACTCCCAAGAACAGAAAGATGACGACAGAGATGATCAGCCCCTTTGTGAAGACGTACGGGATCTCGACTAGTGTTTCACCCACGAAGTACCATATTGAGCTGTACGTCTGCGCGGACCGCTCGCGGTAGAAAGCTGCCCGGTCGGCGAAAGCAAAAGGTATCGCACTGTTGAACGATACGAATCCTTGGAATTGGAAAGCAACGAAGATGATACCAAGTCCGGAAGAAACGCCTTGATACGAAGTTGATGACAATCCAGTGGTCACAAGCCCCAAGACCAAAACACTCGCCAACGCCACACCAAGGATCGTGATATTATGTGCCGGCGAACGCCAGTACATATTAAAGAAACGCTGGATCAGGAACTTCGCTTGCACCAAGGATGATGCCGCGCGCTTCTGACGGAATACCAAAGCTGGAATTCGAGGCGATGCGCGCCCAACACCTTCTTCCTCTAGGGCCAACATCAAGCGAGATTTGAGCTCACTCTCGTTGAAGCACTGGACAAAATCAATTCCTTCGCCTTGGCCTTGCCTTTGGTTCACCCCAGCTCCGACACACTCAAGCATCCACGTTGCAGGGTTATAACCCTTCGGCAAGGGCTGCACTCCTCGGATTGCCTCAAAGTACTCAACCAGATTTCGGCATTCTTCGCCGAGCTCACCGAAAAATACGGTTTCACCACCTCGTTTGAGCAGAAGCAAGTTGTCGAAGACGGAAAACACATCGTAAGATGGCTGGTGAATGGTACAGATGACTGTGCGCCCAGAGTTTGCAACCTTACGGATACCGCCCATTATCATCTTTGCAAAACGTGCGTCCAAACCGCTCGTTGGCTCATCCAAAAGAGTACGCTTGGCTGTGCAGCCAGCTCGACACCTATCGTCAGGCGCTTCATCTGCTCCAAAGAACTTCCCCGCACCATTTGATCTGCAATATCTTGAAGGTCGAGCAAGTTTATGATCTCATTTACGGAGTCCAGCTTGGCACTTGCAGACACTGTGCTGTCCTGACGAAGAAACGCGCTGAACGCAAGAGCCTCATAAAATGTTGCCGTTTGTGAGTGGATGTCAGTCTGCTCGCAGTAGCCCGTGCACCTTCGGATTGTGAGATTGGTGGCCTCGTGGCCGTTCAGCAGAATCTTGCCTCGAACAGTTCCAGTGTTCTTGCGACCTGCAATGACGTCCATTAAGGTTGTCTTGCCCGCACCCGAAGAGCCCATAAGTGCGGTAATTGTACCGGGACGAGCGACTCCGCTGACTCCTTTTAGCAAATCGATGGTCTCGCTCGGCTTGTTTGGGTTCGGCACCGAATACCACAAGTCCTTGAACGCTATCGTTACATCCTCGAATGTTTGAGGATGGTTGTGGATGTCGATCACTTGAGACTCGTCGAACAAATTTGATTGTGAAGCCATTGAGCCGTGATCGTCATGCTTAGGAGTCGTCGCAAGGTTGTAGTGAGTCGAGGCTTCCGCTGCCTTCGATTTCGACCTGGAAGGGCTGAAATCTTGCTCATATCGATTATACTCGAGCGCAAAGTAGCTGAGCATCGTGAACAAAAAGATCATACCGACGAGATAGACGATCCCAAGGACAATCCATTCCTTCCCCGACGAGATGTCGTATACACTCAGATAGTATTCTCCCATCGTCTTGCCGAAGTCACTGCAGTAGTCGATATCATTGTACGTGCATACATCGAACGTCGATGACCGGTACTGACTCACGGCCATAGCTCGAAACGACCAAGACATTGGATTGATCCAATAGATCCAAATGAGATAATCGGGAATTTGACTCCGGGTCACAATAAACCCAGCGAAGACAAACACAAGCTGAAGGATACCCAGTGCTAGTGGATTCGTGATGTAGATGTTCGACGAGATTGCAGCAACGAAGAAGAAGATCATCACTGCTGCCATCACGGTGAGGAAAATGATCAGCTCGTACAAAATGAAGAGACCAGCGTTCTCTTCAAGTCCAGCAATCCAGTACAGAAATGCACCATATACAAAGCTTTCAGGAAGTGCTGTCGGTATTTGGCTGACGGCATTTGCCAACACGTACGCTGACGTCTGGAAGAAATTCGCAGAGCGCTGCTTGTAGAATATGTCACGCATACTGACGAACATGGACAGCTGAGACGTCTGCTCGAAGAGAGGAAACATCGTCGACATAAAAATCACCCCCATGGTCGTTGAAGCATTGGTAGGATCTACGTCCATGAAGTTTGTTGAGCAAACGACCGCCACAACCAGCACGAGGATAATGCGACTCCAAAGCGTATTGGTGTCACGCATAATAAGTGTGAGTTGCCGCTGAACAAGTGTGGGAATGGTGGACCACACACTTCGCGGATACTCTGGCGTTGCCTTCATGTATCCCTCAATCAGCGAGTCTGAATCGAACGGGTCATTCAAGCGGTCAAGCATAGCGAGATGTACATCGGAAGATTGGAATATTCTCGCATATTCGTTGGCTAATCGAGGAGGTTTCAGTCCACTACGAGTGCCCCTCAACTCGTAGATATGCTGCTGTGGTGTTCCAAGATCCAGTAAGAAATCAGCAACGTCTCGATTCGGCGGACATTCAAGCCCCAACTCTCGGAAGTAGCCGACAATCTGTCCACGAGGTCCATAGTACATCACCTCTCCTTCATTCAAAAGGATGACGTCGTCAAAGAGATCGAACACGTCCGGAGGCGGCTGAAGCAAAGAGATTACCATCGTTTTGCCTAACCTGTGTGCGATAGTTCGTTGCGCGTTGACGATGTCGAACGTCGCTGCACTGTCGAGCCCGGTGCTGATTTCGTCCATGAATATGGCTTGATGCATACCCTGACTCATTTCGCCCGTCGTCACACGCTTCTTCTCACCGCCGGACACACCACGAACCATGTCGTCACCAACCAAAGTGTTCCAACAGTTTTGCAGTCCGAGTTGCGTCATCATGACCTGCGGATAATGGGCAAGCATGGCAAACGCGGATTTTAGCGTCTGGTGGTCTTCAGGATTAGAATTGTGACCAAGCAAGGTATCAGCTCGTTCGGCAAGATCCTTCTCGCTACTGGTACTGAAGGCATGAGCAAATGACAGCGTTTCCTTCACGGATAGCAACGCGAAGTGCTGGTCGTTTTGCGGCACATACGCCGCCAACTGCGGTAGCTTCGCGGCAACGAGATCCCGAGGCTCACCGTTGTACGTTATTTCACCGTTCACTCGCACGTGGTTCCCGTCGGCACGCAACTTCCCGCTCAGCAGCTTGAGAAATGTCGATTTCCCCGATCCTGGCTGACCGAGCACTAAAGTCATAGTACCAGGACGCAACACGCCACTCACATCCTTGAGAATCTCACGCGTCTCCGTCTTCCTCTTTGAAACAAGATCAACGGCGGTATTTCTGAGGACGTTCCAAATCGTCGGCAGTTCTGGAGAGTAGTCGTCGTGTTCCCGCGACTGCAACTTGGTCTCCTTGCAAGACACCGTGACGCCGGAGAAACGAACTTCCAGCTGCGGCTGATTTCGTCCGAAAACTGCCTCAAGCTTACTCGCGACAGACTCGTAGAAGAGCTGAGGGTCTGTGACGGCCTTCGTCTTGATCGTCGTATCTGGGGATTGACTTGTGTCTGTGGAGACTGCAGTGGATCCCATATCGATAGAACTTCTTCCGGTTTGACTGTGCGGTTGGAGGCAAATTGGAAAATGGCAGACGTGAAAGTGAGTGAGAGCCGCCTACGCAAACCAGAGAGCTCCTCATGTCTAACAAATGGCTGCGACTGCAGTAGAGATGACGTTAGTGCTGTAGTGATGCAATCAAGTCGTCGAAACGCCGACACTGATGTCGATGGTAGGATTCCTACATTCCTGTAGTTTTTCGTAAGATTGTCCGTTCCAAGATGACGTCGACCTTAGTGTCGACGCATTAAAATGTTTAGTTTTATTTGCTGCAGAGTGATGGTATGGATAGCAGCCGTCGATGTGTTCCTTGCAATGCTTTTCCACGATAGCGCTGATTAAGAATTTCTCGTGATATTTGTCTTTCCCCGGCTTTTTCCTACTAATCTCACTTCCTTTCCCACTTCGCGAAAATGGCCAAGTCCGGAGCGACGCAAGTCCGTCTGACGGCGTTCCTGCGCCGCGGTGCGTGGGAATTGCGCCACGGGCAATGCGGGTCTTCCTCCGCGAGTCTACTACTGCTTTTGGTGCTCTCAATTCTGAGTCTGTGGCTCTTGGTGGCTCCAAACGCCTCCCTCCCGACCTTGTCGACCCCCTCCAGTCTTTGGGAGAAATTTACAGCCAACCGCGGTGCGAACGCGCTGCGGTGGGGCGTCGGAGATGACGTCGTCATATTGGATGGTCGGAAAATACACCGCCCCTTGCCAGGAAAATACCCGAACGGAGACGTCAACAAGTTCCAGTGTGACCTGCCGTCACTTCGGTATCAATGTGACATGGACGGAGACGAAGGTTGCCGAGGGTACCCACAATTGTTCCCGTCCGGCGCGCTGTTTGAAAATTGGTCCCCGGATAATACGCAGATCCCGAACGCGATTTTCGACAGTATTTGCCACTTTAACGTGTCGTCTCCGGTACGTAGAGCTTCTGTCGTCGTGTAGGTAGTTTGAGTAGAGGAACTAACGTTCGGGTTGTGTGCAGTATGAACTTCGGTTGGCGCAGATGTTCCGGGAGATGGAGGTTCCTTTTGTGGCCTACGATGTGCCCGACCTAATGGCAGCGTCCGAGCGATGGACGGACGAGTACTTGACAACGCAACTTGACCGGGACGCGCAGTACAAAGTACACGTGGTTAACGATACCCATTTCATGTACTACATGAAAAGTATGCAACTTCAGGGTGAGAAGGACCCATACGAATCGCGATGGATGACATACCCGCAATTTGTCAAGGCGGTAGACGATGTCAAGCCCCTCGAAGCCGCAGGCAAGCCTCACGAGTACTACTACTTCATGCTCAAATCCAACGATTTTGAGGGGCGAGCGCGGTTTGTCTACAACGAATTGGAATTCTTGAGCCCGCTGCAAACTGAACACGATCCACGATTTGGAGACTTGTTTGTTCGCGATGCAAAGGTTGCAAAAGAACGCGGTATGCGTTGTCGTCTTGGCATGCGAGGAATCATCGCTGAGGGTCATATCGACGGCGGGCTCAACATGATCTCAATGATTCGTGGCACCAAACGCTACGTTGTGTCGCCGCCCAGCTCCTGCAAGTGTCTAGGCCTCATGACGAAGGGGCAATCAGCACGTCACACGTCATACAATTGGGCAGACGTCAGTTCTTTGCCGGAAAGCGCCCGTAATTGCCCCGCTGCAGAAGTATCTCTCACAGCGGGCGAGGTGCTGTATCTTCCGTCATTTTGGTATCACCACATTGTGTCATTGGACACCAGCATTCAATGCAACCTGCGCTCCGGGTTTTTATCCGCAATGATACTCAAAAGTTCCTCGAAGACTGCCATTTCGGCAAAACTAGCTGATACCGTAGAAAAGATGTGGTGAGAAAGACAACATAAATGTGATTCATTTACGAGTGCTCGGACGACTCGAGAACTTGTACTCTACAAAAAGTATGGGTAAATGTCATCACTTTGGAGAGACCCCGCCATTGACAGCAGACGCAGCTGCGAAATCAAACTTGTTCTGTGAGTCGGAGGTGAGCAGGCCGAAGAACTTTTCGAACTCTTCAGACTTGTACGGAGTGTCGAACATCTGGAAGTAGAAGGATTCGATTTGTGAGCTACTCCACGACTTGTAGTCTGAAAAGTAGGTCAGTGCACCTGCCGTACTCCCGACGTTGCCCAAAATCGATCCTTGTGATGGCCACCCTGTCTCCGTGAGGATCAGCTTGTCACCAAAGTTTTTCTCCATGATGGTCCACTGGTTGTTAAAAACGTCTATTGCGTTGTCAGCTGTCGTCCCCGGATTGAAATACGGGTGAAGGTTGACGCCGAGGACATCACACGCAGCTACGAGGTCCGACCAACCAGAGATACTTGCGTAGTTGATGACTTCCGTGTTGCGCTGCACGGTGCCAACTTTCACTGTTGGTGGCACAAGGGACTTAATGCTCTGTACCAGCTTGATCATGTCGAGGGGCACGAAGGTGGCTCCCGCCAGGTTTTCGTTGCCCACAAAGATGTATCCCACACCTCCAGCGTTGGCTGCCGTGAGAGCAGCTTCCTTTTGTTCCTGGTAGTCGGACTGGGGTAAGGCACACCCAGAGCCGCAGTGAGGTTGTGGCTAGTGATGATCGGGCCAATTTCCGTCGGACCGAACTTGGAGATGTACGTGCGGACAGCATTGAAGCCGCGGCTCTTGATGGTCGCCATATCGGCAGCCACGGTTGCAGCATCCATGGCGCCGTTGTCAGCATGGTTTGGGTCGTAGCACACTCCGTTCGCGCTCACTTGAGCTGAAAGCAGAGCGATACCGATAGACAGCAGGGTGAAGCACTTCATGGTGGCGCGTTCAGAATTCTGGCGGATTGGGTGTGCTGGTGATCGCAAATGGAAAAGTGATCCCGAACTTGTTTGCTCTGCAATGGGGTCAGCAACCTTGATTCGGATATCACGGCAGAAGTATCCGGTGGGGTGCCCTGTAACAGCTCGAATTCGCGCGGCTTTCCGCCGGACAGGCTTGGCGTCGTGCTGGAATCGTGCAGGCGCCGACTGAAACTGCTCCAAAGCCGCGGTCAGCACTGCCATTGTGATCACGAAGTCGAACGTCGGATTCTGCTAGATACTCTGCAACGACAGTAACTACTCCTTACTTTCCTACTTCTATGAACTCCCGCAAGTTGTGGTGTAAAAGCTAGTAGACATAATGTTGAATTATTTTACTTGAACAGGCAATCAATGACCCGCTTCCTTTGTTCGTATTTGTTTGTTCCTTCAGCTAACTTGCCGACGCAGTCATCCCCATACGGAAGAATCGGTTCGCTGCACCATTCATCGGGGCAGGAGCTGTCGAGACCGGCACGGGCGGATGGAACTGCTCGATATCTTCGCACAGTAGATCAATAAGCGCATCCTTGGTCAACTTCTCATCAGGAAGGTCGAAAGAGAAGTCGAAAGGTTGGGACCGCACAAGGTCATTCTCGTCGAAGAACGTAGACAAGTACGGGTGGCGTAACGCTGCGTCCACGGAAATCCGCTTCTCCGGATTGAACAGCAACATTTTGCTCAGCAAATCGATAGCCTCCGAACTTACTGCAACCGCAGCACCACTACTGGCAAACACATCGTGCCACTTCTTTGGCTTCGAAATCGCTAACTTCGTGAGAAAGCGCAGCGCCTTAGTGTTCTTCACAAAGTCGATATCCTCCTGCTTCGGCGTGCCCAGAAACTTGATAATGAGCTTCAGTTGGTGCAAATAATCGTTTCCGGGAAACAACGGCTCACGTAGCAGCATTTCCGCAAATATGCAACCCACCGCCCACACGTCAATGGCTGTCGAGTAGTGCAGGCAATTTAGCATGATCTCTGGAGCGCGATACCATCGTGTGACTACGTACTCAGTCAATTCACCTGGTTGTAAAGATTCTCGTCGCACGCCGCCAATAGCGGATGACATGCTAACACCGCCACGAGCAAGCCCAAAGTCACAGACCTTGAGATCACAGTTTGCATTGAGCAGAATATTACTGGGCTTCATGTCACGATGCAGCACGCCTGCCGAGTGAATGTGGTGCAGAGCGCACAGCATCTGGTACAAAAGTACTTGACGTGGTCGTCCGACATGGGCTGCATTGAGTAGATGACCTGGTGCAGGTCGGTCTCCATGAGATCTGTGATGATGTACATATCGTTGAATTGCTTGCGAGAAGGAGGAGGCACCAAATCCATCAAATGTGTGATGTTCTTGTGGTTGAAGTGGTGCAGTAATCGAACCTCGCGCAAAATGCGCTTCGCATCCACAAGGTCTTCGAAGATGTTTGTAATTTTCTTGACTGCCAAGTTTTCACCGTCGTTCATCACATCCTTAACCGCGATCACGGCGCCGTACGCCCCATTCCCAATTGACTTCACCAGATGATAACGCACATCAAGTGTGAACATTTGTCCATTTGCGCTGAACGAGTGAGTCGGCGGCTGTGACTGCATCATAGGGTAAAATCCAGAGCTGCTGCTTGTTGCACCAAAGGCGGCGCGAGGATGCCGTGTAAGTGACGATCTCCTATCCCTAGTCTTGTTGTAATCCTGTTCCTGGCAGGGACTGATAGCTCTAGATGTTGACGTAGTGTCCTTGTAAGGTGCTACAGCAGTTTGCATTCCATGGTTGTTCACACCACTACCGTCGGCAGACGACTCGTCCTCGCTTGCACTGTCCTCCTGGTTGTTTCCTCCAGTTTCTTCCTCCATATTATTGTCCAACCCTGGATCAGTGCACACAGAGGATTCACTTGAGAGGACATCAGGGGTGCAGCAATAAGCATTCGCACTATAAGCCGCGTCCTCCTCCTCTGTCAACACCGGTTCCACTGCTGACGCGTGCTGGTGGTTGTGCGATTGGGAGTTTGCATCCTGTAAAGTCTGCATCTGCATTTCCTCGAACGTCAACTTGACTTCATCCAGCTCTTCATCTGTGTGGTCTTGTATGGCCAAGCGGATCTCATCCACTGGGATCTCTGGGCCGTAGTGATTGTTATTGCTGCATTCACTGCTGGCACTGCTGCTGTTGCGTCCCCGTGTCGTGTACACACTGGACCGTCGTCCTTCGTCTCCGAACATGGGGGCGATCTTAGCTGCCCCCGTCGCAGTATTCCATATTGCACCCGGGTCCTCCAGTCGCTGCTGGGTCTCTGCCTGTACGCTCAACTTGGCAATACACGACGTCAACGCGTGTAACCACCGGGCGTGCATCCTGTCGTCTGCTGCCGCCACTCTCAGGGTCTTGACGCCTCCTGCTTCTGAGTGTAGCTCCGCCCTAAACTGCAGCTCCAGCACGTGCTTGATCTGCTGGTAACCCTCAGATCTGTGACTGTATCGTACGGAGAAAGCACCACAACTGCCACCGAGCGTCCTGGTTTGTTCTCTGTGAGTGTAAACTGCTTCAAAGTGAAGCGTAACCTCGTGCCTAGAGTGTCCTGCTCCAGCTCCTCCTCCAGCACAAAGTAGTACTTCTTGCAGCGCCACGAGCGTTGCTCCAGCTCCGTCAGTAACCCTTCAATCAAGATGGTTCCGTTCGTTCCAGGAGGGGTTACACTGGCGGCGTGTCTGTTGCCGCGCTGGAGACTGAGGGACCGCAGCAGCGCGCGCACTGGCGAGGCCGAGTGTGTCTTGGTCTCTTCCTCCTCCCCGTACAGCGCGCGGTCGCTCAGCAGTCTGGGGGCAGCAGGCGAGTGGTCTTTACGTCGAAAGATCCGAGCCAAAAGGCGGTGCGTCTGAGAGCGAGACCCGGGGCCTGGAGACGGCGACGCGGCGGGGGAAGGAACCTGAGACAGAGAAGAAACCAGCGCCGAAGGAGCGGATGAAGGAGAGCTCATCGGGGCGTGCCGAGCCACGTAGAAGCAAAGGTAGAACGGCAACTGTTCAAGATTTCGAGTGAAGAGCCGCTGGGAATATCGAAACCGATTCTGACCCGGATATAAAATGGGACACACAGCAACTGCTGCATACTGAACTCAAGTAAAGGTAGGGCGTTCTACTTTGCTCTACCTTTTTTATTCATTCGCTGTTAGAAACGGGTAGTCCGTGTAGCCTCGAGCATCACCAAGGTAGAACGTATCGACATCGAAGTCGTTCACGGGCTTGTTGAGCTCAAAACGACGCACCAAATCCGGGTTGGAAATGAAGTGACGGCCGATTGCAACTGCATCGGCGGCACCTTCATCGACGATCCGGACGGCCGACTGGCGGTCGAAACCGGAGGCTGCAATCAACACTCCTTTGTAGGTGTCTCGGAACTGCCGAGCGGACCCCTTCTCCGGTGCCAGAGGGTTCCTCACATGGTATCCGCGAGGCTCGATGAGATGCGCATAGGCCAAGTCGTACTCGTTCAACTTGTCCAGCACGTACGTGTATGTAGCGACGGGGTCCGAGTCCTTGTCGCCAAAGCTACCACCGAACGGAGACAGTCGAATGCCGACTTTAGCCGACTCCAGACTCTCCAGAACTGCCTCCAGTGCCTCGAATAAAAACCGCGCACGATTCTCCACACTGCCGCCGTACTTGTCCGTACGGTCGTTGATCCCGTCGTGCAAAAACTGCTCTAGCAGATATCCGTTGGCGGCGTGAAGCTCGACGCCATCGAAGCCTGCCTTCACAGCGTTCTCAGCCGCCCGCCGATAGTCCGCGACGATGCCGGGGATTTCGCTCGCTTCAAGTGCGCGCGGTGGTACAACCTCCATGCGTCCTTCGCGCGTCGCAATCTTCTTGCCAGCCTTTATATTTTCCATCTTGGAGCTGGACGACACTGGCAAAATACCGCCAGGCTGGTTGAGCGGGTGACTGATGCGTCCCGTGTGCCACAACTGCAGGAACATCTTGCCGCCCTTGTCATGAACCGCCTGAGTGACGCCGCGCCACGCCTCAATTTGATCAGCGGTGAAAATGCCAGGAGAGCCCCAAGATCCACGAGCCGAGGGCGTGATATTCGTCGCCTCAGCAATGATGAGACCACCAGGGGTTGCGCGTTGCTTGTAGTACTCAGCGCCCAGAGGCGTCTGCACACCCTCCTCGCCAGTGCGCAGCCGTGTAAGAGGCGCCATTACCACGCGGTGCAGCAGCTGCACGGGGTCCTTCTTGCCGCCGAGCGTCAGAGGCGTGAAAAGCTTGGGAGTCATCGCAGAAAGACAGTGTGTCTGGCAAGGCCAATTGAGAAGTGAGACCAAATGCCTCATTGGCGGGCAGTGATCACGATCATCGCACAGTTTAAGCTGTCCCCACAATCAGAATCCTCATTGGCAATGCGGGGCAGTGAACTCACGACCGCCAGGCTTGCGTCATCCGGAAGATGACGTCGACATAGACTGGCACAGGACTGGCAGCACGAGCCTTTTCCTAGCACAACAGTACACAACCGGCGATGCTGTGCAGCACAATTGGATGATGGAGAGACTCTCTGCGGGACTCGGTGTCCAAGGTGTCCATGGCATCCTTCCCTTTCGCTTTACGGTTACGTCGCGCCTAATCAAGCAACAAAGCTCTAATTATTAGCCACACATGAGACCTTCACCTACATTTTACACTGGCGACGCCATTTTAGCTCGAACACTCTGCTACACATGCAGCCTCACCCTAATAGCTTTGTTGCCATTATACACGCAGTGTAACCCCTCCTGGCGTCTATTCAAGCTGTGTGAACTCCACAAGCTGTCCCCATAATCAGAATCCTTCACTCTCAGCTCTGATTGGCTCATAATCTTTTTCCATCTCATTGCCACATCAAAGCGGCGGGTGCTCACCAAGTCTCCTCCTGCTATGGGCCAGCGCCAAAGCACTTCGCGCGACAGCGACGTGGAGGAGGACGGACCCTCGTCTCCCTCTCTCCCTTCGCTCGCTCCTGACGTCTCCGCAGCCTCCAACTCCCCGACAAACCGAGTTCTGAGCCTCGAGCGGCAGCCCACGAAGTCTCGACGCTGTCAAGTCAACGACCAGCAATTAACGAGGCAGATCCAGACCAGAGGAGGGATGACGCGCCTCAGAAGCTCGGTCGCAGGAGTTCAATGAAGCTGGGCGACGTCATCCGCGCCTCCGTCTCCAGTTCTCACGACCAAGAGCCTTCAGTGCACCAACAACAGACCGAAGACAGCGTCCCTGTCCCGCGGGACTCATCCATCGACACGTTCCCGTCCTCTCCAAGCAACTTGCTTCCAGATGACGCCCATCCGCTACGTCGCTCCATGTCCCGCTCTCCCGCGGCCCCGAAACTCTCGCGGTTCCGTCCCACGATGGATCTGGACTTGGGCAAACCTCCTAACTCCCCACAATCAGGCTATTTGTCCAGCTCTGACTCGCGGTCGTTGGATTCCAGCTCCAGTTCTTCAGATGAGGAACTCATTGGCAGCGGGGAGGAGATGGCAGTCAGTGACTGGCTGGACGAGCCGGAAGACGCGGTTTTGTCTCCTCTGGCAGAACCAAAACGCGCTCGTCACGCGAGTGGCTGCTCCTCAGTGTCGTCAGTGTCTCATGCTCCAAGCACATCATTTAACGGCATGCACAGCAGTGGTGGAAGAAACAGTAGCAGTAGTCAGCACAGCATGTCGGCGTGGGCCTCGTGGCTCAGTTCGCCGGATGATATCGAGGAAGAGGACGAGGCCGACGACGAACCTGTGGCGCTCACACCTTTCTTGAGAGATAACATGCCAGTATACGAAGTCATGAAGCAGGTGCAGCTGTTCCGGAACCTGAGTCAAATGCAGCAAGAGCAAGTAGTGCGAGCGCTCAAGCCTGCCAAGTTTTCGGACGGAGAAATCATCGTGGCTCAAGGTACGCGAGGTAACCGGTTTTACATGATTGCCAAAGGAGAAGCTGTTGTCACAAAGACCGTCACTGCCAGTAGCAATAGTATTACTGGATCGACTCCCTCGAATGCAGGGCGGACTCAAGAACGCATGGTCACGCACCTGAGAGCTGGCCATTATTTTGGTGAACTGGCACTAATTTACGATGATCCACGCACAGCCACTGTGCGCGCTGTTGGTGACGTCGAACTGCTATACTTGACGCAAGAGGATTTCCAGCATATTGGCCAGGTACACTTGAGTCTCATGTTGCAACAGGTGCCGCTGTTGGCAAGACTGAGCGCCCAGGATCAGGATATTGTACTCAAGTGCTTGCGACCTGCCAACTTCAACGATGGCGAGTACATTGTGCATCAAGGAGAAGAAGGGACGCGGTTCTACATGATCACGCGTGGCGAGGCCATTGTGTCGGAGAAGGCTGTGGGTCCAAACAAGAAGCCATATGAGAAAGAACTGACCCGGCTGTACGAGGGTCACGTGTTTGGTGAGATGTCGCTTATCTACAGCGAACCCCGCACAGCGTCAGTGCGTGCTGTTGGGCCTGTGAAGTGTCTTTACCTGAGCAAAGAGGACTTCGATAAATGCTTGTTGTCTGACCATTTCCAGCGTTTCATCCAAGAAGCATACGTGGAAAAAGCCACGCGACGTGCCATGCGACTACGGCTGCAGCAACGCGCTAGTAGTGCTGCTAGCATGGCCTCCTCTACGCCACAGGCGAGTTGTGGGGCCGAGAGTTCTTCTGGGTCTATTACTGCGCCACCACCAGCTCCAGCTGCATCACCTGTGAAAGCCACAGAAACTAAGAAGCTCGTGAAGCAGCGCCTTAAGAATGGAGAAGTTGTGGTAAACAAATACGTGATCAAGGGTGATTTGGGTCGAGGAACTTTCGGCCGCGTAAAGCTGTGTGAAAGCCAAGAGGACCACCAAATGTACGCTGTGAAGATCATGCACAAGACTTTTGTCCAGCGAATGGCTGGCAAGGAAGATCAGCTCTACGATGTGTTAAGGCGTGAAGTTGCCATCATGAAAAAGTTGAACCACCGCAACGTTGTGAGGCTTGTGGAGGTTATTGATGACCCGTCCAGTCAGAAAATGTACCTTGTGCAGGAGTATGTTCAGCACAGCCTGATGGAGGAAGTAACGCAGCAACGACGACTTGGTGAGGAGGTGACACGAAAGTATATGCGTGACCTCCTCTGCGGGTTGCAATATCTACATTTCCACAAGGTCATTCATCGTGACATTAAACCGGAAAATATTCTCGTCAGCTCCGAAGGTGTGGCTAAGATTGCCGACTTCGGTACGGCTCGTATGATCATGAATGAGACGGAGACTATCTCCGGTGCTAAGGGAACCCCTGCCTTTATGGCCCCGGAGATGTTCGACATTGATGCCAAGTATCAAGGTCCCGCTGTCGACGTATGGTCGCTCGGAGCTACATTGTACATGATGGTAATTGGACATCCGCCCTGGCTTGCAGACAACGAAATTGTACTCGCAGAGCGTGTACAGCGAGTGGAACTGCGATTCCCAAAGGATGTAGAACGTACCATGGAGCCGCATTTGAAGAACTTACTACAGCGCATGCTTACGAAGGATCCTGCCTTGCGTATCACTCTAAAAGAGTGTTTTACGCATGAATGGGTTACCAATGAAGGCAGCGAGCCTCTTGGTATGATCACAGTGGAGAAGGATCTTACGGTTTCTATGGATGAGAGTGAACGAGCTATCGAAAACATCCCGGAGCGCATTGACCAGCGACTGACGGAAAGTCTTGCTCAAGCACATATGTTAGTGAAGACTCGTCAGGAAAGTGTGGGTCCAGGAGTTGTTCGTACGAACAGTGGGCGCTATTTTACAGGCACGCCCGTGTCGGGAACCTTGGGTTCGCGCATTCCGTCGTCCGCATCAAACACTTCTTCTGTCGCAACCGCTGGTAGTTCGCCGAGTCGCGCATCTAGTGATGAAGTTTCGCGCATCATTTGTGCATGGCGTCATCACAAGCGCGTACAGCTCATGGATGGGCACAAGGAACTCTCCGAACGCTCTCGCGAACTGTTGATAGAGCAGAAGCGCATGGCTTTCTCTGTGGACCGCGCAAAAGTGACTGAAATTATTTTGCCGGCAGCAAAACCTACTTCTCGCAGTCGCTACCCCAGTAATGCATCGGTTTCTTCACTACGTCAAGTTAGAGAGCAGTCTGTTCTGTCCTCAGCGTCATCAGTGTCATCACTATCGACTATAGGTGGCGATTCACCTTCTGCCGGATCGCCGCGATCGCAATCGTTCTCGTCCGTACGAAGTAATTCGGTGGACAGTTCGCATTTGACGAAGAAGAACAGTTTCCAAGGGCGAATGGTGAAAGATTCTGGCAATCTTGAAGGCTTCGGGCGCACTTCATTCACATCTGTTTCGCAGTTGTCCGAATTTGCGGTTTCTTTCGATGATAATGATCAACGTGGTAGTTTGTCGAGCGAATCTGGGAGCACCACCTACTTTGGCAGTAATATGTCCAACACAAGTGCATCAGATGCAGACCTGATGAAACGATCGCTTTCACGCAAGAAAGATTTCCTCATGGTGACTTCAGAGGTGTTCCGAGATGAAGGCGGCGATTACCAGACTCGTAAGATCCTTTTTCAAGCGCGCGATGATGACTTTTCAGTTGCTTCTCGTGTGCCGACGCACTCAAACTCAGGTCGTGAGCTCCTTCCACCTGGTCGCGCTGGTTCAACCAGCTCGTCACAGAAGCCAAAAAGTTCTGGCAGTGCTAGCAGCGCGAGTGGGATGAGCAGCGCATTAGGTAGTACTGGTCGTCAATCAATGAATGGGAGTGCCGGGTCAATCAGCAGCTCGTCACGATCAGTGGTTACCGATGATGGAAACGTCGAGGAATTCGATATGGAAGGCATCGATTGTGTACAAGTAACAGAAATTGATGACGAGGATGATGACGATTTGGTGGGTCGCCCCGCACACGGTACCAGTGGATCCTCCTCGCGGCATTTCCGCCATCATGGAAGCGGTAGTAGTCGCACACGTAGTAGCCATGACCGTAGCCATACATCTCAAGGTTTGGGCGGACTCTCGGACGCTGACAGTGACTCAGACGATTCGGATTACTCGGATGTGGAGGCAGACGTCGATGTGGATGCAACGTTCAGCGATCTTATTGCCACGCCCAACACATTGGATATTATCAGTCATGATGATGAAGAAATCGCACCTGTCGTATCATCGAAGGCATCCATGGTTAATTCGCCGTTATCTTCGCTGGATGTGGACAACAGTGGTAATGTTCTTACGCTGGGGACATTAGCATCGATGGCTTCAGGTTCATCAGCATTGTCTATGGCTACCCCTGCACCGATGCTTGATATCGTGCAGGTGTATGTCAGCAGCAAAATTCGAGAGAACCTATCACTTGCAATTCGATCAGGCTATGCTGAAGCAAAGGGGGCACGATCATACATGGAAGACAGAACTACTGGCCAGACTACATGTGATCTTTCGGGTTATCCTGATGCCCTCGCAAACACATACGTCTCGTTGGCATTCTTCGGCGTGTACGATGGCCATAATGGCACTGATACGGCTGTGAAATTGCAGCGAGAGTTGCATCATCGATTCTTTGCCGAAGGCGCTGGCTTTGTAGAGTCTCCTGTGACGTGCATTACATCGGTTTGTGAGACGATCGATAACGAAATCTTGGAGCAGCAGAACCGCAGCGTTCTGCCTAAGCGTACACGCACCATGGCTCCAGGTGAGATGCAGCGCTACTTTGAAAACGAAGGTATCGATCCCAGCCTTGTAGAAGGCGAGTGCTGCGACATCGACGGCAAAATTGTGTGCGGAGAAGAGATGAAGGCACAGCTGCAACCCATCTCATTCTCGGGGAGCGCTAGTGTATTTGCTGTGGTTGCCAAGCTCCGGAAGAAACGTCGACGCACAAACGCTAAGAATGGAGAGGGTGACAACGCAGAAGAAGCTAAAGACGATAGTACTAGCGACAGTGACGAAGACGAGGAGGAAGACCAGCCTACCCGTTTGTACGTGGCGAACGTGGGTGACTGCCGCGCAGTGTTGTGTACAGCGGATGGCGATGCGCTGGACTTGACAATAGACCACAAAGCGTCTCTTCCTGCTGAACAAGAACGGATCGAGGCGTCAGGAGGCTTTGTGCACAACGGGCGGCTTGATGGCATCTTGGCAATCTCGCGCGGCTTTGGCGATCTGGCGCACAAGCAGGATGGGCATTTGGTTGTGACACCCGACGTGATCGAGCACTTGGTGAACCCTGCTGATCAGTTCCTGCTCCTTGCAAGTGACGGTCTATTTGACGTTCTGACTTCGCAGCAGGCTGTAAACTTTGTGCTTCGAAAACTTCAGACTCACGGCGACGTGCAGCTAGCAGCTCAAGAGCTTGTGCTGAAAGCGCAGGCGTACTTCGCGCACGATAATATCAGTGTGGTCATCGTGGCACTCAACCAGAAGGGCGACAATTGACGTGATTACCGGCGTCGTCCGCGTTCGTACGCAGATGGCCCGAGGCCGACAAAAATGAGGAAAGAGGCTGAAGATTACCCACAGCATTGACTCGCTTGCACGGTGCTGCGTCATGCCAGCTTATACGTGAAGAAAAGTGTAAAACCATAAAAACAAGACGAATATATTAGCGATGCACCTCACGCGTCGATTCCAGATACACAGTCTTCCGATGGACATGTGGGTTAGCAACGATGGAGGTGGTCGCACCACGCCTGTGCTTTTCTGCTCTCATAATTATCGACGCGTCACCTTCGCCCCGAGCTAACTGCAGATGCTTCTTCCCAGCTCTCGAGTTCGTCCCAAGAACGCAAGTCTTCCTGATCTTCCAGTACAAACACTGGTGAAGGCAGGTCGGTCACAGAACCTACTGGCGATGTATGGCTGTTCACGTGGTACTTTAAAGTGTATTCTCCTTCCTCGTCCGTGTCTGCATAGGCTCCATCCATTTCATCGATAGTCATAAGTGTAGTGGCATTGTCTGGCCGAGCTTCCATGCGGTTCATCTCATCAAGCAGGAAAGGAACAGCACCGCCATTCGCCATCCCCGGTATGGCTCTCGCTCGAGTGTGAGGAACGTACGAAGCTGAACCGCGAATCCCAGCGCCACCAGCGGACAACGACGTCTCGCGGGGTTCGTAGCAAGCGCCAGAAGTCCTTGAATATAGCTGAAGAACTGCTCTGCTCGTTCCTGGACGACTTTGGGGCTTTTTGATCCCCAGATCCTCCGCTTGGGGAAGTGCTTGGCGCTCAGTTTCTCCAATTCGTCCAGGATCGGCGCACAATGGACACAGTGGGCATTCCGACCGCCATCCACTGCAGCTCCGGGGTGTTTTCTTCGGTCAAAAACCCGCACAAACTCGTCTCGTAGCGACCGAAAGCCTGAATACCGTCTCGACACGACCCATCGTTCCCCTGCGCCAGTGACCGGCGCGTCCTCCAGAACCAACTCGTACTCTGTGTGGGTGCCGGGCGACACCATCGACGTGTACTGCAGAATCGACGACTCGCGTGGTGTGACCGAGTGCAGCACGAATCCGCCGAGGTGGTTGGCCAAGTTCCGCGCTCTCTTCTTGGACTTGCTGACCGACGGCATCGTGGACCTGGAGGACGAGCTGGACGTCGAGCGATGCGCCAAGTGCGAGCGGCCGCTGCTCTTGCTGCTGTTGAGGTCGTCACCGTCGCTCCGACTGCGGTTAAACGCGATACTGGACGGGTATCGCAGCGAGTCCAGCGTGACGCCCGACCGCACGCTGTAGCGACGGAGGTCCTCGAGGATCGACTCGTCCCCGTGACATGTTTGGGAACTGTATTTTCGCTGGACGACGACGACGGCGGCGAGTCCAGGAAGAACGACATGACCGAGTCGGGCAGCGGCGCCTGCGGACGCGGTCGCCGGCGCGGCTTCAGCACGGGCTTGTCCTCCATTGCCGGCGGATTCGCGTATGACTAGGGGTGGGAAGACTGCGACGCGTGACCAATAGAGCGGTGCCCAATGTCAGCTGGGGGATCCACATCAATTGACCGGCTAGCCTATGTCTGGAGATCCGGTCTATGTGTATATCGCACATCTTCCTCGGTCACGACAGTTGTATTCACGCTGTCACAAGCGCAGCCCAGCGGGTCTCGCCGATCCCAATCGACCGACGGCCGCATCATGAAAACACCAGCAATGGCGTCACGGCTGCTGGGAGCCGATCGCTCATCTGGGCGCGACGCTCTCTGTATCCCCGGCCTATCGCCGGCCAAAATTTCACCCACCGCTACCGTACAACGGTGCTGCGGCTGCGTGATATCATTCATATCCGACTGACTCATGCGTCGGGATTAAAGTGGCTGGCGGTTGATTCCGAAAGCTCACGCGATGAGATCGATGCCGTCGAGTCACTTCGGATCGCGATGCCGACTTGTTCGTGCAAAGACCAAGCAAGCTTCCTGCGGGAAGGCTCACAGAACGCGGGCCTGTTGTCAACATTGTTAAGGTCAAGTCTGTCGCTTGGGTACAGCGGGAACTGCGTCAAGAGCAAGCAGTGCTTGCAGTGCAATTTGCACGAGAGACTTCGCACCGTAGAGGAGAGGATTTGGCGCGGCCCCACCGAAATGACCACAATGTCACGGTGACATTGACATTGCCACCTACGAGTGCTGCAAACTGCTCCAAAGTCTCTGGCAACGATGCCAATGGCATCTCGATGAGGTGCACTGCATCTGTAAACTCTGTGGTGCAAGTACGAGCTCCGCTCAGAGCACTGTGAACAGTGCTATTGGACGTTCTCCAATGGCGCTCTCTTCCTTGGGAGATCTCGCTGTTTGAGGCTAATAGTCACTCAGGTCTATGACAGCTAAAGCCTGCTTGAGTCGAGCCACAAATGCCTGTGGGACAGCAGGCATACACACGCCCTGACGAACCAGCACGTTTGTGGTCTTCCCTGTTGGAAGCGTGTAGTCTACGCCACTATAATTGGCGCAGTCACACGATAAGACTCACATTAATGACGACGAACAGAACGCCTAGGACCACACTGCCACTGCGCGCGGTACGATACTCGTGCCAGAATGCTCACCTTCAAGCGGTACTTTGGTGGCTACCTCTCCATTGACTTTGTCGAGTGAACCTAAAGTGCAGCAAGTGGATTCTAGCCACACAACATGACAAGCAACTCGATTCAACTGACCCCTCGTTCCTTTTGTGTCAGCTGCAGGTAATTCACTTCGCCGAGCATGTCGCGATTTCTTAGTCTCCGTCGTCAATTACCACTCACTCAATTGCGAGGTCGGGCAAAACTCGCCATGCAGACTTCTTTGCAGTCCATGGTCCTTGCTCTGCTATTGGCGGCTTTGACTGTCGCCGCTGACTCCGTCATTCGAGGGATCGAAGTGTTCGCAGGCAGCAATTGTGCAGGCACCCCGGGCGTCTTAGCCATGGTGCCAGTAGAGGATTCAGAGTGTGTCGACGCTGCCTGTACAGCGTCGGACTTTGGCAACGCCACCTACTACGTGTCCGCCACCTGCAATGTCTCCGACCGGTTCGGCCATGCGGCCCAAGTCTTCAACGAGTTCAGCTACGTGATCGTCGAATATTACTCCGCTGGCTCTGGCTGTCAACGCGAAAACCTCACGGAGACCGACGCGTTTCCGGCATCTGGGAGTTGTGAAATCGCTTCCGCCGTCGGGACTTCGTCAGTTATCGCCAGTCTGTACTCGAACGGGTCGCTAACCATTTCGTACTATGGTGACGGCTCCTGCGGAGGTCAAAGCTACTACGTGTTTACATTGGACAGCGCGAATGTCTCGAGTGGCGACTGCATTGATGGAAGATACAAAGTTTATTCCAGTGATAGTCCGAACGGAATTTCCGGCAGTGGCTCTACTGGTGCGTCCAGCTCTACAAGTAGCAGTGGTGTTGGCAGCGCTAGCGCCATAGGAAGTGGCGGAGGGGTGATTATTGACACTGACACTGGGAGTTCAGGGATTAGTACCACAGCGATCGTAGGCATTGTGGTTGCAGTGGTTGTCGTGGCGCTTGTCGTCATTGGTTTTCTGTGGTGGCGATGTCGATCGAAACGAAGCGATCGGTACTCCGGAGCTTACGTTCGAAGTGATGTCGCGTCTCCAACTACAGGGCAGAAGTCCACGGTCTCGGGTTTTACAGGGTCTGACCCCAATTCGCTTGGGTTGGGCCCCGCAGCTTAGCAGGACTTTGGGATGACGAGCTGATCGCGACTGCGCGGATCCCAAGAGAGAAGGTGCTGGTTCGCCAGCTCATCAGTCGTGGAGGTTATGGCGAAGTTTACTACGGGCTGTTCAACGGCCAGCACGTCGCGATTAAGATGCTGCTTCCGGAATCCCGCAAGAGTGTAAAACACGTGAATGACTTCTTGGCGGAGGTGAAGTTGATGGCGACACTGGAGCACCCACGTATTGTGCAGTTTGTCGGTGTTGCTTGGGACTCTTTGACTGATCTCTGCGTGGTGTCGGAATACATGGAAGGTGGCGATCTCCGGGCGCTTCTGGCATCGTACGAAGCTCAAAGTCACAAATTGGGCTTTGACCGCACCAAGGTTACCATCGCTCTCCACGTAGCACATGCATTGACGTACTTGCATTCGTTAGATCCTCCGGTGATACATCGTGATCTGAAATCGAAGAACATCCTCCTGAGCTCAAGTCTGGAGGCTAAAGTGACGGACTTTGGCATTTCACGAGAGCGGGTGGACCGAACGATGACTGCTGGAGTGGGTACGTCGCTGTGGATGGCACCTGAGGTCATGATTGGCGAGCGGTACGACGACAAGGCGGACATGTTCTCGTTTGGTGTTGTCTTATCAGAGCTAGACCTGCACTCGTTGCCGTACTCCCATGCCAAGGACAGCAATAATTCCGGGCGAAAATTGCCGGATGCGGCCATTTTACAGATGGTTGCTATGGGACGAATTCACGTGAAGTTTTCGTCGGGGGCATTGGAGTCCATGGTACAATTGGGACTATCGTGTGTATCCGTCAATCCTAAGGAGAGACCAACAGCAGCGGAGGCGCTGTATAAGCTGCAGACCATTTTACGACAAGAACTCTAAGACCTATGGCGAGGAAGTCTATCAAGACAAAACTAAAGTCTCGAAGAATACAAGCAAGGTTTGATCTTAGACTGTCGGAGCTTCGTCGCCAAATGCGACTTGAGGATATGTGAACTACATGTAGCGGTGTATGGTATCGTGCAATCACGAGGAATCCTCCAAAGGCGATGGATTTGTGGTCACGCGCTTTCGATGCAAGTTGTATCATCCGCAACTACCTCTCCGTTTGATTCTCACTCCAGCGTGTGCTACGTTGCTGTCGCAGCAAACACGGTATCCGAGCGTTAGGTTCATTGGCGTGGAATTCCTCGGGGTCCAACTGCAGATCGTAGACGCTATGCGCACCGCTTATGGCAGACTGCTGCAGGAATTCACAGGACGGCTCAGAACGGTCCTATCCACAACGGAGACGATGGGCGCAATACAGTGCTGCGTTCTATCATAAACGATAGCCCTTCGTGTCGCTCGAGCCGAGCACCTAGGTGCTGCAAGTTGCTCACAACACTGCCGCCCATTGTTTTGGGCTAGCCATGCAGGTCATCAAGATCTACCCGGCGATTTCCGGCAGCAACTGTGATGGCAATCCTGAAATGCTTTCAATGAAAGACGTCGAACGCTGCTCTGAGAGCTCCTGCGCATCGACGAATTACAGTGGAGACACGTACTACAACACAACCTCCTGCACCAACTTGAGCAGCTTCGAGTACGCGGCTCAATTCTTTAAGAAGGCGGACTACGTGGTTTTTCAGATGTACGCTGAGAACTCAGGCTGCCAGAACATCTTCCAGACCAACGCGTTCGAGGCTGCCGGGGACTGTGTAATTGGATCTAGTAGAGGAAACACGTCACTGAAGGCCAGCATCACATCAAGTGGATCGATCAATATTGTGTACTATCACGGCCACGCCTGCGGAAAAGCCAATCGGTTCTCCAACAGAACTGTCTCGAGTGGAGCATGTGTCCAAGACGAAAACAAGTATTACTCGAGCGTTAGTCTTAACAGTGTTTCAGGCAGCTCGAGCTCCAGCTCATCGAACAGCGACACCAGCAGCTTCAACACGATAAGCTCCTCCAACGCTAGCAACCCTGTTGACAGCTCAAAAAGCAGCGGCAGTGATACAGCTGTGCTTGGCACAAATACCGCAGGGTCAGGTATCACAATTGGGGCGATTGTGGGAATTGCCGTTGCTATCATCGCTGCAGTGGTTCTCGTCGTTCTTGCATTTTGGTGCTACAAGCGTCGATACAACAAGGCTGAGGCTTCGTCAGAGACTGAAAGCCAGCACCACGATATCGGTGGTTACGCCGTCTGCACATCGCCGATGGCAGGGTACAACAAGAGCACCGACTCAGGAATTACAGACTTCTCCGGCTCGCTTGGGCTGGGTCCACGAAGCCTGGCTGGACTTTGGGATGACGAGGTCATCGCGGCTGCACGCATCCCTCGCCACCGAGTCTTGACGCGCCAGTTGATCAACCGCGGAGGCTATGGAGAGGTCTACTACGGAGTGTTCAATGGAGAACATGTCGCCGTGAAAATGCTGTTTCCAGAACTACGGAAGAGCGTCAAGCACGTGAACGATTTCTTGGACGAAGTACGGGTGATGACCAAGCTCAACCACCCTCGAATCGTAAAGTTCGTGGGAATCGCCTGGGACTCGCTTGCTGACCTCTGTGTCGTTTCCGAGTACATGGAAGGCGGCGATCTCCGAGCTCTCCTGACGTCATACGAAGAGCAGGGCCGCGAAGTGGGTTTCGACCGCAGCAAAGTTACCATTGCACTGCACATTGCTCACGCTCTCACGTACTTGCACTCACTGGCACCTCCTGTCATCCACCGCGACTTGAAATCGAAGAATATTCTCTTGAGCTCGGATCTGGATGCCAAACTGACGGACTTTGGCATTTCACGAGAGCGGGTGGACCGAACGATGACTGCTGGAGTGGGTACGTCGCTGTGGATGGCGCCCGAGGTGATGATCGGCGAGCGGTACGACGGCAAGGCGGACATGTTCTCGTTTGGCGTTGTGCTGTCGGAGCTAGACCTGCACTCGTTGCCGTACTCCCATGCCAAGGACAGCAGTAACTCTGGGAAAAGATGGCCGACACGGCCATTCTTCACATGGTGGCGCTAGGGAACATTCGCGTGAGATTTTCGTCGGGGGCGTTGGAGTCCATGGTGGCGTTGGGTTTGGCGTGCGTATCGCTTGATCCTGCAGACCGACCAACTGCGGCGGAGGCACTGTACAAACTGCAGATCATTCTAAAGCAAGACATATAAATGATTGAGCGGAGAGGAAGTTGAAACTGACACATGAATACTAAGTAATTGAGTCGTACATTTGGGGGATTATTGAGGAGTGAGTGGGTTTCCAGCGCTGCAATTGAGAAACTGCAGCGCCTACGACGTCGATAAATATTTATGCCCCCGTCTCTCTTGGCTTCGGTCGGAAAAGGACCAGATTGCTCTCTCCAATCGTGTTTGTCGGCCTTGCCATTCCACAATCTGCAGCGCCTACGCCGCCTTGGATGAGTTCGCCTCCTGCTTCTCACGAACTCGCCCCTCAATCTTGCGACTGCTTTCCAGAATGCCGTCAATGTTCATGAGGCAGTTTTTGATCTGGCCAAAGTACTGGCGCTCAGGGGTCGACGAGTAGTCCGATCCCAGCGAGCCGATGGAGCCGCGACCTCCGTCCAAATCTCGATTGGAGTCGAGCAGAGAGTTCTTGTAGTTCTTCTGGCTGAACGACAAGCTCAGTGGTCGCGTTTTTAGTTTCAGTGGTGCCGGCGACAACGGAGCTGAATTGGCACGGTCCTCCCTCGTCTCGCCCAAGTCGGCAGTAGGTTCAGGGTCCTCCGGTTGCGGAGACTTTGGCTGCACTTGGTCTCCACTGGCACGCACAGACTCTTCGTCTGTCGAGGAGCATCTCGCCTTCTTCTCCACTGCCTCGTCCTCTTCGTGATGAGGTGCCTCCTCCGCCGTCGAAATCTGCATCGTCGAGTTCCGTTCCAGAACGTCCGAGGCGCATTCCGTCAGGATGGAGCTTTGGTGTTTGCTCAGTCGTCGCTCTCCCGCCTCACTGTCCTCTCTATCCGCGTAGTCGCCAATCTTCAGCAACTGCATCAGTCGCTCTTCACTCTTGGCAGTCATCCGTCGTGCACAAACTTGTTGCATATATTCATTCAACTGCAGTAAATAAAAAAACATAACGAACGTCAGTTATAAATAATAAATAATAAAAAGCCAATTCGCCTGACCAGAACTTGTCTCGCCTCAACCGTCTCGGCCTTGAGCGAGGCCTTCCTCGACCACCAGATCTTGGGCGGCAGCTTCGCCTGAATCGGTTCCTCGTCCGCCGCCAGCTTGAGCTTCTTGGCGAACGCCATAAACTGGCGGTACCGGATCAGGCGGTGGTAGCACAGGCCTCGGTGGTTCACCGACGTGCGGTACACCGTGTACGCTTGCTTCGGGCTCTCTTTGTGCCGCGTCTGCGAGCCGATCACCGCCACGCGCAGCTGGCCGTTCACCATGCTCTCGCTCTTGCAGTCGCAGTCGGAATTGCGGGTCGCGCACCCCTCGAAAAGGAACCGGAAACACGAAAATAGCCCAAACACGATTGCCCGGAAGAAAACCTCTTGGCGCTCGGCACTGCAAAACGAGAAATGAATTTGACGCATACTTATCTCTACCGACAAGCATACGGTACGTTAAAAATCGACAGGCCGGTGACCAATGTCCCATAGAATTGCAAGAAAAGACGTGCGTGGGTTAGAAAATGTCTGTAAATCGTCCGGAAATCTCAGCGGCCATACAAACTTCAAGACAATGATTTTTTGGTCAGCTTTGCCGACATTACCGCATGCGCATCGTATGGAGCGCTGCTGAGGACGGACACTGATGTCGTCGTCCCCACGCTCTGCGGTCTCAGACCTCGCTTCGTAGCACGTTCTTACTAGGTGGCGCCATTGGATTGACAGCGCCCCGAACGCCGGGGCAGTGTATGTGCTGATCAAGTGCAACTTGATGGCAGCCACGTCCATGCGCAACTGCCCCATACAAAACGCAAGTTGATGGACTCCGGATCTAGGGAAGTGCGGTCGCGTAAGCTTTTCGCTGCATGTAAACTGCACGATGTGATAGCCTGTACGGACCGTAATGGAACTTACGCTACGATAGCACGAGGACGTTCACTCGTCAACGACTTCATCTGGCCAACTTGGCGAAAGCCTCGTTGCATTGCGGTGCTCCGTTGTCTTCAACTTGCTTTCTGAACTTGTCACGGGTATTATTATTCTGCAAGTCCAACTTGGCAAATCAAATCAGAAAATCTCACAGCTATAAAAAAAAATTGCCACTTTAAAGTCTCATTAAAAAGTTCGCTATCGCTATCTTCATGGATAGTGCTTTGAGTCATCTTCTCGCTGGCCAGGAAACTCAAGTGCTGCAACATGCCAATGTGCTCCTGGTCCGCCTCACGCCTCGGCTTGGTGTCTAGCACAGCCACAGTGCCGAGTGCGTGGCCGTCTCGGGAGAAGATGGTCGCACCTGCATAGTAGCGGATCTTCACAGCGCCCTTGTCGCCCTTGACCATGGGGTTCTCCCGGAACCGCTCGTCGTTCTTGGTATCTAGCACCACCAGCACGCTGGGCTGGCAGATTGTGTGCGCGCAGAACGACAACTCGCGGGGCAGCGTCGTGTGCGCCATGCCGATGTTGGCCACCAACAACTGCTCCTCGTCCTCAATAATACTCACATACGCGATCGGGCACTTCATCGTCTTGGCCGCCACTTCGCAATACATGTTGAACTTGCCCGACAAGCCGAGCTCGCGGATGTTGAGTTCGCGCAATACTGTCAGCCGCTCGTCCTCGTCCACCGGGTACGGTGGTTCCGGCCACGGGTTGAGCCACATGCCACTGCTGAGCGTGCTGCTGCGATTCCGGTCGTTATTCGAGCCATTTGACGTTTTTCGACTCGATGCAGACGAGTGCACGCTGCCACCGCCAGAACGAGTGAACGCTGATGCGCCCGTTGAGGTCGGGCTGTCCAGTGAATGGAACGCTACGCACGAAACACAAACACGCATGGACCGGGACTGGATCCGGTGATACAGCGAGCAGCTATTGCAGATGACTTCACCACAGGCTCGGCAGTGATGCTTGCGCTTGAACATGTTGAAGCGCTTGTTACAGATATGGCAACTAAAACGATCTTCATCGTTCACCCACGAAGTGTGCTGGATCACATCGAGTCTGGGGAGCGCCACAGCACGCGACGACCGCGTGTTGCGGAAGGATGACTTGCGAGAAGGCAAGCGCGACCGTGATCCTGGAGTGTTGGGCGTTTGGCCGTGCATTCCGCCGTGGCCATGCATATCACCAACAACGCGCGACGCTCGATATCCGCCCATGGGAGTAAGCGAGTCGATAGCCTGAGACTTCCGGGTTGAAATTCGGTGGGAGGCACGGGGCATCATCTGGCTGCTCTGTTCGTCGACCGTGTTCAGGTTGTGCTTCGGGAAGTTATCGTTGTAGGTGAACACATCGTCAGAAAAGTCCGAGGACACGTCAGAAATGCCGGATCCTTCAATATCGTTTGATGTCATCGAGCGTTGAGATGAACTGTCGGATGATGCTGTGGAGCTTTCAGTGTACTGCGTCACAACCTGCATCTGCTTCTCACGCTTCATATCCGCGAGTTTGCGCGCATGATCGGCTTGTGCACGCTTTGATCGCAGCGTTCGGCGGTATCGGAAACGGCACTGTAGCATGCGTACTACGCACACGAAGCGCACAAACTTTTTGCGTTGTACGACAGTTCGGATGAAACCCTGGACTTTGCCTGCGTTCTTCCTCCTTCGTGCTAAAATCAGCCGACGGCGTCGCAGCTTCTGCTGTTTCTTGTACCGGAATCGAGTCTGGAGAGTCTGCACTGCATGGCGATATCGCAGGTAACGCCTTCGAGCAGTTGCACATAATACGGCATGGTAAATCTTAAGCATGTGCCGGCGAAGTCGCTGTGAACGCATGTCTTCTAGGAATTCGTACGCAGGCTTCTTCATAAACATCTTCGTGTATCCCATCTGAAGGCCAGCAGCAATGCACTTCGAGGCAAACTGGTCCTGATCCGAGCGTTCGCAAGCGCCTTGAGGATTTGCGTCGTTTTCTCTAGGTAGGACATCCAGCAACTCTTTAAGAGCTCCTTGGCCTCACTGCTAATGACTTCCATACCATCGCTTGAGTCTGGGTCAGGTAGCCCAAATGATGTACCTTGCTTCTTAGCCAGTAGAGGGTTGTTCGACCTCTTCAAACTGAAATAACGCGCGACAAACTCATCATGCGGCAATCGAATAGGATAACCTGCCCTTGCCACCCGAACCGCCTCCATCACACCATTGCATCGCAACTGATTAAGAACGCGCTCGCGCTCGTAAATATTTGCCTTGCATAGCTCATTTGGTTTGAGGCATCGCACATAGTGAGGATTAGTTTGCTGCAGTGTCTCCAGCAACGTTGTAAGTTGCTCCTTGAACTGCAGACCGACACTGGCACCACGGTTCTTGCTGGTTTGGGCGCGCTGGCGCGGTGAAGATTTAGAACGCTCGCGAGATCCCCCAATACCTTCACACAGCGTACGAGCGAAACTATCTTCCCGCGTGGAATACACGAGCATGTCCACGGCCTCTTGGTGTAGTACGTCCTTGTTCTTCTCTAGGAATCCATCAGAAGAGTACTCTACGTGTCCAGCATAATGTACAATTGTAAAGAGGCCTCGTGCGCGCTGGATGCGAGATGCCTCAAAGCGTGCGTGGCTGCCACACGCGCGGTAAAGCTTCGATGCCAGTGTGGTGTCACTTCCTTTCGGCATCACGCATTCTTCATCGATCAGCGAGAGAATGCCAGTCGGCCGCTGTGAAATTAAGTTCACACAGTCCTGATTATCGCAAAACTCGATGTACTTCCAGTCGACACCCTGTGCCTCATACTCGCGCTGCTCCGCCTTGAACACATAGTCATTGAATTGCTGCTGCAATGTCTCGTTGGCAAAGTTGATGCAAAGCTGCTCGAACGAATTCTTCGGAAACACCTCGAAACCGAAAATGTCTAGAATGCCGATAAAGTGCAACCCGCCTTTAGCAATCTGGCTGTCGTCCATTTTGAGAAAGTGATTAATCTTCTTCACCATCCAGTCGAATAACCGTCCATACAAGGCCTTGGCGAGAGCATCGCGTGCATTGTTAGCCTGTGCTGCTGAGAGCTTCATGCTAACGAAATCAGTACCGGCACGGATCCTGCGCACACTCAAAGCACGCTCCAGTTTTGTTGCGTCTACAGCCATGAGGGTAGCAGCGGCGTCGCGTGACCAGATGCAGCTTGGTGCCAAGTCGGATTTACCAGCACCAGGTCCCATGGACTGACCTAGTCTGTCGCTGTTTTCATCGTGTTCGAACGACAAATTGCCAATGTGCATGAGGGCTGCCAAAATATCGAAAATGCCGGCACGTTCAGCCGGCGTGAAGCCCACCACCTCCATAGCGTCCATAACACGTCGGAACATGTCTGCATCCTTGACTCCATCACGACGCTGATAGCACTCGCTCTGGTTTAAATAGCGATAGTGGAGGAACTGGCGCATAGACTCCGTCACCTCGCCATGGTCTCCAGGTGGCATCGTCTGACCCTGCGGTGGGTCCAAGAACCACCGTTTGCGAGCCGCAGGTGCGGCACCGATCGCCATTTCGTAAAAGATGTGATAGTTGCGTTCTCCCTTGGACTGCGACACAAGCCGCACCTTCTCAAGCAAATACGTCTGGATACTGGCACCTGTGAGTCTCCCTCCGCTCGTGAAATGCAGCTTGATAAACTTGCCGAACCGACTCGAGTTGTCGTTCCTTAGCGTGCGTGCGTTACCGAAGGACTCCAAGAGAATATTCGTCTGCAACACTTTGGCAGCAATGCCGCCAGGACTTTTCCCCGCGACTGACGCCGCCAAATTGTTGGCGCCTGCCTGTGCCAAGTACTCCATGAGGAACTTGGTGCTCTCCGTCTTGCCGCTGCCACTCTCTCCACTGACGAGAATGCTCTGATCGCTCATCACGCCATTCAAGCCGAGCATCATGGCTTTGTATGCTTCGCCCGCCACTTTGTAAATGTGCGGCGACAACGGCTCGCTGTCTTTGCTCCTCATGGAGCTGCTGCGCAGTTCGAACGACTGCAAGTACTTGGCCATGGTGTCTGTGTCGTAAACATTGGCGATCTTCTGGAACGGGTTGACGGCCAGGAGGATCGCGCCCGTGTTGGTGTAAATCTTGTGCTGACTGAAGCGCGTCTCGAGGGCCTTCAGGATCGTCGTCTCGTCCAGTTCAATGAGCGCCGTGAGGTCGTCCACGTCGAACTTGGCCTGCAGCGCGCTCTCCAGCAGCCGAACGTCCTCCCCGTCCTGCAGAGGGTCCTCCGGGACGCCTCGCTCCGTCACCGACCCGTCCTCGAACTTGACGACCACCACGGCCCCAGAGACCTCGATGGGGCTCACGTAGCGGTCGATGACCTTCCCGCGACGCCATTGCTGCGGTGCCAGCTGCACTTCCACCTCGGCGCCCACGTCCATGGGAGATATCGGACACTGCGGCCTGGCAAAGACTTACAGGCGCCAAATGGGACGTCGACGGCTGCGTCTTCCAGGAACTTTGTGCCTGTCGGGCCGTTACTGGGCACTGTTTGTGTGAGGTGCTGCTATCTGGCTAGGGAGAGTCAGAGCTTGGGGTCGTCGTGTTTTTCGGCACACAACAGTGCGATTAGGGCGATAGCCGTGCAGAAAATGGGACTTTATCTGAACGTTTGTATGCAGCCAAACCCCTCCAGGGCTGGTCGGGTCTTGTTGTTGCACTGACTCTGTCTATTGGCGTCTTGTATGGGAGCGCGACGTCCTCACCCAGACGGTTGGGAAGCAGCAGCCGTTTGACTTTTGTTTGGACTGCGAATGTGGTGGCACAAGAAAGCTTCGCGTCGCTCGCTCGCTGGTTGTGTCCGTCTCACATTGTACCAGCAGACGAAAGGGTTTGATTGTTGCATGGTCCGCCATGGAGCAGCGCGAAATTTTCTACCGACAACTTTCGACTACAGCGTGGCATTTGGCTAAAATCCAGGCAGCGCTTTTTCAATCGCGTCGAACGCGATCGTGCGTTTGTATCGGTCAGCTACACCGCACAGTGTCCGCGTACGAAAAAGGTCGCTTGAGCTTGACATGGCTACAGTGGCAGTGCCGATCAGAGACTTTGAATCCGAAGGGCATTTTCGCCTTTACATGGAGCTTTTAGTGCGCCCGCCCCCGATCAATTGGCGCTGCCTGTAAAATATGTGCCCCTCTAATCCTATTGTTTCGTGCGAGATGCCTTCTTCTTCTTTCCGCGCTTGATGAGCTCTTTCTCCCGCGGGACCAACCGCAGCTCGCGAACTGTCGTCAAAAAGGCATAGAGCAGCGAACCCAGCGCTTCGTGGGTGAGCACTCGGACGTCACGGCCGGATCCACGATGATTCGCTGGACGTTCAGTGGCAGGTACTCTGCATTCTTGAGATGAGGTGGCCGAACTGTTGACGATCACTTGGCCGTCAGCGAGCACCACGTGTGTTACCACCAAAATCATCTCGCGGTAGTCCACCTGGAACTCCGCTTTGCTGCGGTGCCCATCAAAACACAAACGACAACAAATCTAAGCCACACTTGATCGACCGGAATCCAGTGTACACTTCCGAAATGGAACTGTTACTTACACGACTTGTAGAAGAACTTGGACGCTCTGTAATTCCTCAGCTGTCATGGGAGATGGCTGGAGTAGAACGCTAGATAAATAGAGGGCGAACTGCGCGATGGAATCTACGGGCGGCTCGTCGGAGTCCGAAGACCATGGCGTACTTCTATTGCGTCGTTCCCGATGGTACTTCTGTATGAGTACAAACAGGAACACTGGGAACGGTCGGTGGGTTTTGCTTCGAACTCTGCTTCTACTGCGCAGCAAAGAGGCCCGAACCAGAACATCGATGGCACGACAAATTGCACACACGAGTCAATACGCATTCTGTCCAGCAATTGCAAAGCTACACACACAAAATAGAGCACCAACGAACCTGCATCGTTGATATCTGCTAACGTTGGGGCTGTCAGCGACTCGGGCGACGCCATTTCCTTCTGCACACGTTCGTTGATCTCGAGCATAACATCGCGCAATTGTGCAAAGGTCACTACATACTGGCGAGCTAACCACTGGAAGTGAAAGGCCTGCCGTCGCACTTGGTCCTCTGGGTCCAGCGATTCCATCCCCACCAAGCTGTTTCTGCGTCGATTAGACAGGAACTCAAAATGTGACGGATCTTCTTCTAGTTTCTGGATTCCTGGGAATTTGTACCGCATCACTTCCGTCGGCAGCGTCCGGAATGTTTCATCCACCGCATCATACCGAGACTGCAATCCTTCTGCGATGACCCGCAGCCGATTCACATCCAGCGAACTGAAGCGCGCTCCTTTCCTCGCCCCACACATCATAAGTATCTGACCAAAAGCATCATAATCAACAACCATTAATAAGATAAATGACCAGCAATAAAATCCCCGTGCCTTACATCATTCAGAACATGGAGATAGATCCGTTCCGTAGCACTGCTGAGGTTGAAAGTCTCGCTCTCCTCTGGCGTCGGTTTGTGGTACCGCAACCCGTCAATAAAGCGCAACATTTGCGTCGGAGGCTTCACATTGTACGCCGAGTCGTCGAAATTCTGTTGTCATAAAAATAGTGACTAAATAAATTACCATAATGGGTAACATGTCCCTAAAGCGAGCGAACCTCGAAGATTGGGCGCTTGAGCACCTTGCGCAGCGCTACGTCGGGCAGCACGAAGCGGCCGCCGCTGGTGTTGGCGCCTGCCAATTGGAAGACGGATGCAGGGCGAGGCGCTGGGAACGACACGTTGATCTCGTCGGCCGCCAGCTCCGTCGACAGCGCAGACGGCTCGCCGTCCGGCCCATGAGACTCGCCGGCCATACTGCTCGGAATGGGAGGCCGAAAAGACTTGGAATTTGTATGAAGCAGACGTCGGTTGGCTAAAAATAGAGCAGGAAATCTACTTTCGACCTATCACGAGGCGGAATCGGCCGTCACTTCAATAATGAGGACGCTGGTCGTAGGGGAGGCCTGACGGGGCGGCACTGGTGCGTTTGCTGCAGGACGCGAGGCAGGCGGCTGCCTACGCGTCGGACGTGGTGGTGTGGGACCGCAACAGTATTGCTGGCGGACGGGTGATGGGCAGGTCCTTCCCGAAGCAACGAGACGTCCATGTGGACATGGGGGCGCAGTACTGGACGCCTCGCTCCGATCAGAACGACGAGTTCCGACAAAAGTTGCTGCAAAGTGGACACTTGAGGACGTTTGCAGAGCAGGAGATCGCGCAGGACCCATACCGCAGCGCTGTTAAGACGCATTTTGTTTGTCCAAAGGGGAAAGGATTCCGAGGGATGGTAGAACATCTTTTGGACGGTGAGAAGTGTGTTAGAAGAGGGATTACAGTATGACTCATAGTATGCTAACTTGTGTGATTTCACTGTGCGGGTAGGCGTTGAGACGTGTTTGTTGACTGAAGTGGAGAGTTTTGACGTGCTGGATGAGAAGCACATTAAAGTGAGGACAACGAAGGGGAAGGAGGAAGTTGTGAATGAGTTGGTACTAACGTGCCCCATCCCGAATGTACGTTCTCAGTTTTTATCCCTTCTTACCATTGATGCTTTCAGCTGATGGTGATAATTTTGTGTTCAGGTAATGGCGATCTTGAAGAAGAGCATGTCATCTCAAGTCAATTCGCAGACTTTACAGGCGCTGGAGAATGTGACGTACTCCCAGCGCTTCGCTGCTGCCTACCTCTTTAACGAAGAGACAGCTGATGAGGTGCAGAAGATGGGTTGGACTGCCAGATATGTGGCTCCTCACGAGAGCGAAATCATTCGATTCGTGTGCTGGGACCACCTCAAGAAGAAAGCGAATGGGAAGTCCCAGCCGGCGTTGATTGTCCACACTTCTGTTCCTTTTGGGGCTACTTTCATGGACGATATTCGCCCAAACGACGAGATCCTCAGTCTCATCACGAAGTCGCTGCGAGAGGTTTTGCCTACTTTACCTACTGAGCTAGACGCACGGTTGCACCGCTGGCGGTAAGCTATTGACACGACTGTATTTTCATTATTCTCATGTGATCATCTCACCATGTGTTATCGCTGTATGCTTTGTTGTCTAGGATTTCTCAAGTGATGGAGCCGTACCACGACCCCACAAGCGCCAACGAAGATGAGTCGCCTGCAGCTGTAGTACTCAGCACGCATCCTCGTATTATCGTAGCTGGCGACGGCTTCCAGGGCTCCAATTTTGACAGTTGTCTACTATCGGCCAAGGCTGCAGTTCAGTTACTGCAGGACCCCAAGAGCGGACTCTGATATGACCATCTTTGAGGATAGTTGTCGCCGCGAAAAAAACAATCAACATTATGATTGTATTTCTCAACAAAGAAAACCTATGTCCCACCAAAAATCCACATGCATTTACCCACGCATAAGCTTTACGTAGTGGTGCTTGGTTCACTTGGTTTCACTATTGAAACTACAGTACCGTCACACACACACCGTCGCCTTATTCTGTCTCGGTTAAGTTTTCGCTACGAAAATCAGTTTTGCATCCACTCGCCGTCGGGTTCATACAGGCGGTACAGTAAGTGGCAGAAGGCTATGGATCTCCCAGAGCTAAAAGGTAGGGCGCTTGTTCTACCCACTCTAACTTCGGACTACCTTGCAATACTCCGTAGACTAAATCCTATTCTGCGCCGCAGGTTATTTACGCAAGAAATCGCGGCACGACCGATGGCAGCGCCGCTACTTCGAAGCCACCACGCACTACCTCACATACTACAAGGTAGGGTGGTAGAATGCTCTACCAACTACCATACAAGGTAGAACGATACCCTTAATTAATGGTGTTGTTATTATTTACGTAGAGCCGGGAGAGTGAGAAGCTGCTGGCGTGTATCGATCTGTGGCGCACCCAAACCATCGACTTCCACGCTGCAGACAGCGACCATCTTGAGTTCTCCATCGCCATTGGCGACCAGTCATATCTCCTCAAGGCAGACAGTCAGGATGAAGCAGCGCGGTGGGTCAAGGGCCTGCAGGCTCGTCAACATCGCCCTGAAAACACGCCGTCCGAGGTCTTCAGTCTGCGCAGCGAGCACATGGACGCCGAGAGCGACGCGTCCTCCAGTGAGTACGGCGGACGGCGTCCAAGGGGAGCGTCTTCGGACACTGGATCGATCTCTGGACGCTCCTCGTTATCCTACGCAGAAATGCAGAACCCCGTGGTGCCGAACGCCGACGCTATTGCGCGAGCGTCACTGTCCCATGCAGATGCTCCCAATCCGGTGGTACCGAACGCGAACGCCATCGCTCGCGCTTCGTTTTCACACGCTGAGACTCCAAACCCGGTCGTCCCGAACGCAAACACCATTGCAACAGGAGCGAAATACCCCATGGTGAACACGAACCAGCAGGTCACGAGATCCACTACGGCGACAACTGCAGCTGGAAAACCTCAGGACGATGAGGGCACCCCCAATGATTGTTGTGCCCCGTGCGAGATCATGTAATATGCGACGATGTCAGATGCGAATCAAGAAGTTCCTCTATTTTTCATCCCGAGCTCTCCCTATCAATAGCCAAAGCAGCCTTGCCTGCCTTGCTCGATGCAAACCTGCACTTCAACTTGATGATCCCATGTTATTCTGGCCTGCCACTTCTCAATTTGCTCCATTCACGCAGTGAATACCCTCCGCTGACATCAACTTGGTTGACCATTTATGATGATGTCTGTCTTCCTGGCTGTGTGCAGTTCTCTGGTCATAGCGGAGCAAGTTGCAGTGACGACGACCACCAGTGTATCCTTCGTCAACGACTGCACTTACGACATCAGTTTGTACGACAACAACGTAGTCGAGACTATCCCCGTCGACAGCTCCACGTCCCGCAACTTGGCGAATGGTTTCAGCGGTATGTTCCGCAACGGTGTCGACCCTGAAGCTACGCTAGCGCAGTTTGCCATCAGTGGCGGCAAGTCTTGGTACTCCATCAGCACGGTACCGCCTCGAGCAGGTAGCTGTACCAGCTATGAGGATTGCTCCAAGACTTCGGGGAAGACTGGTTACAACGTAGCTATGTCTATCACCCCGAAGATTGGCGGAGCTTCTGTGAACCCCGAATGTACAGCTGTGACCTGCGCGAGTGCCGATTGTGCCGGTGCTTATTTGTTTCCCACAGACTATTCCAAACTGCGGAACTGCCCCGAAAGTATTGCCATTGAGGTGACCTTCTGTCCCAGTGGTTTGCCAACTTCGACCACAAGTACGGCCACGCCAACCAAGCCGACTAGCTCTGCAGAGGAAACTCGAGCCCCAAGTGCTTCTTGTGCAACCGCTGTTCCTACCGTCACCCCCGCAGCAACGACTCCTTCAAAGAGTGTTTTTATCCGGTCCAGTTACGAGTACAGAGGCCCTGACGCAGGTTCGGCTACTGGTTACTACGGAAAGATCACCAACATGCTATCGTGCTCGAATGAACAAGTGCGTGTTACGGACCCGGTTGGTCCCATGAGCGAGGAGGTGACAGTCGTATTCCGTGGCCCCATGGACATCTACAGCATCGCAGTGTTCGATGGTTCCTCCGGCAGCGACTGGACCAAGGTCTCTGCCTACGACGCGGCTGCCGGCACACAGGACAACATGGTTTTCATGAACAACCGAAACATCGACTACTCCGGCGCCAATTCAAGCCCCCAAGGCTATTCTACATCTGATGGCGCTGGGACAGCTCCCGAGTCGACCATTTTTGGCGGCACCCTCGCGGATGCCTCGAACCCGTCAGCGATTGGTGGCGGTCCTTGTGTGTCCACCGGTTGTGAAGTGAACATCCTGACGGCGAAAAATTGCAACGATGGGGGTGGCTGCGTCGGCTACCACGACGACATGGGTTTCCACGGTTGGGATGGCGGTAGGAAGATGTTTGTGACGAAGGTGAAGATGCCTAAAGGGTCGACGGTGGACATGCCTGCGATCTGGATGCTAAACGCTCAGGTGGTGCGTGCAAACCAGTACGGTTGCAACTGTCGCGGAATGGGCGCCAGGGGCGGCTGTGGCGAGGTCGACGTGGCCGAAGTGCTTGAAAACTTCCACGGCAAAATTTCGACCCACTATTATTTCTACGACGGCAGTGTGTCTCCGGGCCACGACAACTACGCGGAGCGACCGACAGACTCTGCGGTGACGTACGTGACGATCTTCGACAACTCGGACGACGGTGTCGTCAAGATCATTGAGATCGGAGGTGACGACTTCGACTTTTCCTTGAATTCGATTTCTGCCCACACAGTCGAGACGTGGTTGTCGGCTCCAGTAAGGAATCTGCTCACTTAGAGACGACCCGCACAGAACTTTGAAAAGCAAACGTAGGACAGACGAACTGCATCAAAATAGTTGCTTATTTTAACAATCGATCGATATTTAAAATAGTATCCTGTTTTGAAAATAGCTCTTTTTCCACAGAATTTGCGCTCCAACCAGACGAAGACCGGCGCCATGGGGAGCTCTGACGGTGCGTCCGCTTCTCTCTCCTTAGACAAGCTCTCTCTATATATATAACACGCGTATCCGCACAGAAGATGAGCGTAAGAAGCGCTCCATCAACGAAATGTTCGGGGACGAAGACTCGGGGACTCGGACGACGACCAAGTGCCTCGTGGTGCGTAAAATATCGTCATTCGACCTATTTTCTCCCTTTAAGTGCCTAGAATAGGCAAAAAAGACCAAAAACTGACCTTTCGGTGTCAAAAATAACCTAATTCTCGTCTTTAGCTACGACCACCACCACTGCCGACGCCTCTGGGTATGAAAAACTTTGTTTTACTTATATATAATGTACTAATATGTTATATACATAAATTGAAATATTCCAGACTCTTTGGCTCGGACTCGGAGAGTGACGACGAAGAAGACAAACCGGCAAAAAAGCAGCGTCGCCCCCTGCTAAACGCGTCAAGAAAGAGCGACGTGAGGATGCGGGAGACTCTTCAACTCTTCGCCGTGAGGAGGACGAGTACGACTCAGGAGACGAAGCTGTGGCCACCAAGGAAGACGACGACTTTATCGACAGAGACGACGACCTGGCGGATGTGCTGGGCGAGTACGACCAAGACCGGCAGCAGTTTGACGACGAACGGCCACTGGAGGAGCCGGAGCTCCCTGCTGCACAGAAGTTAGACTTTTTGATGAGACGCTCAAGTCGCTCAAGACTGGACGCGCTCGCTCCAAGGTGAACCTTTCGCCGCAGGAGATGGAGCAGATCACACAAGAAGTGCTCTACCGTATGGACAAGGCATACGCGGACGACTTGGCTAGCATCGAGCAGCGCCGTCCAGCACTGGAGAAAATTAAATTTGTGGACAGCGCACTGCATATCCTCCGCAAGCTGCAGTTCCAACCCATGCTGTTGGACTTCGATCTGCTGACGGTACTATGCATGTGCATTATGTGTTATATGGGCGCCATACTAACTGTATTTCTTGGATTCGGATAGATTGTGAAGAAATGGATCCAACCGCTGGAGGATGGTACCCTGCCAAATGTTGGTCTGCGCACTAAGATGCTCGACATGGTCAGCAAAATGCCAGGTGAGTGTTTCATCTGCTTCACTTGTACAAGCATGAATCACTAAAAATTGCCCCGCTCGTTTGTTTTGTAGTTTTTAAGGAGCATCTGAAGCGCAGCGGTCTAGGAAAAGTAGTGATGATTCTGATGAAACATCCCCATGAGGTAACGAGAAGCACCATGTTGAACCTGGCAGATATGGCTAGCTTGTTGGCTGACAAAGACTCATGCGCGCAATAGACCCTGGAAAACAAAGAACTCTGTCGCAGTTTGGTAGAGCGCTGGAGTCGCTCTGTATTCAACAAGACGCTGGACTTCTCTAAATTGGCGGAGCTGGAAGCGGAGAAGGCGGAGAATGCTGTCTACCGCCGCCGTGAGCGCATGTAAGATTTGGATGTTCGTGTATTGATTGACAACGCTCTAACAAACAAATTGGTTTTATTAATCGCGAACGAATCAGGCGCAAGCAGAAGAAGTCAAAGGAGCGTAGCCGTACCAGTGATCGCGGAGGCAATGTGTTCAATCCTCAGCGTGACTCGAAGCAAGATGTGATGGGATCGGAGCGGGCTGAGCTGCCAGACCAGCTGCACTTCGACTTTTTACTCCGTCCGCAATCTAAAGTCGATGTCAACTCTATGCAGACAAAGAAAGTGGATCCGGATTCGCGCAAAGCGCGTCTGGCTAAACGCATGCAGGAGATTGCTCGGCCCGGCAAGAAGAGCAAGCGAGCCACTGGTGTAAGCATTGAGGGCAGATAAGTCAAGTATCCAGCCATCAACCAGCTTGTCAACGCTGTGGTGGGTGAGGGCATCAGGAGATACGATCTGGACCCTGTAACATGTGCGCCTTTGGGTAGCTATTGCATTTTGCATACATACTCCTGTTCTCGCTTTATTGTCTTGCGATATTTCTTCTTGTCAACGTTAGTACAGAACACGATATTTTCATTATTGAAGTGCTTGAGATGGTGTGGTGGAGATGCTGCGATACGAAAACAGCTCGGTAACGAATGTGAAGACGATTGAAACGACGCAACGTTGCTGGCAAGCTGCAGCCGTATGGAAATAGCAGTGCAGCTTTCACTGCTGGCGTGCCAGTATGGTGAGCAAGCAGATGCGTCACCATCAAACTGCAGGTGGCCAGGCTACCGGTGTGGAGGACATCAAGAGTAATAAGCGCAGATTGAGAACTTTGACGAAAATATTTGAGAAGATCCAGCCGGAAAATCGTGTTTGCGCGTTGGATGGAGCAGAGTTGACTGACGGCGACGATGAAGGCGCTGAAGACGAGCTGGATGAAGACGAGTCTTCACTGCAGTTTTTACTCGCTTTGGGAATCAACAAGGCGAGCTGGCCACCGACGCAGAGCGTGTATTTCCTGCTCCGTCCAGTGTTGTTGCGTCACTTAATCGTGAGTTAAAGGTCTTGGAAACTCGCTATTACCGGACCCGTCTGCACCTGGAAAAGTCCACAGAGAAGGTGAGGGTTTTACTTACGAGCAAACGTTTCTTCGCTGTGCCATGCCCAACTAGTCTAATAATTGGATACTAAAAGTGATACTGGTTGATGTGTGCAGAATGACCACCTTCGTCGCAAAATGAAAAGGTTGACGACAAATAATGCAAAGCTTCAACGCGAAATTGTCAAGTTACGACATCTTGTAAGGCTATATCTTATTGTTAGTAGGCCACTGTTCGAACATGCATCGTATCGATCACTCGCGTTCTACTCCGTTCTGCTATCACCTCTGTAGATTGACAGGATCCAATCTGAGCGCAAGCAACTCGAGCTACAGGCCATCAGTAATCGTGACTACGCGAAGAAAATTGAGGATCGATTTTTCATGGGCACCAAAGGCCAGTCACTGGCACAGTGCAATTTGGAGCTTAGTTCTCGATTGCGGACATTGGAACAAAGTTTAAAAAAGAAGGAAGAAACACTTGAGCAAAGCGAGCGAGAAGGTGAGGATGCAAGAGAAAAGCTAAGAATCCTGCAGCGTGCTTTGGAAACGCGGCTGGAGTCTTACGAGCTGAATGGCAGTTTACATACTGGGCTTCTCTTTGAAATATCACAGCTACAAGAGCATGGCGAGGCGTTGGCTCTACAGCTTGCCCAAGAGCGCAAACAGGTGGCTTCCCTCGGAATGCAACTCAAAAAGTTCAAAAGCGCGAGGAAGACCTCGAGGATGCAAGGACCGTGCGTGAGACCTGGCTAGCAACATTAGAGAAAGAACGTGCTGCGCTGGATGAGAAGCTAGAGCAACTTGCCAGCGATGCACACACCACTGCCTGTGAAAAGGCCTCGCTGCTTCGATTCATTCATGAGCAAGCTGAAGCCAAGTTCAAGGTGGAGGCTCAACTAAAAGACGAGCAAGCACAGCGGCGACAGGAATTCGAGAGGGCCCAGTATGCGCAGCAACTTTGGGAGGAAGAAAAACAGAAGTTAAAAGCGAACTTGCAGGCTTCCCAACTGGAGACAGCGAAGCAGCGAGACAATTATGAACAAACCCAAGCAGCTCTTCAAGAGCAACGTGAAGTGAACTCCAAGCTGCACATGCTCGCGTCCGAAACAAAATTGGAACTGGAGCATCTTGAAGCTGCTCGCAACAAGAGCGAGGAAGATTTTTGGCTGCCAAAGATGTATGTCGTGAACTGCAATCCACAATAGATCAGCACGAAGAAAATAGACGCCAGCTACGGTCGGAGATCGATGCACTTGAAACAACGCGGTGTGATCTCCTTGGGCAACTCGAGACAAAGCAGTCTGAGGAGCATGCACTCCGTGAAGCCATGGAGGGAGCGCTACAGGATCTAGCAGCGTTGTCACGGCAGCGGAACGACGCTGCCAAGGCGATGAGCGAGGCTGTCACTATAAGCGCTTCTTCACTCGAGGAGCAACAAGCACTTGAGCGTAAAGTAGAAACGCAGCGCTCACAACTCGAAAAACTGAAGAACGCCAAAAACTTGCTGCAAAATGCCATGCTGGAGCAACTAGCCGCCTTGCGGAAGCAACTGCATTCGGAACGACGCCAGCGGATAGAAGTTGAAGCTCGACTGAAGCACATGAGGACTCTACCGGTACCAGCAGCAGCACGTGTCCGCCGCGTTCCCTCGGTATCTCCTGCGGTGGCAAAGCCCCTGCGACAAAGCCACTTCCAGTTGAGTCTCGTGCGGTAGAACCTCCAGCGGTAGAACCAGTTGTGCAGAATGACGTTTCTAATGCACGAACACGAGCTGAAGCAGAAGATTGGGAAGCGCTACAGCCATTGCCTCCCCTTCGGCTCCGTTGCCGTCACCTGCTCCGCTTCCTGTTTACCTGTCCCCAGCGCCATTAGGTCATGGCTCTACATCAGCCGTGCCATTAGCTTCGCCATCTTCATCATCATCCTCGTCGCGTTTTAATGCTGAAGAAGACACGTTTGAAGCTTTAGACGATGACTTCAGCCCGGTCAGAGCTGCTTCAGTCTGTACTCCAGCTCCAACCTTGCCGCCGTCAACTGATGACCAGCGCGAGGCAGAAGCACAAACAAATATCTCGCTGTTGGAGCTTGCAGAGGATATCGTAGAGTAGCCAAGCATATTCGTAGAATAATAAATATGATTATGAACAAGTTCTTCTTACATGGAGCACAAAATGTCGCCGTGCAAATACCCTACGTGCTTGCCACCCCATGTGAGGGTCACATCAAACGGAATAGGCTCTGCCTCGCAGAGGATAGGCGCCGCGTGCGTGAGCAGATCCGATTCTTTAAGGCAGAGCACGCCCTGGCCGCCGTGGCCCTTCTCGGCTTCGATACTAATGGCAATATGCACCCCACCATTAACGGCCTTAGTGATGGCTGAATGTGTCACACCATTCGACATTGCCTCTTTCCAGGCAGCAGTACGGAAGTTCGTGTAAGCCAACTGTGATTCTTCATCATCGTCAACGCGAGCGCTGGATTGGAAGCCGTTCTGCACCAAATGCGCTACCTCGTAAACCTTGCGCTGTAATGCGTAAACATCTTCGGACGGTAGAGGAAAGATCGTCGAGATACTGACGGGCTCCACAGGTACTAGCTCTAGTCGAGACGCAGCAAGAGCTGAGTGACGGTCATTTGTCATCCCTAAAGGTTGTGTTCCCCTGGACCAACCGTAAAGTCCGAATATTGATTCGGCGTAGTCGTCCTCGTGCTTGAGTTGCTACCAGATCGCAAACGACTCTTTCGCAGTACACGCCCGACGGCTTGAGCAATAGATGATCGCCTTCGTCTACTAACAGATATCCGGACGCTGTGCCGAGATGACTCGCCACTACTAGTAGTGCTGTTGGAATTAACGACATCTCGACTGCTCTGTCTACCCGCTGTGGTTCGACTGCTCGAGTGGTTCGAGCCACGGCCACGCCAACGATAACCGGTGTTCTGCAAGATCGAGCCGCCATCCCTCTCTTCGTAGGTCCAAATATTAGCATCCAGATTCACCAGCTTGATCTTGAACTCGTGCACGTCTCTTTTGTCACGGAGCGCGTGGTTTCCTTGTCGTAAATCTGCGACTGCCGCTTCGTCCATATTATATGAGAAGTATCGGTCAATTTCCAATTCGTAGATGCTGCATACTGGTTTGTGGGTAGAAGTCACGATGTTTTCGCATGACCAGTAATCCACATTCCTAATCCGCTGCTTTGTATCATGTAAAGAGTGCGCCAAGATGCGATCTTTGTACGACGGTGGCGAATCCCCCACAAACATCTCCTCGTCGGGCTCACAAAAAGCTCCCGGCAGGAACGCTCTCCCACCATGGAGAACGACGCAGCGACACCAGTTTTGCGCGGGAATGTTGGCAAAAACCGGATCGGAGGTTCTTCGAATCCAGTAAATATCTCCTTTGCTTCGATCGACGCGCGTAATTCATCAAACCGGACCACCTCCTGCCACTTTCGAGCCGTGTTTTCGGTTACCAGATCAAACTTCGCCACAAGGTCCCGAATTTTCTTCCGGTTTCCTCGCGCAGGCGGCACGAAATAACCACTTAACGCAAAGCGATCGAGGGCACGATGCTTACCAAGCCCTTGGGTACGGTCAAGCTCTTCTGACGTGTGTGTTGGTAGCTCGTTGTTCAAAAATGAGGTCCAGCTGCTTGGGATTTTAACCGCCTCGACTTTTTACCAGATTCGTCCCCCTCGTTGATGGTAATCGCGACGCTCTCAGCATCCTGTTCGCGAATAAATGAAGGGTTTATACTCTTTCGCGGTAATGGCGAGTGCGTAGGGGTCTGTAGCAACGTAAACGGGAGATCGCCATCACAAGAAGTAAAGACTTCCTCATAAATAATGTCTCGGCCGTCACCACTTGACGATAATGAGGATTCGGTGCTACTCGGTCCAACATCCCATGTATTGCCATCGTCTGCATCCGACTGTCCTTGCTTGGGCTCTAGGGCCTTCTTCTCGTCTGGGGTCTCCGACTTACGTATTGCCTCGATCTGCGCTTCAATCGCAGCATCCGTCGCTCTTTTCAAAGTCTCCGCTTTGTATGCTTGATCGAGTGAAGCAGCCAACGTCGATCTCGACATATCCACATCGTAATTTAAGTTTCCCGAGAGGAATGTGTGGTGATACAGATTCGGGAAATCCACTGCTGCCCGGTCGGCATCCATGCCAAACGAGTGAATGAGACTGGAGGCCACAGCATGCTTTGCGCAAACATTGCTATCTGCCGATCTGTACGAACGCTGTGAGTTGTTGCTCAACGAAGTACCGAGGTTGCATGAAACAAAGGCGATAGACGCGTCGAAATAGCGAATAGGAATACCCACTACCTCATTGAACGTCTTTCGCTGTGCCCAAATACGTCCGTCAGCTGCATGGAACTGTACATTGCCGCTGGCGTCGTCGGCATTATTTACAAAGACGATTTGACAGACTGATGCCTGTCAACGCAGCATATACCGCACATAAATGTCAGAGGCAAAGACATTGTATCATAGCAGCAGCAATGCTCGAAACCACAACAACAGAGAACTTACATCCTGAACGTGGCCACGCACAGCCGTTCCAGCAATTGAGGTAATGGATCGGTAGGCTGTGGGGTAATTTACTTGAAGAAGGTACCCTCGAATCACCTGCTCGATGGTCTGCACTTCGACGCAATGCTGGAGTGAAAACACATACAAATCTTTTCCAGCTGGGATCCAATCTTCGAGGTTGGAAGGGCAAGGAGCCCAATTCATATCGAAGGTCGTGACAAATATCGTCGCTGTGCCCATATGATGTCGCTCTTGCTCCCTTAATCGCACCGAAGCGCGCAGCATGTCTTCCGAGAGTTTGCTATTTTTCGTGGATGAGCCGCCATTGCTCACCCATGGCTCCCGTACGTGACGCACGACCCAGATGTGGAATTTTCCATAGATAACAGCGTTGATGAAGCCTTGCAGCGGCACAATTGTCGCGTGTAACATGTCCAGTGTAAACGAGGTTTCTCCTGTGATAGTGTTGTAAGCGCGGTCTACGACAGCAGGCAGCCAGCACAGAATAAAGCCAGAAATATAGACTGTGAGGTTGTGCACGACAGCGTAGTAGGCGTCATTGACATCGTCATTCTCGTGGGTCTTGAGTCTTTTCTTCATGTTGATCTTCACAAGCACCAAAAAGATGCTCATGGCGATGCCTCCACTGATGACCCAGAAGTAGAGCACTCCGATCATCCACCAGAGCTCCTCGGTCGAGTCGTCCTTCACCACGACCCAGCACCAGAGGCCGGCGTCCCCAAACTTGTTGCAAATGAGACAAATGGTCGGGATGCCTAAAGTGAAGAGCATGGTGCCTACAATGTACCACTTGATCTTCTTCATGAGCATCTGCTGGTCCTCCCCCATGCAGACCCAGCGGTATAAATTCCAGGCCATGATGAGGTTCCAAATGATGGGGGCGCCGTCTCCGAAGGTGATGATAAAGGCCTGAATTTTGCAGATAGCGGTCACAGATTCGCCCGCATCCTGGTCGAAAGTGTTGGTGGGTAAAACCCCGAAAGCTCGTCCTGTGGCGCCGAACAGGTCCTGAAAATGAAAATAAATAAAGGCACAAAATACGTCAATAAAACAATTCCAAAAGGCACAAAAAGGGTTTAAACTCCACCTACCAAATACGCAATAATATGAATTAGCTCCTTGGTGACGTCCAAGTGATGCGCAGAAGCGGCGTAGACCGAGAGCGACTTGGCCTTCAGTCGCCGCGCGTACCAATAGCGGCCGATGATGTAGAACACCCCTATAATAGACAGCACGGAGGACGTGGCCGACGCCACCGTCTGGTACTGCTGGTGGCGCTCCGACGTCGTCGGGGCCATGGGGCGAAATAAATAGAGGGCTCTGCTATTGGCGCCGCTAATCAAGAACTGAACGCTTCTTTATGAACGTTCCACCTGCGTCGAATAGAGCCCCTCTATTCGAAGCATAGCGGAGCGATTTGATTGGATGAAACTCCAATAACGCGTTCGGATTGGACAACAGAGTCCCGCTGTGGCCCGTCTTTGTAGCCGTGTATCACACACAATTGACATTCGACTTGGCCAAACGCTTTTTTGAAGACTGTGTATCAGCAAGCCTGCCTTTGCTGCCTGCATGGCTTTGGGTGTCAATTGCATGTAAAGCGTGTCTGTTGCGTAGAATGGATGCGGCCAACAGCTCTGATAAGTGTCTGGTCTGGTTTAACTGGGGACACCGGCTGGGGATCGGCAAACCAGGCTTCAAGCTCCGCGCTTGAACATGGCAGCCGTCCAGTCTTCGTCCACCGCAAAAAGCAGCCACATTCCGGTGGCCAAGGCAGACACCAAGAAGCAGTGCAAGCGGCAGCATTAGAACTGCGAGATCTCAAAGCAACAGCAACAGCAGCAGCAATAACTTCTGTTATCCACACGTTGTGACGGCTTGCAATTGATACCGCAGCCCATCTCAGCGTTCTATGTGTGCGCCACACCAATCCGGCACTATCTTTCCAGCACAGCTGTACACGAGGAGACGCGATCCATTCCTTGTATCACTCGCTCGCCATGGACACGACGGACGCCCCGCAGCTCATCGAGCACGTGAACCAGAGCGTGGACTTCACGCCCAACGACACCAAGTGGGTCCCCAGCTCCGCGCGCTTCGTGGCCATGGGGATCTACCCAAAAGCCACCGGAGCATTAACGATTTATGGTTTGAACCAGGGCCAGTTAAAGACCCACGCGGTGTTTGAGAAGGCCCACGGGATTAAATGCGGCACCTTTGGGGCGTCAGCTCTGGAGGACCGACACTTGGCCACTGGCGACTACGGAGGCGTCATGAGCGTCTGGTAGCGTAAAAACACAAAGATACAGGCGTAAAAGTTGTCTTTAAAATTGTGCTAAGAGCTGAAATCGTGCTTTTGTGGTGTTTTTAGGGACCTGGAGAGAGCTGACGTGCCAGTTTATTCTGCGCAAGCGCACAAGTCCATAGTGAACGCCATTGACGGCTGTGGGGGCAGAATATCGGCAGTGGAGCTCCTGAGATCGTGACAGGAGGACGCGACGGCTGCATCCGAGTGTGGGACGTCCGAGTGGCCGAGCCAGTGGTCACCTTGGCGCCCAAAGAGCAAGATACAGTGAGGGACTGCTGGACTGTGTGCTTTGGCAATTCGTACAATGACAGCGAGCGCTGTGTGGTCGGCGGCTACGACAATGGAGACGTCAAGATGTTTGACTTAAGGATGAACTCGCTCAGGTGGGAGACCAACTGCCAGAACGGCGTCGTGAACGTGCAGTTTGACCGCAAAGACATTGAGATGAACAAGTTGCTGGTCACGACGCTCGAGTCCAAGTTCAGGGTCTACGATTTGAGGACGTTCCACCCTGAGCAGGGTTTTGCATGTATGACGGAGAAGGCGCACAAATCCACCATTTGGCAGGGAAGATTCCTCCCGCAGAACCGCGACTTATTCATGACAGGTGGAGGCAATGGCGGCTTCAACTTTTACAAATAGTAAGTGGTGTTGGAGGTCTTGAAGACGCTTTGGTTGGACTAATTTGACGGTGTGTTATTTGTCTGTTCGTAGCCATTATCCGCTGTCAAGGACGGCAAAGGACGCTGACGGACGTCTCTACGGTGTTTGTGGCACAGTGGAGCTCTTAAATTCGCGGGTGCTTTCCACGCAGCCGATCGTCAGTATGGACTGGAGGTATGAGCACTAATAATCTGGACAGTGTATGCTTCGTGCTAACACGATTGTGGCTGGGAATGTATTATGTCCTGAACAGCCCAGATCGCGAAGGGCTCTGCGTTATGGCATGTTTGGATCAGACTGTCCGCGTCTACATCGTCACGAAAACGAACAAGTACTAACTGTTGCCGCCATTGATGAACGAAGTGTACCAGTAGCCCCTAGCACTCGTTTTGCATGTACTTTAAATGAAAAGGCAAGACACCGCACTATTCTGATGCTACAAGGCCAGCCGGGTTCATGTTTGTGTTTGAAGTCAAGGGTTTGAAGCCAAGTGCACGGATTTCCTCTTCTGGGATGCCAAACCGCGCCAGCTTTTCGGTGAAGGTACGCAGCGTATCATTGTACGCCTTGCTTTCCTTGGCCACACCATATTGCAGGTTGCGGATCTTGGTGTTCTTGGACTCCAATAGGGTCCCAAGAGTTTCGGTCACACGGCGCGCTTGCACTGGATCCAAATTTGCAGCCAGCAAAATCTCCTGCAGCTGTGCTCCTTTCCGCGCATGCTGGTCATCCATCGTGGAGAGACGTTGCTCCAGAATGAGGTTTTTACACTCACCCTTCTTGTGAATTGTTTGAACAGTGTGCTCGAACGTGTCGTAGAGTGCATTCCGGTCGGACTCCATGGTGCGGTACTTGTGCGTGAGCTCCGTTTGGCGATGCTTGAGGTCATGAACCTGCTGCGCCAGATAGAGTAGTCGCGCCTTGGCATTTCGCAATGAAAGCTTATCCTTCTGTTCGTCTTTGAGTTCGTGACGTAGGTGCTCCACTTCCTGGATGGCAGCGGCCAATGGTTCTGACAAGCGCTTGTTCTCCTGCGAGACGTCGTGCATGAGCTTCGTGTTGGCTGCCGCCTTCTTCTTCATAGCTGCAATCTCGTTTTTCAGCGAGTCGATGAGACGTAAGTTATCCTTGGTGATGTCGTTGTAGTAATTCTTGATCTGCGTGAAAGCTTTCTCATGGTTTTTCATCAGGTCGTTAATATGCAGGTTCTTGCGCTCTTCGATCTCGTGGATGTCCACTTTGCGTCGCAGTTCCAGCGACTCCTGCAGATCGCGCAGACGCAGTTGACAGCGGCCCTCAAGAGCTGCGTTGTTCTTCTCGAACTGCTCGCGCAGCTTCATCAAGTTCTTCTCGTGCGCTTGTTTCATCTGCTCGATCTCGTCTTCGTTGGACAGGTCTCGCTCCTTGAGCTCAAGCTTCAGAGACTGTTTAGTACTGCGCAGTACGGTCTCCCGATGCTCGTGTAAATTTCGTTCTTCGTCCAAGTGGCCCGTGCCGTCCGCCTGGACGCGCTTGACGTTGTTCTTGTGCTCGTACTCCAAGTGCTTCACCTTCTGGACGTACACGCGGACCTCGACTCGATGGTTATCCTCCATGACCTCCATCTCTCGGTCTTTGGACATGATCTGGTTCTCGTGGTCTTGGATTTCCTGCTTGGTGATCTCGTAGAACGACTCGATCATGTCCTAAGTGGATCGAGTGAAAGCGTCAGTTGTCAGCAAGGGGGTCCGGTAATTCATCGATTGAAGCTCGCAGACGCACCCGTTCGTGCTGCACGTAGTTTCGATCAACTTGAGCCTTATCCAGTTGCTGCTTGAGCATCTGAATCACCTCCTTGAGCATCGGCACGTCCATCGTGTCGTACTCTATCCTCCAGCGCAACAAGGTGAGACCGTCAGAGTCATTTCGAGTCGACCATTAGTTCGCTCCAGAGTCTACCTGAAGGTTCCTCTGGCGGAGGTTCCTCCTCCTTCTTGCCCTTCTTCCCCTTCTTGGCCTTCTTCTTGGGCCCCATGACTCACTCAACCTGCTCTTCTCGCTCTGCAGCAGCACTAACTTTACGGTCGAGTGACGTTACGCTGGACGCGTCGGTCGTGTCCCTTCGTGCGCAGAGGCTTCAGGTCGCGTGTCAAAGATCCTCCGCCACTGGATCGGCGGAGCTGGGGACGCTCGTATGGGGAATGCCAGGTCTGGAGCGAGGAGTCTGGCGAGTGTGCACTATCTCAGTGTCTCGGGCGACGAGAGCAAGTAGGAACGATTTCTGTATTGGTCATGAGTTGATTTCGGTCTGATCTGTCGTTTGTGCAGCTCAGCAATGTATGAGGAGCCGCTGCTGGACAAGAGCACGGTGTATGACGATGTCGAGAGAAAACAAGTGCAGCAGGAAGAGCGTGACGAGCAGGTCGATCTCGGCGCAGTGATCCATCAACTCAACAGCTTTCTCGCTGTGCTTTGGCCGGTCTCCATTGCGATTGTCTGTTCGAGGTATATCTGCACAAGCACTGAAGCTAGACGTGTGGGGAGTTAACGATTGCTGTGCGGTGCGGTTATTCAGTCTCGCTGCGTCTTACATTCACGACCCTGTCATGAAGAAAGCCATGACGTACGTAACAATGTGTTTCGATACCCCCAACGATCGTCGTCTTGCTAACACGTTCTGGTTTCAGGACGTACATGTACTACCAAGACATCGACTCGTCACAGTTGTCAACTACCGAAAAAACGGGGAGGCGTTATTCAATGCACTTCTCGTGATTGTCTTCATCGCGTTCCTTACGTTTGGGATCGTGCTGCTCTACAAGTGCAACGGCATGCATCTCTTCGCTGGATATTGTATGCTGTACTCAGCGGCGTTGCTCGGTCTCATGGGATCCAAACTCGTCGTCATCGTCCTGTGCAATAATTTGCACTGGGTGATTGACAGCGTTTCCCTTACGATCGTCATGTTCAACTTCGCAATCGTCGGAGTGCTTAGCATCTTTTACCAGAAGGGGATCCCGAGGAGTATTGAGCGCGGCTACCTCATTATCACTAGCGTCATCGTCGCTTGGCAGCTTGCCCAACTTTCTGAGGTGAGACTGCATTGTCAACTGGAGTACGTTTCAGATCATCCCTTACTGTTGGTGTTTAATGATATCTATGCGTTGTAGTGGAGCGTGTGGATGCTTTTACTTCTACTAGGCTTCTGGGATCTTTTTGCCGTCTTGACTCCAGTGGGGCCCCTTCGCTGTCTGGTGGATCTCGTACAGGAGAAGGGAACTCCAATCCCAGGTCTCCTGTTTGAAGCAGACGTGGAAAAGGCTCACATCGATGTTGGCGAAACCACTACCATCCAAGGAACTTCTACGGTCAGGAGGCGAAAAGTTGCAACACGTGCCACGATGTCAGAAGAAGTTTTCGTTCAGCGCCTTCTCTTCGCCGTCCTACCTGTCCGTGCATCGCATCCTCGAGGGACAGTTGAGGCTTCGCAGTTTCAGCTTCAGCTTCAAGTTTTTCTCCGCGATCAAAACTCTTCGTTTCAAGACCATAGTATCGAAGTTGCTCGCAATTTTCAGCAACATCAATTCCGTTTGTGGCGAAATCTGTACACCTACTACGAAGTCGACTACGTGTCGAAGCAGCAAATTTACCCAGACATGCAGAGTGTTTTCGGTTCTTCCGTCGACAGAGATCAGGCAACAAGTGCTGAGCCTAGACACAACGACGAAGACGCCGAGGACAAGTCAATCAAGCTGGGCCTAGGCGACTTCATCTTTTACAGCGTGCTGGTAGCGCGAGCATCGCTGCACAACTTCGCCGTATTCGCAGCCTGTTTCCTAGCCATCCTTGTCGTAAGTATATTTGCATCGGGGATCATTAAGTAGTTGGCTAACCTATCTACTTTCTTGTGACAGGGACTAGCTGTGACGCTTTACCTACTTGCACGCTTCGACGCATTGCCGGCACTACCGATCTCGCTGTTTCTGGGGATCATCGTGTATCTACTCACACTCAATGTTGTCACTCCGATGATAGACAATTTTCATGCAAGCAGCGTGGTCGGTATCTAGTACTACGTCCCGGACACTATGTACGGTGTCTCCGAAGTGTTGAGATAACGCTGCAAGACTTTTCTGCCGTATCTTTGGAAGATACTTTTGCTGCACGAACCTTAGGCAGCATTTTCTAGTGAAATTTTGTCTCGGCGGTCGTTGATATATGCGATATCAGGCATTCAAACCGATCATGCCCCCGAACCGACTGCGCTGTTGCGTTCCATCGCAATAACAATAGCGATCCCAATAGCAACAGCAATATTTTGCTTTGGCATCCGTCCAACGAGATCCAACTGCGGTCATGCATGGACGGATTAGGTCGTTTCAAAGATATCACTGCGGTCAAAATACTGCTAGCGCTGCAAGGTTCAGGGATGCAAAGCCTCGCGGTGCGATGCACCGAGATGAGAAGCGACACGTTCGCCTGGTACGACACCATTTCGGCGTCATCGTCCTTTATGAGTGGGAAAATGGCGATGATCTCTCCAAAGCTCCTTTTGATGCAAGGCACGTGCCTTGAGAAACAGTTTATTCGCACACTGCGAGCACTTGACTGTTACAGGCTTCTCAAAGCTGAAGAGCGCGACCCTCCGCACCTAGGTGCCTGGTTTTCGGGGAGCTAATTGTGGGTGCTTTGAGCCCCGAACTCGCCAGTGGTTTCGCTCGGATGTCTCCCTCTGCCTTCATCACGCGTCGCTCGCAACGTTTGAAAAATTAGCTTTGCACGCTGCTCGAAACTCCTGTTGAGGCCTTTGGTCCAGCGTTCGTCTCGGGCACGTCGAATTCAGAGAGAGACGCTCCAGCAAACAAGCGCTGGTGTTAACGCCTGCAGACGGAGCGCAACAGTGGCAGGACGTCCGCAGCCAATTCTGCCGACCCTTGACCTCGATCAATCCTAAAAGTGCTCTCTTCGACGTAACTTCCTGCCGTTGCACAGCCAGAGTACCAGACCTCAGAAGGCCACCGATAGGCTTTCCTATCCGATCCCTCCGCCAAAATCGCTCACGCTTGCACGCCAACAAGCCCCCAGCCTTCGGTCGCAGAAGGGTGGTCGAGTATGGAGTGGTCACAATTGTCGTCGCCAACTTTAGCTCCCATTGCCAACCTCAAGTCGACACCCGACGCCTCGCAACCTGAAGTCGCGGGCTGCACGTGGCCACCAGAGAAATCTTGCGAGCCGACGCAAATGGTGGCAGCGTGGAAGTCGAACAACGACCTGCCCAAGTTCCGGCAGATGAACGAGCCGCACGTCGGGGGTACCTCGCTCCGTGTTGTCGCGGCTGTTTGCAACGCCTACTGGAAGCGCACCGGGCACGCCAATCCGAAGTCCGCGTCGTCGGTGTTCCGCCGGCACGGCTTCGGTGGCAGCGATGGTGTATAGTCCGCGGCAGTTCGTCAACGGTGACAGAATTCCGCTTGAAAGTCGTGATTCAGGCTCGCAAACGATGCCGTTCCAGCAGTGTGGTTCTCCGGTAATTCCCACCCCAGTGTTCGGCAGTTGCGAAAGCGGTGGCAGCTGCAACGGGCCGATTCCCATGAGCAATTTCCCCGACTACCCGATTCCGTCGGACGATGAGGATTCGTGTGAGGAGGAAGAAGTCACCATGTTGCGCCAACAAGTCGCACTGCTTGTTAAAGGCCTTGAAGACGAGAAGAAGCGTCGTGCCACGGAGCAGTTCCTTATGCAGAAGGTAAGCCAGCACTCAAAAATCCACGTCCACCCTTGGAACTTGGACTGATATCCTCTTGCTCTGTAGAAAATCATCGAGCTTCAAGGACTCATTCGTGGCAACGCGAACGATGACCTCGACATGGAACAAGCTGAAGTTGATAACACCATGACGTCACCGATGGAAATTCCTTCATCTCGAGAGAATGTGCGATCGGAGAATAGTCAAGTGCGGCGATGGTCCGCGCCTGCAGATAATGATGGTGCGCCATGCGGTTGTACGCAGAAGCAGGTCGACTCGATCGGTGAAGCGGCTGCCAAGCTGCAGCTTACACGACTCCGCGCCCGCATGCACGCCATCGTTATCGACTCACAACGCGAGACTCAGTAAGTTCTATCTTGATGCACTTGACAGCAATCTGAGCACAGCCAATTCACCCTTTTGGTTTGGTTGATATTGTAGGTCGCTTCGTTCCCAACTGGAAGGCACCAAGCGAAACCACAACAAGCGTGAGAAGCAGCTGATGCTTGAGACCACCATCAAGGTCTCAGCTCTCGAGCAGAAGCACGCTGCAGCAACGACGCGGCTAGCGCAGCAGGCTGCAAATAGTGCAGCACATGTGGAGGTGCTAGAAACGGAGAAGCAGGAACTTCTCGCATGTATCCAAGCGCAGCGAGAGCGACTGGAGCAGCTGGAGCTTGCACTCGGCGGCAAACGGATTGTGGAAGCCTCTCGGTGATTGCAACGAGCAGTGAAGCCACGAGCATCCATGGTTTATAAGTGGTGTTTGTCTTAGCATCCTGCGAAGATGAAGCAGGAAGTGTGCACCCAGGAAGAGGAACTGCATGAACAGGCAGACATCAATACAACAGAGAGGGGAGAAACATCAGTGCGCAGCAAGTAGACGGTCGAAAGTCTACCTGTCTGATGCACTGCTCTGCTCTCCTCGCTTCCCCCTGGATTCCGAAGCACACTTCTCGCTAGGCAACACGGCCGAGGTGGTAAATACCTTATACAGTAGCAACAACACCGCATCAATATTTAGTCACAACTCATGAGCAAAGCCTTAACTTCGTCCCCAGGCAGACCGCTTGCTTGTTCGCCATCCCGCCAAGGCACGAACACGTTCTCGGAACAATCGTCTTTGCATCAAGTTGAATGTAGCAGAACTGGTGGTCGAGGTGCGTGGTATATTACGATGTCGCATTAAACTTCACTCGAATCTCCTCCTCACCCAAAAGGCCGGCACTGACCGAGTGAATGTTTCCAGTGAAGACACGTCGTTCCCATGTTGCAGTGTCGAAATACAGGAATTGTGGGCCAAGTGAACTGTTCGCTAATGAGTTCCCAGAGCTCGACCCCATTGCACTTCCAATTGATCCGATGCTTCCGTTGCCAGTTGCACCAGCTGACGATCCACTACTTGATCCATTAGGTGACGTGCTCGAGTTACCAGAGAGCAGAGCAGCATCTGCGGGTGATGCACGCTTCAGCCAAGTCTTCAGCTCGGCGTGGTAGCGCCACTCACGGCTGTAAAGTTCTTGTGCAGCGTAAGCCTGTAAGACATCCTTGGGCATCGAGTAGAAGATGAAGAATAGCGTCTCGAGGTGGAATTTGGACAGATGCGTCGTTTTCAGCACTGGCGGTTGGTTGTAGTAGCACGTCGGTAATGCGAACTGCGGCTCCTTCGTCAACTGCTCTTCAGACCATGGAGACGCAAACGTTGGGTGCAGCGGCCTAACATCGGCAAGCAGTGATTAGTAGGAGCGGTAATATAACCATAACGGGGTGTACCAGGGAGCTTACTCTGCCGAATTGAGGTTCAGTCCGAGAGAAGTCAAATCGCAACCCATAGCTAAGTTCTTCTTCGAGTCGTTTCCTGGTCGAATGATGGTATGCAGCATACCCAATAGCCCGTACTGGTTGCTCGGATCCAGCTCGCCATTAACAGTTTTGTCAGTCGTAGTAGCCACCTCATCAGGCCGAGGCGCACGAAAGTGATCGAACGCTTCTGTGCCTAAATTCACGCTGCTGTTACCGACTCCCGATAGCGTAAGCCCAGTGATACCTGCCCGGCTACCTATAGACGAAGTATTGCCACCCTTTTGCTGCTCCAACCGTTGGGAAGGCACTAGGCCGTCTGACGCTGATGACGTAAAGCTCGAGTGTCGCTTCAGTTCAGTAGGAGGTCTCATGGGGCTCTTCTCACTGGAGCCTGGTCCAAATGTCGACAATGCAGGGAAATCTTCCTTCTGGATAACAAACTCGGACGGCTGCGAACGCATTCGCGAGTCTGCGGAGCTGTCAAAACTCGAGTCCAGCGAAAGTGATCCCATCCTGCCCAACATCAAAATACCTTAGTGATTATTTTCATTTTAACATTTCAACCACCTCCTCCACTTACCTTGAGCCAAGAGCAGGGAACTCCGACATGTCTGGGGCTTTATTCTCCGTCGCTAGTTGAAAACTCCGTCCTTAACAACAACAACAACAAAAACAGTCAATAACTTAACAAAAACTGTTAAAGACAGCGCGCTTTCCTGTACCAGAATTGATACGGTGCAGTTCGTGCGACGGAGGCGGCATCGCTCCTCCCACTTGCATTCTCCCGACTCCAGAACCTCCCAGAAACTGAAAAAAAATACAAAAACAACACATTAGTAAAAAAACTAAAACATCGTAAAAAAAAAAACTAAAACAGCATCCAACACACCGAACTGGAGCCTCCGGGCAGCATGCCGCTGCTGTAACTGGAGTAGGAGCTCTGCAACTGCGTCAAGTTCGGGTCCGAGCCGTCGTCCAGCGCCCCCAGGCCGCCCGCCATGGAGTGGAAAGACGACAGACTCAAGTGCGGCCCCCACTGCTGCTCAGTCCGTTGCTGGAGCTGCTGGCGCTCAGTCCCTTGTTGGAGAACTCGTCCCGATGGTAGTAGTACTGGCTGGCATCAAAGTCCTCCTATACAAACACCAAGTGAAAAGGTAAGAATAAAACATATTAGATTATGAGCATTACTATGATAATTTGTTTTATGATATGATTTTTATACTTGCCTTGTCCTCCGCCGTCTGGATATTATCCTTGAAGTACGCGAACTTGTCTTTGGACGGGTCGATCATAGGGAGCTGCTGCTGTCGCTTGCGCTTCCCGTCGGTCCCCTGGCTCGGGCTGTCGTGCTATGCAGTACAGCTTCCTCCGTGTGTGGTTTCTCCCCGCAACAAATGGGTACATACAATAGTGACGCAGTTAAGTACGGTTTGTGTACCACACATTGCATGTACGTTAAAAATATTGCGCTCGTACGTTAACGTTACTTAGAGTCAGGAGTGAAATATTTGATCCTATAAAAACGCAAGCTTCGCCACGATCTAGCCTAACTGTGCCAGGTGCGCCATTTTTTTCTAAATAGAAAGATGTACTTATATGCATAATGAACTAGGAGTACGCAAGAGTGGTCAGAACGAGGTTGTTTTTCAAACTGAGAGGAAATAGACTTGTAATTTGAGCGTTTTCCAATGCCGTTCGGGTTGCAGAGCGCTTTGCAATACGTTTCCCGAGGGAGTTCTGTTTCAAGATCACGAGGGACATTGAATACTTAAATTATGTAAAAAAAAACGCATCGCTCTATAACGAAAGATATAATAGTCGATTTGATGACCTCGATATGAACCAATTCTCGAAAAGGAAAATCATGTTTAAGTTGAAACTCAATGTTTTTAATGGAGAAAGTGTTGAACCAAATTATCAGGAACCCAGTTACTGATTTCAGATAGTTGTGAACACTAATCAAATCAAGGCTCCAGCTTAATCCGCTCGGGACTCTTGATACTTCCTCTGTTTGATAATGATGGAAAGATTCACCTTCAACCATGCGTTGATTGGTCAATACGGCACTAAATTTGACGCCAATTGACTTAAAAGAAGCGCCTTGATCTGGGGAATCGATTGGTGTACGTTAAGCAGGAATCTGCCACGTACAACGCGAGCACCACCCAAATGTATGCATCGATTTCATATTTACATTTTCATCCGCCACGACCAGACATCGTTGTTTCGAGCGCCAGCATGGAGCTGAGAAGTAACCTTACCGACGACCAACGCCGCCATATAGTCGACATACTTCTGTAAAGCAGTGTAGACGGTGTTCTGCCACGGGGAAAACAAGCAGCAGTTGCTCGGAAGTTTCGTGTCACGGACTCCGCTGTGGGTAAGATATGGCAGAGATACAAAGTCACAGCCCGTGATGGAGATGGCATGGGCGAGTGGAAGTGTCGAATCAAGCAAAATTCAGGAAGGAAACGAGCAGACCGCGAAAACTACGTCTTGCAGGCAAAGTCCGTCCCGATCCAGGAGAGGAGGCCTCTGCGACGACTTGCTGGTGCCGCTGACATCTCCGTGTACATGGTGGTGCAGTTGATGCGAGAGGGGATTCTACGAATGAAAACAACGCGTATCAAGCCCAAACTTACTCCAGAAAACAAGCTTCGTCGTGTCGAGTATGCTCTCGCCTTTGTTGACCCTGACACCCTCTCCTTCGAGCCTATGTACGACATGGTCCATATCGATGAGAAGTGGTTCCATGAGGACACGAATGAGCGCTCATTCCTGCTATTTGAAGGGGAGGAGCCCCCACCGCGCTGCCGACAAAGCAAACACTTCGTGCCAAAGACCATGTTTCTTGCGACCATAGCCAGACCTCGGTACGACTCTCAAATCTAATCAAATTTATTTTTTGATGAAAACTGATAAATAATATTTTGTGTTAGGTTCGATCCTCACCGACAAGGAACATGGGACGGCAAGATCGGGATATGGCCGCTGACAGAAGAGTACATTGCCCAGCGAAGTAGCAAGTACCGAGCTAAAGGCGATGTATGTACCCGAAATATCGAGTCAATTACGCGGGCAGTGTATAAGTGTTACTTATTGGAGCATGTAATTCCAGCTATCAAGTTAAAGTGGCCACGCCGAGAGAAAAACAAGACGATACTTATACAGCAAGACAGTGCAAAGCCCCACCTTGATCCGAGCTATGCCGACATCGTTGCAGCCGGCACTGCAGACGGATGTTCCATCCGTCTGATCTTCCAGCCGCCAAACTCCCCGGATATGAACGTCTTAGACCTGGGTTTGCTTGCATCGTTGCGAGCTACTCAACTACGAGTTCCTATATACGGAATTGATGCTCGCATTGATTCCGTACTAGCAGCCTACAACAAGATGAGCAGCGACACCCTCGACAATGTGTTTCTCACTCTACAACAATGCATGGAATCTATTATTCGAGAGGACGGATCCAACGAGTACAAACTTCCTCATCTCGGAAAAACAAGCTTAGAAGACAGGGCCGGCTTCCCGAAAGGTTAGAGTGCGATCCTGACATTTATGCTAAAGCTCGTAGTGCCGTAGAACAGAATCACAGGGCTTCGGCATGTTCGTTATGGCCACCCGAGCACAACTGAATACCCGCTTAAACCGATCAGTATATATTTATCATTTTTGACATGTCAAAATAGTCCACTGAGACTATAAAATGGTCCTTTCCATCATAATCATACAGAGGAAGTATCATCATACCATAATAGAGACGCAAATGCGAGCTGAACAGCAGCGCAGACAGCTAGAAGTGCAAATGTGTAAACTAGTAAAGTACATCGGGTGACACAATCCGCACAAGCGTCTGAGAGACAGCTTGAAATACAATTACTGCCCCATTTCAATCAAACACAGCACAAGGTGTTTGCACAAATTGCCGAACGAACGTAGCCGCTGCGTCACTTCCTTAAAGAACCCCTGCGTAAGGTGAAGGCTACCTCTTAAGTTCGGTATTTGCAGCTTCCCAATCAACTTATGATCCAGCAAGTAAGTCCAATGCGGTTAGCAGCGTACGAGACCCGACTAGACGAATAAAATGGCGTTTATTTCGACGCGCGGTGGGAGAGTTTTGAATGAAACAAAAGTCTACAATGATCAACAAGGTTATACTATGGAGGCTCGACTTCAGGATAAACTTGACGAAGCAGCACAACGGGCATGGACAGAGGCGAGTCAACAAACGGAAGATATTGCTCAACATCTTTACATGCAGTTCCGAGTGACGCATACGAGAGAAATGCGAGAGACATTGAAGCTATAATCCAGGCGAAATTGCATGAAGAACAAGCGTGATATGCAGCAAGAGAATTGAGCGCTTTTAGATTGGACAGGAAAGAGGGCAAGCACCAGCAACCACAACGATGGAGACTACAGCGGGAGCGAACCTGATTGGCACGTGACTATGATTGAAGAGTTATTTCGACAACAGCTGATGGATGTTCAAAGCCTGTATTTGGTCTGTGATGCCAAAAACAAATCTGCAGAAACTTCCAGTCAAGCGAAATCTTCTGTCAGAAATAAAGGCTTTGCCGAGTCACGATGCTAACTAAGACATAAAGAGGAGTACATCGCTTTTAAGCAGAAATCAAGGAACGCAAGGCAGAACTTCACTTAATGACTCAGCAGATAGCGCAGGCCTCCTCTCAATTAAACCCCATCTTCTCCACAACAACATTTACCTCATATAAAAGGTATCCACGGTCGGATAATTTCCAGAGAACCAGTGTACCCAGGCCCAGGCGGCGAGTCCGAGGAATTCATACGAGAGTATAAACGGGCCATCCACACTGAAATATACTGCGCGGCTCTATAGCGTGCACGGACTGACAGCGGTCGACAGCCACCGACACGCAGGTGATTGGTGTAAATACGAAAATATTTAATTGGCTAAAACTTGCAGACCAGATTTGAGGGTGACCTCTCCCGGGACGGAGCACTCCACCGCTCTCACAAGCCATTCTTCAGCAGCCATCCCAGCAGAGAAGACGCGCCAGCAGCAGCACAATAGCAGAGCAGGGACGGCACGCGCATGAAGGGGGCAACCGCGGGTGGGGGGACAGGTTCCCCTACCACCAACACACGCTCACGCCAGCAGCAGCACACACACACCTGCAGAGTTGTGGGAGTACGGTATGTTGTGTATGATTTTACATTTTGAGCTGAGAAAGTGTTAACATTTTGTTGTTGTTGATATGTTAGCTATGTAGCAGAATTAACTTCGGTGTGCTGCTTGCAGCGGAAGCGACGTGTACTCTAAGTGTGTGCCTAAGTAGGTCGCTAAGACTCAGTGTGCTGTGTACACAGCTAAGCCTTGTTGTGCGACGTCATATCAGCAGAAGTAATACATGCAATTTGAGAAGGAAATGATGTTTTGTTTTAGTTGTCTGCAGCCCGACGGAGACGACAAAGCGGGCAGTGACGTCGTATCGTATGGTCCCGACCGTGGCGTCACATACGCCCGACGAACCTCTGCGCGCTGACGACGGTTGAACGCAGCAACCATTGCGGGTGGCAGGTTGGACGCGGGTTCTTCGGTAAATCCCTAGTCAACCACGTAAGCTCTCTGACCGTTCCGGATGTAGGGGTTCGTTATATCGCGCACGTACCAAAGAACTAGTGTGAAGGCTAGCGTCGTCTAGGCTGGCGTCGGTATCCACTCAGTTTCGCTACCGCTGTCATCAAGAGCGGTAGTAGCTGAAGGGTTGGCCGGATAACAGCGTCGCTGTCGCAGTCGTCATCGGCAGACTCGGTGTCTGCTTCAGCACCACCACCACCAGCGGCTCCGTCAGCACCACCAGCCCCAGTAGCAACACCAGCAGCTAAAACATTGTTGGAGATCTGGGGCTAGCGGCGTACCAGCCGCGGCAGTGTCGACAGCAGCAGCGGGTGGGGGGTCAACAACTGCAGAAGTGTCAGCATCTTCATCACGTCGTAGAGCCTCTTTCCATGCACGAACGTGATGTCCCTCTACGCGGCGACCGGCCTGCAGTGTTAGTGCCGAGATTGACCGAGACAAAAACACGTATAGGCCAGATCCATATTGGTCCTGACCACGCATGTCGGGTGTAGGTAGGATAAGACTTCATTTGAGACTCTTACACTAGGGAAGTACTGACTAATATATGCTTGCCCAGCAATATTGAATCGGGTTTTGGTGTAGAGCGCCATCTTCATTTTTGTAAATGATAGAAAGGTGCGCCGCTTTGTGTTGCCATGTTATTGTAACGAACATAATAGCTAAATTAATAATTGTTTTGATAGGCTAAATTAATTTACAGCAGCACAATCTCAAACCACTAAAAATACTCCTTCGTTGTTTCTGGAGCAGGATTTATGATCTGATCAACATTCAGTCGTGCCAGGTACTCTGCAATTAATTCTTTTAGGTGTTTTTGTCGATGAAGAGCGCGGGGTTGCTTCAGCCCAATTTTTGTTTGATGCCTCCTCAACCACGGAGAAAATGGTTCATGTTCGTCTGCGCCAAGACATCAGATTTCCTTGCATTTGACGAATAATGCTCGCTTGAGGGGTCAAGTTTAAACCCATGAGGTAAGAACAGTTTTATGAACGCAACAGTCTGGTTGGACTGAGACTTGTATTGACGATCATTGCATCGTTCCCAAAGTCGAGTAGTCTTAGTATATCACGCAAACCAAGTAGCGGGTGCTGCCTTTAAAGTAACCGTTTTTATGTTAGAATACTTCACCGCCTCAACTTCTTGTATAGGAGCTTCGAACATTTCTTCGCTGGAAACGCATCCACAACTGGCAGCACCGCTATTTACGCGCGAAACTTGTTTTTCTACCTGGGCAATGCGTGCAGTCTGAGCTTTGTTTGCATTTGTAAGTTGAGCAATCACCGCATTTTGATGGTTTATCAACTGATACTCACGTAGCACTGGTTTCTCTTCTTCGTCGCAGGGTTTGCTCGCTTGATGATTCAGCTCCACACTCCAGGCTAGCAATTCCGGCTTTTCAACTTGGAGTGGAACCGAGCACGTATACACGCGTAATGCGTACGGACTCACTGGGTACCTGTCGTTAACTACGGGAAAATGCTGAATTAACGATGCCACAAGAAAGTCAGCAACGCCCAACTCAAGATCCAAGGAACGATCGCCAAGGCCCATGCTGGAAGCAAACAGTAGCTCCGCCAGCTTGTGGATTCTTGCCGTTTTGACCGTGTCAAAGTCGGCCACGGAAGGTATTGTGGGCTTGTCGTTAGATTTCCAGTCGCTAAGAACCTTTGATACTTTCGTGTCCTCACTTGTGGTGTTAAACACGTAGGGAAGGCCTTACTTGTTGCAGTCAAATTCCAGCTATCACGATCAAAGATCCATTGCGCGCTTAGGGAAGAATTAGCACTGGCGCACTGAGCACCACCTCGACGAAACGAAGGGATGAGAGACCAGCTGATACACCCGCCTTTAGTTGTCGTTCACTTGCTGCCTTGACCACGCGATTCACATGCCTCTGCAGTTTTAGCGGGACAGACGTTGACCGTTTAGTGGATGCATCTGACGTCGTACGCAGGTTCATATTCTTTGTCACAGCACAAGAGTGACTCCATTAGCGGGGCATCGTCCAAGTTTGGCAGCGGGGCGTCATCATCGTCACAATTGAATTGCTCGGGGTCCAGAAACGACGGTATAGAATAAAATTGCATAGCTAACGCCATTACGATCGCGTGCAGTGGGCACGTGATAAAGGAAATCTTGTCTGGATAAAGCGAGAAACCTCGTTCTTCCAACGTTTTCGCGTGGATTACCCCCGCCCCCGCACTCACGGGGAGTTATGGGGGCCCTGCACAGTTCTTAACATGTTGTCTTTAACAATTGTAAAAGAGAAGTAATACTTGATTTTTGTATAGTCTGCTATAAGTACGAAGTCTATTTATATTTTGCGGGAAGATGACTGATGTTCATAGTCAAAACAAAAAAAAAATACACCCAGGAGTGAAGCCTGTTTTAATGCATGCCGTATATACTGCATGATATAATGGCTGTTTTATCGAGAGCGACTTAAACCCAGGCCTGTTGACAACACTATGCACTGCGCCATCATTGATTGCATTGAACTTCTTTAGGTTATGCCGATACATAGCTAAAATGCAAAGGACCCTCAGTTGCTATCACTGTCCAACAAACTCCTTCTCCGACGCAGCGCCGCTTCCGCCTTCGTCTTCCTCCGTTCGTCGTCGTGTTCGTCGTCGGTGCTGCTGCGGTGGCGCTTTTTCCCCAAGCCTCGCTTCTGGATATCTCTGTCGACGCGTGGACGCGGGCCAACGCGATCGCACAAGTAGACACTTTACATATACGAGGGTTAGCTGGTAATTACAAGCGCGAAAGCAGTCTGAAACATACATACCTTTTTTCCGTCACTACGTGCTGCACAGTAGAATCGAGTTGCCTTTCATTCGCCGACAGACCATCGGCGAATGGTTGCAATGGTGTTGGGTGTTTTGCGGAAGTTCTCTGATATCTGCGTCATCGATGGGAACCTACTAACTTGTGCTTCTCTGGTATAGTATTTGGCTGACCCTCGATCAGTAATCATTCCTGCAAATCTATTTCGACTTTTTCTGTAATTGATGATTTTTCTTTGCAATTACTGATTCTTTTTGTATTTCTGTCAATCTAAACCTGTGTATTCTGTAAATAAACGGTATATCCAAAATCTGATCTCACATGTTGTCAAAGACAACGTATGAGTGCGGGGGGAGGTAAACTGATGAAGAGTACGTTCCCCACAGACATCAACAGGTCACACGAACGTACAGTGCAATCGCACGTTGAACCTTTGAAACGACGCTCCTGTGTGGGCTATATCGCCCCTGACCATTATAATATCTCCTTGGTCTAAACGTAAGGTCCTACGTCTGTCTCGGTTGACTTGACCAGTAAAAGAACCAGGGTAGACGTGGAAGTAGATATCATCCATTAAAGCGACAATAATAGATGCCTGCACCATCTCCCGCTCTAATAGCGCCTTTGCTGTCTCGAAATAGAAAAATCACGGTGAACAGATGGTTCCATCCCTTCAACCAGCGATTTAAGAGCGTGCCAGCTTGATTTATCACCTCCCGTGAATTGTTAATAGACACCATCTTCGATGCTCTCATGTATTTGACAAACGGCTGGCGTCAGAGGTGCAACGGCCGCTTGCAGACGGTTTGGGTTGCGCTGATCATCGTACACGGCACCAAAAATTGGATCATAGTTCAGTCCAGTAACTTCATGCAAATCTTGTTCACATAACTCCGCAGTTAATGCAATAGGACCTAGAATAAATCCATTGCTCCAAAAGTCTGCAATATAGTTTGGTCTCAATCTGACCATTTCGTTTACATAACTGATACATATCAGATAGGGTTAGATAGCAAGTTCGAAACTAAAAAGTGTAATGTAACATATTACTCTCAACCTGACCATTGTACAATCCACCAATCCGCACACCCGGCGGGCTGGTGGTGGCGGCCGGGGGCTGGTGGCGACGGCCGAGGACTGGCGACTGCAGCTATCGCAGGACGACGCAGGTATAAGAATTGCACTTGGAGTTGCTGGTCCAAAGGTAGGTTGCATCCTTGGAAAGTATGCAGTCATTCTCCCTATTGTATGGTGTAATGAGCAACGTTAGAGATCTGCGGCACTCTCTGTGCTTTTCAACTAATCTTACCTGTGCCTTTCTTCTCTCGTCTGTGCGTGTCGCCTTTCTCACTATGCTGTCGCTAGTCACGATTCCGTCTTGATGGCGACCCCAAATCTGGACGCAGAGATCCTTGCCTTCACTGATGCAAGCGCCTCGGGTTACTCTATAGTGCTCACTCATGCTGTTGATTGTGATCCAGTGCTTCTAGTCACTCAGCCGAAACACGAGTTGCTCGAGTTGCTTGCCTGCAACGGATGCATGCTTAAGAACACAGTATTAAACTGAACAGTCGTAGAAAAAGAAGCGCATCCCATAATGAAGGCCTGTCACGAGTTGAAATACTTGTAGTTGCGCTTCAAAAGGCCTCCGACAATTCTGTGATCATGTTAATCTGATTTACATTTTCGTGCCCAACGACGACCTCAAGAAACATGTTCGTGACCGTCTTCAGCGATGGGCGATGGGGCTGTGTGAAGTTTACTGTATCATTGAACACAATTCGGGAGCTGACAATATCTGGGCAGATATTGTGTCTCGGTGGCGTGCACGTGAGGTGATGAAAATAGCTGCAGTTCAAACGCTGAGCCATCGTACTCCGCATATGGCGTAACTTTCTCGGTTGAGACCATTTGCAGATTCGAATTTGTTTTTCCTACCATTGAAGAAATTGGAGAGGCCCAGCAGATTGCTGTGCGTGAGTGCTTCGATTGCGACTCACTCTTGAGGAGGTGGAGGGGTCGTGCGGATCGCTGGAGTGAGTGGCTGGTAGGATTAGGCGATAGAGCAGGTAGAGTTTTGAATGGTATTCTCTGGTTTGCCTCATTAATTTCACTGCGTCTGGAAGGATCTACCGGGTCTGAGTACCGATTCCAACAGCACGATCATCCTAGCGTAGACCAGCGAACGTAGTTCTAACTTCATATCCTGAATCCTTCAAGTCTTATCGGGGTTGGGTTGCCGTGGAAAAAATAAAAACAAATAGGACAATGTATGCAGAACCGATGTATTTTGCAGAGCAATTGAACTCCGAGCTGTATATCCGAAATAAGAATCGACCAAGTGGTCGACGGAGCAAAGGTCCCAGTGATTTCATTGTAGTCATCGTCATTCTATCGAGATGGGCAGGTTGCTAGCAGACATGAGTCCTAAAGAGAAAGAGTCGCTTTAGTGCTAATTCTGTCAACGCTCAGCTAAACGATCAACTTCGTTTCAATTTTATATCAACTACTTAATATCTGTTAATCCCGATCACTCTTACCGAGTTTCAAAGCTGTCATCATTTGATACCCTTTTCAACCATTTATGACTGTTAAATCAGTCGTCTGCCGAGATTTCATGAACTGTTGCGAATGATGGTGTGTCTAGAGCTGTTTCATTTTTTACCTGGGCCATTTCATTATATCGTTTGTGCTGATCGGCTCAATAGCAGAACAACAAGGAGCATGATAGAGCTGTTGATGAGCTCTGAGGAACGATAACAAACGGTACCGAATCCGATAACCCTCGTATGGGATAGCTAGAGTACTTACTGTTGAAAACTAGCATACGACAGAGGATCTTAGCATCGTGACAACGCAATGGGTACTGTAACCTAATACAGCATGTGCTGCGAGAGTATCCCGATTACGAAGTGGAGATGCTCGACGCGACAACGGCGGAGAAGGGGGCCTTCTCAACTTCGTCCGCAAGTCAGCGTAGAATCTGAGAAACGGCTGGTTGAACTTGATCATCCAGTCCAACCCGCCATTCGTGTTTTGTGAAAGGCGAGAAGTGGTTTTTCGCTTTTACTTGGTTTTTGTTCTTTCTACGTTATCTGTAACATATTTGTGACGTGCGTTTCAATGCTATTCAGCTACTCGAATCAAGATTCCATCTGGTCGTCGGAGGCGGGTATGGACAGAGTTATACACGCCATCCATCGTTCTATCGACTCGGAAATCCCGGTACGATTTAGGATCATGATTGATGGCTGGAACAAGTTTACGAGCACTACCTCGCCATGTTTGCGTGCTACGAGGTGAATACCGCCCCTAAACCCCCACTACTAGGCACTGGATGATAACTTATCCACGCAAGGTCACCTTGATTCCCTAGCTACCATGTGGCCACGAGATAAGATTACGGGGACGCGGTTGGAGCGGTTTCGCTTCGTCGTTGGCGCCAACAACTAGAATGAGATTGAATCTTGTTGAGCACATGTTGCTTTGAATTTAGTTGTCCACCTGCTCCGTCTCAGTGCTTAGTTAACACATAGCAAACTATAAGGTTAGTAAACAAAAATGAACAAGTCTCAGGAAGGTATTAAGTACATTCATTTTGGCCAACAGCGTTTACTGAGCTTGCTTGTCTGCTAATTCCATTTGTGTTTGACCGCAGGAAAATAGCGAGTAGTAAATCCAGCACAGTGGCCAATATCTACGATGGCTATTCCAGCACCTAGCTATCTACTCACATAAAAACAAATACAATGCCCAATATGTTGGAGGTGTCCGTCTTTGTATATTACTTTCTTCTGACAGCGCCCGACTTTAACAGACACTAATAAACGAGCTCCCAATACTCAGTCCAAAACGCCTAAGCCAATCACAAGTCGAATTCTAAAATACTAGTGCTGACTATGGAACGAATTATTTGTTCCAAATCACAGAAAAACCTTAAGGTTTTTCTCCGTACGCGTGGCAGTCACCACAAACGAAGCTTCGCCATCCAGGAAATAACGTTCCTTGCCTCGTCGCGAGTTCGTCTCGACGCTGATGAACCCGCATTGTGACAGCACCCTCCCCCTGCCGTCCCAGTCAAGTTTACCAGGATGCAGCTCACACTACCCGGTAGGGCGGGGGTAATGATGCCAGTTTGGCACCGACCAAGTGTTTTGAGTGCTGGGTGGATGAAGTGTGAACTTGTGTGCGCGTTTGTGAGTATTTCGTGTTATGTACTATCGGCGTGTGCATGTATTTGATGTTGTGGAGTGCCTACTGACGTGGAAAAGCGCCCATAGCTGAGGGCTCACTGGTTCGATTCCAGTGGTTGGTTGCATGTAAAGTGCGTGTATTATATGGTCGATTTACTCTAAATCCTTGCTCTTCCATTGATGGCTCGCTGGCGTACAATGATCTATGATGTCACCGTTTGCTTTACGTGTCATGTAGGCCGAGCAGAGTGCGTCGTAGTCATCCCGATGCTCCTGCCGCAATCTGCGCCAGCGTTTCCGCAGTGAGCCAGCGGTCTTGCACCGACCTTTACCATCGAGATCTCCGAGCACCGCGTTTGTTTTCTTGTCAGGGTCTTGAGCAAGCGTCCAGAGCTGGTAAGATACTCCGTTGCGTTTAAGTGGCGATGCTGGTACGTCAACTTTTCTACCTGCTACGACGGTCATAATGTTTACACACGCTTTCAAATCAGCGCGTGCGAATTGTTGGTTTTGTTTGCTGCCGTATGCCACAGCTCCAATGTAAACCAATGGTTTTGCCAACGAGTGAGCATCAGCGACGACGTCGCGTGATTGAGCCGACACTGGGATGGCCACTTCATCGCGAGCAGGAATTTGCGGCGCTTCCTCGTGTGGGCGTTGCTCTTGCAAAGCAACAAGCTTCGTCAACGTCCGCTGCATTGCTGCGATTGACGAGAGCATCTGCGTTATTGCTGCCGCCAGGACTGTCGTATCGCCACCGCTGTCACCGCCCACCTGCCCGAAATTATCAATCTCCCACGCTGTTTTGAGCTGACCCCAGACAATGCACGTCGTGACCGTCAGATGGCAGCCAAGAGTGGCGTTTGTTGACTTCAGCGCCTCATGGAAACGATACAGGTAGTGCGAAGTGAAACCGGTGGACGCCTACTCCCTCGCCTCTGCTGCTGAAACATCATCAAGGTGGGTCAAGAGCGATGCCAGGGCTGCGTCCAACACCATCGTGTCGACGTTCAGAGAGGAATCGGTGAAGCCACTGACGTGCTTGGATAGCTGGCTCCGCAGCACCAGAAGTCGGGCGTAGTCCACGGCCGGCAGAAGGTCTTTCAAAGTCCCAATAGAAGGTGTTGTGCAGGGAAGGTGTGGATCTTTGTAGCCAGCTAATACTTTGCCGACACTCTGGTCTTCGCGCGTGGTTGTGCCAACGTATGCAAAGGCCTTTATGAGAAAATCCAGTAGCCAAGCACCAAAAGTTGATATCCATTGTATAGCGAGCTTAGGGCAGGCATTGGCATAGGCTGCGAATCCGCGTCGAAGCGAGTGGCTTGTTAGCCCTGCTGTCAGTGACGGAGATTGGGGTGTACACGCTTTGGCCACACGCTCTGATACAGCCGCTATCACATCGTTCATATACTTGGACACATTGGGGCGACCGCGGACACGTTTTGGCTTCGGCTCCGGACCCTTCGATTCGACGGCATCCTCCAGCTCCTCCCAGTACAAAATGGCTTCATCTTGGCTGTAGGTTTTCCCGCCAGGTAAATCGGAGGCGGCAGCGTGTGGTACGAGAGGAAACACGTAGCACGATGGCTCTGACGCACCGACAAAAAGCATTCCCAAAGAATGAAGCATACACTGCTCCTAATGCTTAGCCGCTTTGTGGATTGATACACCTTGAACCACAGAAGTTTCGATACGAGCAATGTGAAGAAATAACTCCCCGATGCCGCCATAGCCAGTTGACTCTTACGTGCGCAGCACGTATCTATCGCTCACCCAAACGTATGCCACATTAGCGTAAGTACGGCAAAATCGTGTAATTTAACCCCCTCCCACTCCTTTGCTTGGTGTTTCCTGTACGAGAACACGCAAGTCACTAAGTGTGCAGCCTGGAGCTTCTCTAGTCTGCACCCCAGCAACCAAATTTCGCTCTTCTATGGCAGCGGTCATTTTTCACGAATTTTTGCAATTCTTTTGCTAACCTACAAATGTACAGGATATCGCTCACGTAATAAATTAACCACTTGTGACAAATAGCCAACAGCAGTGGCTTTGGCCAGAGGGCTTCCACGGGAACTTTTGTAAGAAAATGCAGAGCGCAGTTAGAAAAGAATAGAAATTCTGACTAGGTTATGCACCTAGAGCAGATAGCGACATTGCAATAGAATCAATAGATTCCTCATTCATGTTACCAAGAGTCAGGAACTCGCCGAAACATTTTAAGGCCGATTGCTCTTGCCCTGCTGTCCCTTGCGGAACGTCCAGCCCTCTCGCCACTCGTTGCATTTTGCCAAGTGGCAGAGGAGAGAGAAACCACCACCATTTAAAAAAAAATTGTTTCGGAGTATATTGTCCTTACTGGATAATTGTCCAATACACTTGGAGTTTGTATGTGGAATTATTTGATAATTGGTGAACATTTCCAAAATAAATGGGAACATCTTGGGAAATAATACGTCTGGAACATGATTGGTCAAAATATAAACTGCTGAGTTTTTATTGGGCATCTTGTCCTTGGTATAAGGCAGGTTTAGGACAATAAAATGTCAAGTTGGGAAAAACTTTGCTTATCCTACTGTAATTGTGCATCCCTGGTCTACTTTACATTTGAATAAAGTATCACTCGCAGTTCAATACAAAAACAATATTAAGTAAATTATGCTGGACCGTCCAACAAAACATAGATGCCAGCAGGTGGAAATTTATCCTGGTACACCCGCTATATTGGCAGGCTTCCAATATATGAGGTATAAGAAATGCCATGCCGATTATCTGCAAAAGAGTTGGGTAAGACCAAACAGTCCGTCAGGTTGGGAATAATATGACCTAACCTTTGATTTGCAAAACAAACAGGGTGTCCGAGGTGGTGGACTAAATAGGCGGCACCTCAGACCATTTTTATTTGCGAACCAAAACTTTCTAAGGGGTTGGGGGCAGGATAACTCCTGACCAATCAAATTCGGTAAAAAGTTGCCCAGCTGCCCTGAGGTTTGAAATCATGTCAGGGATAACTTCGGGATGGGGGTGGTTGCTTTTTACTACCGTGGTGATGTTTGCATCTACCTATCTTAAAAAGAAAGCTGGTTAAACGTAGAAGAGTAGAAGAGGTGGGTTTGTGGACGAGATTGGAAAACCAAAAGTTAGTGAAATTGAGTTAGAGATCACTGCCTACCTTTCTCTCCCTACGTCCTCCTCGTCCTCGAAAATTTCCCATCCTAATATGCATCCCATATGTACTTGAGCCGGTTTATTGTAGAAGAGAGCCACGCTGCCTTGATTACACACGAGCCGTAAGTGTGTGTATGCAGGGTTGTATTTCTGTACTCACAGTGGTCCTACGATTGTTCGCACAAAAATCGAACGATTGTGCGAATGCCAGCGTACGTGCAACACCACACTCGCCAACAGCTTATATCCCCTACAAGTCGTTGTTGCTGGTGCGATTCGAATGTAAAGGACGATTAATCTCACGACTTTGTTTTATTTACCCTGTCCCCGAATGAAGCAACCCCTAAAGTGCGGCAAGAACGGTGAAAGTACAATTAATGTAAAAATACCGTATGTATCAAATCGAGTGAGACAAAACTCATTGGTCAATATTGAGCGTATGGTTTTTATTGAGAGCGCAAGCCTCCATCCCACTTCTCGTCGTGCTCCGCAGGCCTACAAAAAACAAGGATAAATAAGAAAAAGTGCGTTACAAGCAATAACACTGTTGGATTCACTTGACTGACTTATTTTTGTTGGGGCTTGTGCGGTTGAGGACGAGCGTAGGGTTGTCGTGGCCAATGTCCGCCGAGCAACAATCTACCGCAGGCGGAAGAGCCAGTCCCAGCTCCAACCCGCCTCCGCCACATCAAGTATTATGTCCCTTCTCCCCAAAAAACTAAAACAAAGGTAGAAGCTTGGTAAGCAATTAGATTATTTGTGCAGTTGAAATTTACTAACATTTGATAATATTAAGTCTGATAGAATGGGTTTCACTAATGCGGAGAACAGAAGGCCTGTTTGTGACAACGAAATGCCTAATGCTAATGATTGGCAAAAGTTTGATGCTGCATTTTGTTAACTCATGGATTCTAACCAACGTTGTACTGTCATGGTGCTCTCGCTTGTTGAAGCGAAAAACTTTTAGTGCAGAAAATGGGTGAAAAGTGTTGCCCGCTGCAGCGTCTTCCTGTGCGCGTCACCAACAGGTAACGTTATCTGTTCAGGAGTGTCCCTGATGGTTTTGTATACCAAAGGCGTCCAACCTCAGCTGGGCATCCTGACGTCGTCCAGAAGACACAGCCCAGGCTTTCTGCTACCATGCAACGATGCTAAGGTGGATTGACGAGGTATGCATTCTAATGTCGGATTAGTTATAATTGATCCAGTATTGTTAATACTTTTGCTTTTACCTAGGTGTGTGCGCCCTCAGCAGATGGCTATCGCATGCTGGTGCTGGACAGCTTAACCCTTTTCCACCTTTTTCAACTAAGTACGAGAGCGTACCCATGTAAAAGGGCGCATTTTGCGCCCTTTAGCAAACAAATTGTCTCTACTAAGTACTGATTTCGGTACATAGCGTAAACGAAAAAGGATATGATGGAGGTTTGTGGTAGTACCGTGATATTGTAAAAGGGCGAATTTTTGCGCCCTTTTAGGAGTAAGTCACCTAACTTGTATAGGATAGTTTAGTAAAGAGGCTCGCGATAGGGTTAAAGGTCCACAAAATGGACAGCGTAAACAAGCATCTGGAGGATTGCTGCACTGACGCCCAGTACTTTTCTCCGGGAATTATGGACCTTAGCCAGCTGATGGATGTGAGTGCTATGCATTCATTTCAATAACATCACTTTTTTTTCTAGCGCAGTATGCACAGGGATCTGTACCAGCGTTGGTTTATCGATAGTCTCTTCGCGTCATACGGAAGTGAGCAACGCGTGATGCTGTCTATGTTGATTGGAGATGCGTGGGAGAAGATTCCGTACAGATCATAGTTGTGGGGTTTCTGAAGGCAGATCATATCCCTAGTTGGGCCATGAGATGCTATTGGTCAATTCCAGACGCATTTACTTCCGCCGGTAGACAAAGTAGGTATTCCATCTGAGTAACGAGCGACATCGAACCACTTTAATTCATATTATACTTTACATAGTTTTCTAGGGGTAGTAGGGGTGTTACCTTACGAATAGTCTGTCTCATTTGACCTGATTATCTCGCTCAATCCGACAATAAAGTATCTATTTTCAGTTACTACTGTCAAAACGTGTCAAAGCTATTCACAAGCACTTCAGTTTTTCTTGAAGAAGCCATGACACTGACGTTTACGGCTTGCTAAATGCACTGTGCTGGTGTGTAGTGAAATTTACCATCAGCCATGAAACTACAATAGTTAATGCCTCCTTTATTTTGCAGATTAATTAGTGGAATGAAACAAAATTACACCAACTATACATGTATATAATATTATTGGTGCGTAGAGTATGAAATATAATATCTTTCTTCGCAATTAGTGCATCAAAAAAATCTGATCGGGGTTCAATCGATTGTACTCCAATTCGTTTCATTCAGTCACTCACACACACACACACACACACACACACACGCATTAACGTACACGCGGTTGCATGCACGACATGTCACGAGTGATAAAGTATGTTGGGTGAAAAATGACGACCTTGATGGGACTCGAACCCACAACCCCTGATTAGAAGTCAGATGCGCTATCCATTGCGCCACAAGGTCACGATATTCTTCGATAGGATTATTATTATATATAATCTGACATTTAAACTGATTAATTAAGCATTTGCCATTCAGTTTCTTGAGCCGTTTTCACCTCATTTATGTATAGAATTGTAAAGTATCCTCACCAGTGAAGCATACCCTTGGTTTGATACCTAAAGTAGCGCTATGAAGGGTCGACCGAGAACAATATCACCTTAGATTTTACAGAAGATTACAACAACCAGGATGTAAATCGTGAAACAACAAGATTCTACTGACCTAACCCGTTTTCTGAGTTGCCTTTACTGTAATAAAAAGTGATGTCTTATCTTTATGTAAAAAAATATCACCCAAAATAAACATGAAATCACAAGAAATATTCTTGGACAAATCGGTGTTTATTGAGCTGTGGTTGCATTGCAATTAGTGATGGGGACGCAAAACCGTGCATTACGCTCCCATCGATTCGTTCCCGTTAGCGTTTTTACGTCAGTTCCCGTTCGAAAATTTATTAATTCTTCGAGGCATATATTCATTCTCAAGATGCTGCTAAGTACGGTACGTTGTAAAGTCCATTGCAGGTCATTTAGGCGCAGGAGTTGAGGTAGTGTAGTTTCACCAAGTGAACTGCGCTCACCACCAAGTACGTTGCGCGAATCACAAAAAACGAAACCACCATCACCACGCCAAGAAGCCTGCACGTACCACCAAGAAAATTGTGCGCAGCACCGCAGCAACGACAAGTCTAGCCGATTTGGATAGGTGCCCACAAAGACTCCTTCCGTGGAAATCGATTCATCTACGTCAAGACGTTGTTGCAAACACCCGAATCATCTTGAAGCCTTGTCTTTACTATTTCTGTAATATATGAGTATATAGCTCTCCAACCGTTGCTACCTGTTTGTCCCACAAATTGCTGGGGAATCTGTATCACTTGGTCAAGATGCTGGTGTTGAAGAAGGAGTGATGTCGCACGCTCGACTTCCGGGTGTTGCGTTTCTGATCTACATATGGTGCATATGGTACATGTCTGGTATGGGTTGCAGCATGTGGAAGATTCATGTGGATTGGACATGTGATTGCATATGTTGGTGAACTAGTGGTGCAGTGGATTGAGTTCCACTCACTCACTCATTGGATTGAGGGTTCAAGTCTCACAGCCACTAAACTTTTTCTTTCATATGGGATGCCATTCGGGATGGGATAGTTTTCTTTTGTGGACACGAAGGTTAAGCAAGGTAGAACAGTGTTAACAAATTAAATCTTATCACTTTTGGTTTTACAATCTCGGCCACAAGCCATCAAAATAACTTCCAAGCGTTTCCAACTTCTTTTTGCTGGTAGCACCGGAACTGACCTATTTATAAACGTCTTGAACTGCTTATATACGAGCACGCTTGTGAGTTTGCTGGAGTGATTTAAGTGCATTCGTCGTTTGACGGCGTCGCACCGATATGGGAGGCCCGACAACAGTTAAACTACTTGCATTTTGTAGAGCTGACAGCAGGATACTCTCATGACTGCCGCCGTAGCTCTGCATCGCCACAGTGATTGCATCATAAGTAGTTTGCTGCACATCGACAGCGCCTACACTGTACGTGCCCTCACTGAGTCATCGTGAGCTTCGTCTTGCACCAATAGTGTTGGGAGGCATGATCCATGGACACTAAACTGATCCGTTGCAAGTGAACGTTGAGTCCATGCAACCATTGCAGGAGCACTCGGCTACACGTAGCAAAATGAAAGTGCAACACGGACGACAAAGGTCGCGGTGTCAGATCGATGATGATTGCTCCTGTGTTGGTGCTACTACAGATACCGCCCACGAAGTGGTCCGACTTTAACTTTTAGCTCGTAAAGGCTATTATTTATGCACAGGACCTCAACTACGCTCCTGGGTAAAAGGACGCAGCCAGCGCGAGAATGTCTGCCTAAACAAGTGAAGAAACGCCGACCGGCTGCTGCACAATCGCGACAAGGATACGGTAAGGTCGGCCAACCGCTGGGACCGTTCTGCGTGGCAGCGACAACTGACCCCTTACCCCTGGTATCGTTTCATTATCCCCGGTGCAGTCTACTCCGCCTCGTAAGCAGAAAAAGAGTCATCAATGTGGAAGTGCTTCCTCTGATTCTGAGGGTTCCGTCCTCGATGTGCGGCTCCTCGCCGTGGATCTCACGGCAGTGCCCCTGCTTTTGGCTCTGGTCACAGCGAGGCCTCCGATGATTGCACAGGTGGTGCTGAGCGCAAGTCAGTGGTGGGCACGCAATCCTCGGATTGCGTGTCGACCGGAAGCTCACAGGGTTTTGAAGCGGTTTCCTCGCCGCCACCATCGGCAAGACCGTCGTGGGTTAGAACCTCTTGGCCTTCGTCCGTGCATCTCTTGACAACGCAGCACAACCCTTGCAAATGGAAGTTTGTTCCGGTACCCGTCGGACGCTTGTAGTTATACATCTCGGTGTAATGTGGTTATCTGCCCGAACGCTACGGACTGCCGCTTCTGCTGTGCGGCGAACTGCTCGTTTGCCGGTACCTGTGGCAACGCGCTCGACGAGTGAGCACCTGTGTTTGAAAAGGAATGAGGACACCAATGAATAGGGAGTGTTCTCGACGGTGGCCATTCCAGCTGGGGAGGTGGCCGGAGTAAACCTGGGTTGCATTGATTTCTTTGGGGCGGCCGGCCCCTGGCAGCTTCCGAACGAAGGATACCAGCTCCGCCTTAAGACGCCCTCGACAAACGGGCGTTTGCCGGGCATCGACGCTCTCCACTGCGGAGGGCTCAAGAGGTTCGTCAATCACCATCTCGAGGCGGACGAGGCATCCGACCTCGTGTCAAGTGACGAAGACTTTAAGTCCGTCGAACCCACGGAGCGTTATGAGGAGTCCCAAGATGCGGCATTTCCATTAGGTCAGCCCTACAGTACGCAACAGGACTGTATTCCTGTCACAGATATGGTATACACACGAGCAGGACCGTTAGATGATCGCCTCGCAGCAGATACGGATGTATCGGATTATGACAACGCCGAGGAGGACATTGAAGAAAAGAGCAGTGGGGTCGCAAATACGTCTGTTGAGGCTAGCATTACTGACACGGGCACTTTAAGCGCTCTTCTACCGAATGGGCAGGAGGGCCCTGTAGACCCTGCTCTACCTGCTAGCACCTTAACCAATCAGCATCACTCCAGAGCGAGTTGGCCAATCCCGATGAAGCGCCCAAAATCCCGTCCAATATTTCTTACAAGAAAGCTGGGCGGCCACGGCAGCCGAAGAAGCAAGCAAAGTCTACTGTGGCATTCCCGGTTAGAGAGCCCCTATCCAGAGACCCCACCAAAGCCTGGAGTGATGCAATGGGGAATGTACGTCGTACCAACCTAAATTAGTCGATTGCAAGACTGGGAGCGGCCGAGGGAAATCGTCGTGTTGATAAGCGAGAGGTTAGAGAGACTGCTGGAAAACGCGATCGTAACCAGAGAGAGAGAGAGTCCGCCGAGAAGAAATGAATGCATCGGAATCACTTACGCCGTATGGAAATGGAAGAGGCAAGAATGATACGACATCACCGGTGCATCGTCGGGGCTAAAGCCCATTCCGACGCAACATCATCGAAGTCTTCGTCCAGCCGGCGAGCGATTGGCTTCGGCGCACCCGACTTCCCAATCACCACCGACAGTTCGTCGTCTTCCTCGCTTCCCTGCGCTACTGCAGGGGCCTTCATCTCCATACCTTCATCACCGCAACCATGGTCTCGATCGCCGACCCGATCGAAAGTCACCGAACGCGGCGTAATGGGCGTCCCCCTGTTCGTTGAGTCCACTGACCCCGGCCGCGCGCTTGACTTGCCTCCGGTCGTCACCGGTGTCTCGCCCTTCGCGTTTGTCGACGTCTTGACCATCTTCTTCTTTAGCTCGTTTACTTGGAAGGTACCTAAAGTGCCACAACCACCCTGCTCCCGGGTCGCGGCACCAGTTGTGGTATAGCAGACAGGTAAACTTGTTAGCCTTCCCACTGTACACCCCAACACCTACTTCTACAAGTAGGCTTTAAAAAGAAGTTGGAAACGCTTGGAAGTTATTTTGATGGCTTGTGGCCGAGATTGTAAAACCAAAAGTGATAAGATTTAATTTGTTAACACTGTTCTACCTTGCTTAACCTTCGTGTCCACAAAAGAAAACTATCCCATCCCGAATGGCATCCCATATGAAAGAAAAAGTTTAGTGGCTGTGAGACTTGAACCCTCAATCCAATGAGTGAGTGAGTGGAACTCAATCCACTGCACCACTAGTTCACCAACATATGCAATCACATGTCCAATCCACATGAATCTTCCACATGCTGCAACCCATACCAGACATGTACCATATGCACCATATGTAGATCAGAAACGCAACACCCGGAAGTCGAGCGTGCGACATCACTCCTTCTTCAACACTCTCCCTTGATGTGCGCTCTCTTCGTCATCTTACGCACTCATGCTGAGACCAACAATGAATCGGCGGTGCTTGTCTCGAGCCAGAGCCTTCGTTAACCCATCGGCAATCATCTCGTCCGTCGGCTTGTACTCAAGTTGGATTACCCCCTGCTCAACCTTCTCACGCAGAAAGTGAAACTTGATGTCAATGTGTTTCGTGCGTGTATGATACACGGGGTTCTTGGCAAGCGCGATGCAACCTTGATTGTCTTGGTAGATAGTAGTAGCACTCTCGCTCGGGTATCCCATGTCTTTTAGCAATAGACGTAGCCACACAGCTTCTTGAGTCGCATTATAAAGACTCATGTACTCCGCCTCCGTACTTGAGGTAGCCACAGTTGGTTGTCGTTTCGATTTCCACGAGATCGCACTGCCGTTCAAAAAGAACACGTAACCGGTTGTCGAACGTCTTGTGTCAAGATCACCGGCCCAGTTTGCGTCCGCATAGCAAACGAGCTCTCCCTTGATCCCACCGTTGAACACAATGCCCATGTCTTGAGTCGTCTTCAAGTACTTTAGGATCCTCTTCGCAGCCGCCCAATGGCTTTTGTTGTAGCGTTCACAAAACTTTGCCACCTCGCCAACTGAATGCGCAATATCCGGACGCGTGCACGTTGCCAAGTACATCAAAGCCCCCACAAGTTCACGATACGGAAACTTGGGCGCGAACACTTCATCTTCTGCTGGCTTCACAAGCTTGGAGTTACTGTCCGCCGGTGTATGCACGTCCTTGCAGTTCTCCACACCAAACTTCTCCGTGAGTCGCTTAATGTACGCACTTTGGTTCATGACAATAACCTTGTTTTCGCGCTTGCGATGGATCTCGATCCCGAGGCAGTACTTCAATTCACCAAGCTCCTTAATGCTGAACTCACTCCTTAGAGCTTGCTTGATCTTCGCAATCCCAGTCTTCGTCCTGCTGAAAATCATGAGGTCGTCCACGTAGATAACAACAATGCTGTACTCATTGTCCAGCTGCCGAATGTAGACACACGGGTCCGCGACTGATCGCTTGAAACCTTGACCCTCCAAATGTTGGTTCAATTTGTTGTTCCACTGGCGTGCTGCTTGCTTCGTTCCGTAGAGTGCTTGTCCAAGCAAACACTTCTTTGTCGGATTTGCTTGGTCTTCAAACCCGTCCGGCTGATCCATGTAAATCTCTTCTTCCACATCACCATAGAGAAACGCAGTGTCCACATCAACATTTTCGGCCTCAAGGTCTTCTTCAGCTGCAATTGCAATCGCAGCGTTGATCGACTCTTTTCGAGCCACAGGTGCAAACGTTTCCGTGTAGTCGATCCCCGGACGCTGCGTGAACCCCTTTGCCACCAGTCGTGCCTTGAACTTCACAATGTCCCCGTTTGGGTCGCGTTTAATGCGAAACACCCACTTGCACCCGATGGCTTTCTTGCCTGAAGGGATGTCCACCAAAGTCCACGTGTGATGATCTTCCAACGACTTCATCTCACTTTCCATTGCTCGCAACCATTCCTCCTTGTACTTGCTGCGCATGACTTCTTCGTATGTCACCGCGCGCTCCCCATCGTCAACTTCAGCGTTCAGACAATAGAGGGATTCGAACTCCCCTCAAAGTCATCCAATCGAAATTCACCACGTCTCGTGCCGGGGTATTCATCTGCATACCGCACCACTCCACGCTTCTTACGAGACGGCCGCACCATCCATTCTTCTTCACCATCTCTCCCTGGAGTACTTGATCCTCTCGTCGGTACTGAGTGGCTTGGTCTGGCATGTTCCGTTTGGGTGGGTTCTTGACGCGGTCCTGTTGGCGGTGTTTGGAATATATCCTCAACACTGGATTCTTCGATCTCACTCTCGCAGTCGATGTCGATGATGTCAGTTACATCCTTGTCGCCATCCTTCGACTCCTTGATCACAGGGTGCTCAGCGAACGTCACACTCCTGGATATGACAATAGAGCCATCGTTTGCGTTGAGAAGTCGATACGCCTTGTGCTGTTTCGCATACCCGAGGAAGAAGCACTTCACACCCGAGTCATCCAGCTTTTGCGCTTCTGCTTCGTGACGTGGGCGTAACATTCACTGCCAAACACCCGCATGTGATCCAATTGTGGTTTCCGCTTGAACAAAGCCTCAAACGGACTGGAGTGTGAGTTGGACGTCGTAGGCAGCACATTACGGATGTCCGCCGCTGTCATAATAGCCTCACACCAGTAGGCCTTGTCCAGACCACTTTCCTTCAGCATGCACCGTGTCATCTCAACCAACGAACGATTCATTCGCTCTGCCATGCCATTTTGCTGAGGATTGTATGGCACAGTGAATTCTTGCTTGATCATCTTGTCATCGCACAGTGACTCCATTGTTGCGTTTCGGTATTCGCCACCATTGTCACTCCGCAATACCTTGATCTCTGCCCCAGAAGTCTTGATATGCTTGCAAAACTTCACAAAAGCATCGGGGACCTCGCTCTTCTTGCGTAGCGGATAAACCGTTGCATAGCGACTTTTCATCAAAATGAATGTCACAATGTACTTGAACCCGGACTTCGATTCTGGTGTGATCGGTCCAAGCACATCCGAACACACCATGTCATCGGAACGTCTGCTCTCCCTGGCTTCCAACTTGTCCTTGCTGGAGTTGAAAGTTTTGCGCACTTGTTTCGCCGTAGCACACACGCCGCACACCACCCCAGGTTCAGCTTTTGTGCTGCTCAACCTTCCATCCTGAACCATCGTGTTCAGTGTTCCGAATGACGCATGTCCAAGTCGCCGGTGCCAGAGCTCGATGTCGTTACCAACCGAATGACACTCATCTGCAGCCTCCGTGTTCAGGTACATAAGCTTCCCACGCTTCCTTCCCGTTGCCACAGTTTCTTCACCACGTTTCACCACACAACGGTCGCTTGTGATGACCACTGTCATCCCACGCGCAGTAGCAGCCGTGAGTGAAAAGAGGTTCTTGTTCAAGTCTTGAACATGAAGCGTTTTCTCCAGGCGCGCGTTTATCCACGATTTTCCAGTCCACACACGAAGAACCACTGTCCCATAGCCGAGCACCTTCAGATTCGCGCTATTCTTGGCGCTGGACACACTGCGCGAGCTTTGCACCTCCGTGTACTCCTCAAACGCATCTCGTGTTTTGCACATGTGTGCTGACGCTCCGCTATCCATGACCCAGCTGCCGGCTTCAACCCCTCGGTTGCATTAAATGCAACATTCGACTCCTCTTCATTTGAGCTTGTCTTAGCACGACAATCTCTCGCGTAGTGACCCTTCTTGCCACAATTGAAACATGCTCCAGACGATCCTTTCTTGTGTCCTCCGCGCTGCTTCTTCTTTTGCTGCTGCTTTCCGTTGCCTTTGCTTGCGAGCAGCGCAGTCGCCTCTTCAATACGTGTCGAATCCTTTTGACGCACCTCCTCAGCAATTAGCTTGCTAACCAGATCTGCAAAGCTAAATGTCACCACCGACATGCGAAATGCTTGAACAAGGCTCTCATAGCTCGCCGGTAGACTTCGCAGCATCGTCGCGCAGACATCCTCCTCACTTGGTCCGCAGCCCGCGCTCTTCATCTCCATTACAAGCTTCTCCAACTCCATCACATGACCACTGACGGAGGATGCCGTAAACTTGAATGATGAAAATTTCTCCTTGAGCCACAACCGATTCGCCATGTCCTGCGTGCGGTGAAAACCTTCCAATTTCGTCCATGCCGCTCTAGCGCTGGACGCCGTCACTACGTGCATCAGTTGTGAATCACTCAGATTCAGGACGATTGCCGCATGCGCTTGCTGTTCTTTCACCGCAGTCGTTTCGCCCTCACCAGAGACCGCCTCCCACAATCCCTTGGACATCAAATACATCTTCATCTTGTAACTCCACAGCGTGTAGTTGGAACCGTCGAACGGCTCGACCTTGAACTTGGAATCGCTGCTTGGGCTCATAACCAAAAAGAAGTTGGAAACGCTTGGAAGTTATTTTGATGGCTTGTGGCCGAGATTGTAAAACCAAAAGTGATAAGATTTAATTTGTTAACACTGTTCTACCTTGCTTAACCTTCGTGTCCACAAAAGAAAACTATCCCATCCCGAATGGCATCCCATATGAAAGAAAAGTTTAGTGGCTGTGAGACTTGAACCCTCAATCCAATGAGTGAGTGAGTGGAACTCAATCCACTGCACCACTAGTTCACCAACATATGCAATCACATGTCCAATCCACATGAATCTTCCACATGCTGCAACCCATACCAGACATGTACCATATGCACCATATGTAGATCAGAAACGCAACACCCGGAAGTCGAGCGTGCGACATCACTCCTTCTTCAACAACTTGATGTCAATGTGTTTCGTGCGTGTATGATACACGGGGTTCTTGGCAAGCGCGATGCAACCTTGATTGTCTTGGTAGATAGTAGTAGCACTCTCGCTCGGGTATCCCATGTCTTTTAGCAATAGACGTAGCCACACAGCTTCTTGAGTCGCATTATAAAGACTCATGTACTCCGCCTCCGTACTTGAGGTAGCCACAGTTGGTTGTCGTTTCGATTTCCACGAGATCGCACTGCCGTTCAAAAAGAACACGTAACCGGTTGTCGAACGTCTTGTGTCAAGATCACCGGCCCAGTTTGCGTCCGCATAGCAAACGAGCTCTCCCTTGATCCCACCGTTGAACACAATGCCCATGTCTTGAGTCGTCTTCAAGTACTTTAGGATCCTCTTCGCAGCCGCCCAATGGCTTTTGTTGTAGCGTTCACAAAACTTTGCCACCTCGCCAACTGAATGCGCAATATCCGGACGCGTGCACGTTGCCAAGTACATCAAAGCCCCCACAAGTTCACGATACGGAAACTTGGGCGCGAACACTTCATCTTCTGCTGGCTTCACAAGCTTGGAGTTACTGTCCGCCGGTGTATGCACGTCCTTGCAGTTCTCCACACCAAACTTCTCCGTGAGTCGCTTAATGTACGCACTTTGGTTCATGACAATAACCTTGTTTTCGCGCTTGCGATGGATCTCGATCCCGAGGCAGTACTTCAATTCACCAAGCTCCTTAATGCTGAACTCACTCCTTAGAGCTTGCTTGATCTTCGCAATCCCAGTCTTCGTCCTGCTGAAAATCATGAGGTCGTCCACGTAGATAACAACAATGCTGTACTCATTGTCCAGCTGCCGAATGTAGACACACGGGTCCGCGACTGATCGCTTGAAACCTTGACCCTCCAAATGTTGGTTCAATTTGTTGTTCCACTGGCGTGCTGCTTGCTTCGTTCCGTAGAGTGCTTGTCCAAGCAAACACTTCTTTGTCGGATTTGCTTGGTCTTCAAACCCGTCCGGCTGATCCATGTAAATCTCTTCTTCCACATCACCATAGAGAAACGCAGTGTCCACATCAACATTTTCGGCCTCAAGGTCTTCTTCAGCTGCAATTGCAATCGCAGCGTTGATCGACTCTTTTCGAGCCACAGGTGCAAACGTTTCCGTGTAGTCGATCCCCGGACGCTGCGTGAACCCCTTTGCCACCAGTCGTGCCTTGAACTTCACAATGTCCCCGTTTGGGTCGCGTTTAATGCGAAACACCCACTTGCACCCGATGGCTTTCTTGCCTGAAGGGATGTCCACCAAAGTCCACGTGTGATGATCTTCCAACGACTTCATCTCACTTTCCATTGCTCGCAACCATTCCTCCTTGTACTTGCTGCGCATGACTTCTTCGTATGTCACCGCGCGCTCCCCATCGTCAACTTCAGCGTTCAGACAATAGAGGGATTCGAACTCCCCTCAAAGTCATCCAATCGAAATTCACCACGTCTCGTGCCGGGGTATTCATCTGCATACCGCACCACTCCACGCTTCTTACGAGACGGCCGCACCATCCATTCTTCTTCACCATCTCTCCCTGGAGTACTTGATCCTCTCGTCGGTACTGAGTGGCTTGGTCTGGCATGTTCCGTTTGGGTGGGTTCTTGACGCGGTCCTGTTGGCGGTGTTTGGAATATATCCTCAACACTGGATTCTTCGATCTCACTCTCGCAGTCGATGTCGATGATGTCAGTTACATCCTTGTCGCCATCCTTCGACTCCTTGATCACAGGGTGCTCAGCGAACGTCACACTCCTGGATATGACAATAGAGCCATCGTTTGCGTTGAGAAGTCGATACGCCTTGTGCTGTTTCGCATACCCGAGGAAGAAGCACTTCACACCCGAGTCATCCAGCTTTTTGCGCTTCTGCTTCGTGACGTGGGCGTAACATTCACTGCCAAACACCCGCATGTGATCCAATTGTGGTTTCCGCTTGAACAAAGCCTCAAACGGACTGGAGTGTGAGTTGGACGTCGTAGGCAGCACATTACGGATGTCCGCCGCTGTCATAATAGCCTCACACCAGTAGGCCTTGTCCAGACCACTTTCCTTCAGCATGCACCGTGTCATCTCAACCAACGAACGATTCATTCGCTCTGCCATGCCATTTTGCTGAGGATTGTATGGCACAGTGAATTCTTGCTTGATCATCTTGTCATCGCACAGTGACTCCATTGTTGCGTTTCGGTATTCGCCACCATTGTCACTCCGCAATACCTTGATCTCTGCCCCAGAAGTCTTGATATGCTTGCAAAACTTCACAAAAGCATCGGGGACCTCGCTCTTCTTGCGTAGCGGATAAACCGTTACATAGCGACTTTTCATCAAAATGAATGTCACAATGTACTTGAACCCGGACTTCGATTCTGGTGTGATCGGTCCAAGCACATCCGAACACACCATGTCATCGGAACGTCTGCTCTCCCTGGCTTCCAACTTGTCCTTGCTGGAGTTGAAAGTTTTGCGCACTTGTTTCGCCGTAGCACACACGCCGCACACCACCCCAGGTTCAGCTTTTGTGCTGCTCAACCTTCCATCCTGAACCATCGTGTTCAGTGTTCCGAATGACGCATGTCCAAGTCGCCGGTGCCAGAGCTCGATGTCGTTACCAACCGAATGACACTCATCTGCAGCCTCCGTGTTCAGGTACATAAGCTTCCCACGCTTCCTTCCCGTTGCCACAGTTTCTTCACCACGTTTCACCACACAACGGTCGCTTGTGATGACCACTGTCATCCCACGCGCAGTAGCAGCCGTGAGTGAAAAGAGGTTCTTGTTCAAGTCTTGAACATGAAGCGTTTTCTCCAGGCGCGCGTTTATCCACGATTTTCCAGTCCACACACGAAGAACCACTGTCCCATAGCCGAGCACCTTCAGATTCGCGCTATTCTTGGCGCTGGACACACTGCGCGAGCTTTGCACCTCCGTGTACTCCTCAAACGCATCTCGTGTTTTGCACATGTGTGCTGACGCTCCGCTATCCATGACCCAGCTGCCGGCTTCAAACCCCTCGGTTGCATTAAATGCAACATTCGACTCCTCTTCATTTGAGCTTGTCTTAGCACGACAATCTCTCGCGTAGTGACCCTTCTTGCCACAATTGAAACATGCTCCAGACGATCCTTTCTTGTGTCCTCCGCGCTGCTTCTTCTTTTGCTGCTGCTTTCCGTTGCCTTTGCTTGCGAGCAGCGCAGTCGCCTCTTCAATACGTGTCGAATCCTTTTGACGCACCTCCTCAGCAATTAGCTTGCTAACCAGATCTGCAAAGCTAAATGTCACCACCGACATGCGAAATGCTTGAACAAGGCTCTCATAGCTCGCCGGTAGACTTCGCAGCATCGTCGCGCAGACATCCTCCTCACTTGGTCCGCAGCCCGCGCTCTTCATCTCCATTACAAGCTTCTCCAACTCCATCACATGACCACTGACGGAGGATGCCGTAAACTTGAATGATGAAAATTTCTCCTTGAGCCACAACCGATTCGCCATGTCCTGCGTGCGGTGAAAACCTTCCAATTTCGTCCATGCCGCTCTAGCGCTGGACGCCGTCACTACGTGCATCAGTTGTGAATCACTCAGATTCAGGACGATTGCCGCATGCGCTTGCTGTTCTTTCACCGCAGTCGTTTCGCCCTCACCAGAGACCGCCTCCCACAATCCCTTGGACATCAAATACATCTTCATCTTGTAACTCCACAGCGTGTAGTTGGAACCGTCGAACGGCTCGACCTTGAACTTGGAATCGCTGCTTGGGCTCATAACCAAAAAGAAGTTGGAAACGCTTGGAAGTTATTTTGATGGCTTGTGGCCGAGATTGTAAAACCAAAAGTGATAAGATTTAATTTGTTAACACTGTTCTACCTTGCTTAACCTTCGTGTCCACAAAAGAAAACTATCCCATCCCGAATGGCATCCCATATGAAAGAAAAGTTTAGTGGCTGTGAGACTTGAACCCTCAATCCAATGAGTGAGTGAGTGGAACTCAATCCACTGCACCACTAGTTCACCAACATATGCAATCACATGTCCAATCCACATGAATCTTCCACATGCTGCAACCCATACCAGACATGTACCATATGCACCATATGTAGATCAGAAACGCAACACCCGGAAGTCGAGCGTGCGACATCACTCCTTCTTCAACAGCTTTAAGGGTGATCCGAAGATCGCCCAGTCGGTTTACAGCGGTGTAGTGGTACTCCAGACACCGACCAAGTTGTTCCAGGAGCTGTACTTTGAGCTAATAGTACCCCCCTCTTTCGCTGACTTCTCTCTCTCTCTCTCTCTCTCTCTCTCTCTCTCTCTCCTCTCTTTTCCACTCCCGTGTCCTCCACTAAAAATGGACGATCGCTGCCTTAGCTTTATCAAGGGGCGTCGACGCAATGGGTGCTTGTCGACTGGTGTTGCTGCAGGACCAATGGAAAAACCCGCGCTCGCCTACTTCGACGAGTGAAACGTGACCTTAGGTCCAATGTCCAGAATACCACTTCAACGCTTCTTGGACTTGCTGGTCGGGTGGGATCACTACTGTCGCTTCGGTTAGCACATCTCATCGGTGGTCGTAATCTAGTCCAGTGGGGACGACCTACCGTTTGCCGCTTTGTCTTGGACCCCGAAGATTCCACTACGTTATTCTTGTCTGGTATTCTCTGAGGGCCCTTCGGCCCTCCCTATGGGTCCTATACAAATATCTAATGTAAATGGGATGCTACGGCCTCTCCTATGCTAATTTCAAGCCATTCGCTGGGTGTTCCTTCACGTTCGCCGGGCTCGAGATCTTTCTCGGCGACCCTTTGAGATCCGCACTTTAGCCTCATGTTCTGATCCGGCCGAACTTCGTACTTTGCCGTATTCCAGTTGGTGTCACGTACTCCACACTGTCCGAGATGGCTACTGCCACCGGACATACACTGGTGCAACACCTCACAAAATCGCTACACCACAGTGAGGAGCGCATGCAACGCGAAGACGCGCTGCAAGCAGCGCGCGAGGCAAGGTGCGACAAAGAGCGAGAAGAGGATAGGCGCTACTATGAGGGGCGTCTAGATAGAGAGCGCGAAGAGGCCAGGCAAAAACATTAGCAGATGTTTATGCTGTTTGCGAAGTTTAACAAGTAGCAGATACGTTGTGGTTCAACGTTAGCAATACCAATCTCTTGGCAAGCCGAGAAACTGAGCAAATGAAACGATTACATTCAAATTTAATGTGTGCTATCAAGCTGTGCATGTACGAATGTTGTCTGACTGACTGATCTCAACCGTTCTGACGCGGTAGTTGCTCTAACGGAATACGTTGTCTAACCTTAAAGCTCTCTTGTGCTTGTCCGCAGGGAGGGGCAGGAGCAGTCGGTGGTATACCTTCTCCACTGAGCCCATATCCCCATTCAGCAGCCTGTCAAGCCTTAGTGAAGCAGACGATAACTCACGATCCGTCAACCACACCGACGGCAGCAACCGTCCCATGTCGCTCTCTTTGAGAGGAGTCACGATACGACCAGTCATGTCGTCAGAACAACGGAAGGCACTGTCGGCGAGGACCCCGTAGGGAGCGTCTGGACATAGTGAGGGTCGGCGAGGTTGTGCCGGAACCCCAAGCTGCTATCAGCGTCGTTCCAACTGCCTGGGCAGTTGTGTTTTGACTAGACAATTAAACCGTCTGCGCTGAAGTATAGAATGCCGGTCACGTAAACAGAATGCAACCAGCCATTGTAATACACGTTCTTGCCCTCCGCTCTGTAGGCTGGAGCACCTGCAAACAAGAACTAGGATAGTTAGCAACACAGAGTAAAGGCTTATAGAAGTTCATACTGTAAACCCACCTTAAAGTTTTTCCCATCAATAAATCCCACCTAAATTTATCCAAAGGATATTTTTGAGATACTAGCCCAGCGAAGGCACGCTGCCTTGCAAGTGTAGGCCACGTAATCCGCGCCGGGGCAGAAGCAGCAAGGGCTTCGCCAAGCGACTCAGCGTCGCAGGAGGCACACTGAAGGTAAGCAGACTTGTTTGTGCGTCATGGAGTCCACGTAGAAGAAGATCAGAAGCACTCCCAGCGCCTTGTGAAGGTAGTGAAGATTGGGGGTGGGGGCTCCCTTCAGTGTAGGTACCAAGAGGCAGTAAAACATGGAAAACTGTTTCAGAAGTAAACAGAATGATGATCTGTAGATCGACCGTTCACGACTAGATCATGTAGCTGATGTAACTCATAATAGACGTACCGGCTGAGATTTGTCATTTTATCATGTTTTTATCTGTGCCATGCTTCCACACGTCCATCCATGACGATGTGTCTAGATTTCCCAGGGATTCAGTTCGTATACAATGACGAACACGTAAGAGACACCCGCCGCTCTACTTCAAGACGCTCGCGCATCAATTGGCGACGCAAATCGTTTACAAGTGCAGCCGATCTACGGCATCACTACGACACGATAATGCATAGACTCCCAAACTCCTTCACTACTCAACAAGCCTGTTCTGGTTGCTTGACGTGGAAAGAAGCTAGACTGATGCTGCGATCTTCGTGCACGCTTTCCCGCCCTCGGAGAATCATGCAAGAATATTTTATTGAATTTTGTTCTAATAGAAAGCGCCCTGTTTCATAATGCATACAAAACTACATACAAACACACCACGCGTGACAACTATTATTGGACAGATTAAACAGATTAGTTACGTTTTGGATCTAACTCAGGGCTCTTTTCCTCATGGCAACTATTAAACGTCGTTAAGCCACCTAACACTAGCACTTATTTTTTTCGATAAAATCTTTTGGACAGGTTATGGAAGGCGCCAAATAGCGATAAAGCTTAAAACAAGTGCACAAAAAATCAATATCAAGTTTTCGTTGACACCAACACTAAAGCACGAGTTGCGTGAATAACAAAAGCATGGTTAACACCATAGCACGGGTTATAGATGCTGATTGTTTGGAAGCGCTGAACACGTGGACAAATAACCAAGTACTAAACATGTGTTGAACGAAATACTGTGGATATCCCGCCGTTTTTAAACATGTAAAGCAAAATGAAATTAGATATGACATCATCCAAGTGTCGAAGATACACAATGACGCTAAAGCACTACCGGTAGTACTAAGTAACCTGCTCTGACGCGCCTAGCGCTCGCTACACGCCATCACCGCTTAGACCTTCGTCCTCATCGCTTGACTCCTATCGAATTGTTATGGATAAAAATAACGTCTCTAACGTTGGCTCCAGAAAGTCAGTTTCGACGAGCTGTGACAGCATTACCTGCACATGAATAGCAGCGCTCAGACGGCACCGAAGTCACAACAACGCCAAAAAAGTTATTGCAACAGGAGCCAAAGTAGGAAGTCATCGGCATTGGCTTTCCACCACTTCAAATCATTTTTCGACTTTCACGTTCTTCGTTTGTCACGTGATTGGCTGTTTTTGCTTTTGTCAAGGAGCTTGCATTTGTCGAAAACAGGTTAAAGCTCAGTCTTTACCTGTTCACGTAGCGACACTTTCTCAGCCGATTCTTGTACGGGCGGCTTCTGGTTATAACCGAGGAGTTCACGATTGACATCTTCCTCATCGCCACTATTCACATCAATACTGTATTCAGGTCGTGGTCTACCACGTTAGCTCCAATAACACGCATTCCCTCATTGAGTAAAAACAACTCAGCAGATTTTTTTCTTCGGAGGTTAAGTAGTTTCCATCAGCAAATTGGGATTCAGGCAGATTACATGATTACAGGTCTTTCGGAAGGCGCCCATAACGCTTACAAAGCAGAAGCAAGAAAGACGACAAACCAAATGCATTCTCTTCAGCGTGGCCTGGTAACACGGTTCACCTTCGTGAGCTGCAGCAACAGCTACAAAAATGTTGTCGTTTTTCAATCGCTTCTCCAGTGATCGCAGGCTGGGCAGTATTAGGGGCATGGTGGCGTATTTTTTTTTCCTGGAGAGCAACTTTGTCACACCTTCAGAGCTTGCTAGAAGCTTTTCCAAACATTGAATGTGAAACCACATTGCACCAGTAGGTCATGTCAGTCTGACACCACTAAACTCCTCCTTGCCGCTTGATGTTATTTTAACTTAAGGGTCTTCAAAAACAAGAACTACCGGACGAAGCTGAAGAAGCCGTCGAAGCATTTGATGGGCGCTGTCCCATAGTGTTACCACGTCCGCAATTACTTGAGCGGTATAGGAACCTTGTATAGATTTTAGCTTGCTTTTTCCTTTGCACTCCTATTGAAGAAGGCAACGATTTTACGAAACGTTGCAACATGTTTCCTTGTTTCGTGCATTACAGTTTTCTTTGCATTTTATCTGAGCCGCAGCGCCTGTTTCCGTCGTCCAGGCAGTCGTCGGCTTTCAGATCCACGTATTCATCATCACCATACTCTTCAATCGAAGACCTCTCAGCTATTACATGGTCTAACACTGCCTTCAAGTCATTAATAGCTTGTAATTCAGCTCGATGACCTTCTATCCACTGTTCACCACTCTCCTCTGGATCAACACTGTCGTCCAAACACACATCAGGGCTCGTTTCTTCAGTTGATCCTGTCATTTCATTGCGTTTTGATAGCGCGCCTGACACAATTAAAAGCAATGAGTTGGCCACTTAAGGTCAAAGCGATCAACGCTCAATTCACCACAGGCGTTAACATTGGAGCCGTTGCCTCATACAATCATTGTCAGACGAGAAATGTATAGCCCCCGCTTGAGCATCAGATTGCTCACTAAGTTGGCAATCCTATCCCCTGAGTGCTTCCCACGGAAGATTATTACTTCAAAGTATAGCTCATCAAGTCGAAATCAGGGGATACGTAATGGATAGTCAACGCGAGAAATCTTTCCGTGGTACGCGAAGTCCAACTGACCGTGGTAAAGCTGTAAAACAGAGCGTTGCACGCAATATGATCTTTCACGTAAGATCTCTTCTGCTGAGCATGACTTTACAAGCGCTCTGTGATCGTACGGGGAGGTGCTAACTCATAGATACCGTTTATTGTTTGGATAGACGCCGCAAAAAACCTCAGCTCTCTGTCTTCAGTGATGCTTGACGGACGTACCGACTTGCCAACCCAGTCTGGCAAGAGATGTGTAGTCATCTTTCCTCCGCAGGGTTAACCTTCCTGGCTCGTTTAGTTGGCGAAAGAAACTGTGCACTTGACCGCAAGAGCCTCCTTCACCATCTTGGTAGCGTCCCTGCGGGACATATTGCCATGTAGTTTTGCTAATACCTTAGGGTGCTTGGTGCTCAAATGCTTGTGGATGCTGAAATTGCTCCCCAACTTGTAGCCAAATGTGTCTTTGCACTTGAAGCAGTATGCCGATGTTGCGTCTAACGATGACCGTTGCTTCTCTCCTGGAGGGAGCTCCGCACTTGAAGCCACTAGCCTAACGAATGTCCAGTATTCTTATCTGTCAATTCGAGACATTTGAACAATGGAAAGCTTGATTCCGAAGGTTCATTGATTGTTTCATTCATGCAAACCAAAATTAAACTTCTGACGAAATCAATCAAAACCCCTTCACTGCGTCGACAAAGCGAAAGTATTAACAATCAAGCCTCGTAGATCTTGACACCTTCAGGTCTTTCCGCACAGTTTACTAGCTCATTATAGCGCGTTGCACAGAGTAAACGTTTTCCGCACGAACCTCAACGCACACCCAATTGGCCTCAAATATCGTCAAAGCAGCTCATTGATGCCTGTGATACCTTCATGTAGAGCTTACTGGCGCCTGCGACACCACGGTAGTAGCTACCAGATGCTTTCTTGCTGCGATGCCGATCTCCAACTCCCCGTAGCAAGGCAGTAAACACAGCGGTGCTCCTCGGTATGTAGTGCTTCCGTAGCCTCGCGATACTTAAGTGCGCAATTGCATCTCATGATGGCGAGATACCGACGTAAGGAGGTCTGTAAGTCAACGTTTTAACGTTAACTTAGCGTAAAAATGCGAGCCTTTTTTATCCTTACGACAGTTTCCCTGCGGTGACGTCCCCATCACTTAGTGCAAATGGGTGATTGTAGGGAAAAGGTGCCTATATTTTGAGAACATATATGGATCGAAAATCATTCTGTTTCGTACTGTCACATTTTGGCTGTTTAACCCTTTCGCGATCAAACGGTGCATTTTTTGCCCCTTATCGTGGATTTAACCCAAAGGTATTAACCTAGTCACCTATGAATAGGCGTAAAATTATCCCTTTCATAATTTCTCAAATAAACGACTATTTTCATTCTAATGGCTTAAATATATACTTTGATAATTTGGAGTTTGTAACAATGCTGTATTTACGAATGGGTCAAAATGAGCCGTTTGACGTACTAACGTCTTGGGATAGTTTTTTCAGCTTAAGTCTAATGACTGGAAAGAGTTAACACGAGATGTTGGAACCGGAGAGAGAAGGAGTAATTGATATGATCGATAGGACATGAGTTTTATAAGAGAGCATTGTCGAAGCGAGCTCTCCTTGTGCTGTAGCTTTTCTCTGCGCTGAGTGTTTGGCTTGTCTGTACAGTATATGTAGCTTGTTTTCACTTCGCCTGACTTGACTGCAAAAGGTTTCACGCAACCCTTTGTTGAATCATCCCTTTCAAGTTAGAGCTGTTGGCGGCGGGCCCTTGTGACTTCGGATGCTATATCCACGTGAGGCGACGTCTCTTTCATGACCATGCGCTCAAATGCGCACACTGAAAGGAAAGCTAACGCTTTAGTAAGCGCATCTGTACTAGTACCACACGTCGACGTATCTTCTTAGCTCCCACTGCTGGAGTAAACACCCGACAACGCGCTCCGGCTCTTACTACGTCAGTAGACGCCCGTGCAAGTATTTCAACTACCACTGCCTCCATACTTTCGATAGGTGTTTCAACTTCCTCTCCTGCGGGCGACTCTTGCGCAACAGATTTAACTGTGATAGCTTCGCCGGCGTGACCGAACGCTTGCTTGATCATTGTGGCTATAATGGCTGTATCACAGCACATCCCGCAAAAGATGCGCTTGCTGTTGTAGTTGTCTCATAACCGGTAACCTTTCGTTTCGTCCGATATCCAAGAAACCCGCACGTGCGAACAGCTTCTTATCCTTGCTTAGGGCCGCTGGTACATGAGCAAAGCATATTAACCCAAAAGAGGCAGCTCCTTACGTTGAAGTGGCTTACGGGAAGCCCCGTAAGCCACTTCAACCTCATATATGATATCTCGTATCTCAGCCTGCTCATCGGTGTACAATTCTGCCCATATGCCATTGCCTCTGGCCACCATCTGTGCCCCATATCGGCGTATTTCAAGGAGCTTCAAGGAGCAACAAACTTTAACCAGTTTACTGTGGTGGTCCTGCTCTGCGGCTCTGTTTTTGCTGAGGCTATAAGCGCTTGCTGCCTGGAATACTATTTCTTTCTTTGCAAAATTTCTTGAAAGCAGCGGCCACAAACTTAGCGACGCCATCGGGTCGAACCCGACGAATCGTGACCTTTCTCTCATATTCAAGTTGCAATAGAAGCTCCTTTACTTTCTCAAAGATTTCATTCTTACTGTGCAAGACATACGCCAAGCTCCTCGATGTGCTGTAGTCACGATAGTCAGGAACTTTAATTGTTCCCACACTCCCCTATACTCCCAGTTATCATGTCCATCGACAACCGTATTTAAAAGATAGTATCTCTCTTCGGGAGTGCAGCGCTGTATCGCCGTTTGCCACGGGTCACTACCAAACATGATACTCTATCCCCACAAAGTGGTGTGCCGCTTCGGAGTCAACAAAGCAACGTGTCTATCGCGGCGAACTGGCATCCTACAAGCTAAATTAGGAATACGGAGTTAGCGCGTACCAAATTTCAGCAGTACTGTCTGCAGTCACATCTTAGCAGCGCCGTCTGCGTGAATTGCACCTGAGCCTATTTTAGTTAGGTTGGGATCAAGACGGCGCAAGCTGCATGAGGTGAACTGCCTATTTCATATCCCAGTTGATTCACGCTTTTAGTAGCTTGTTCCATTTCATATTAACAACTGATACCGTAAAAACGGTTCCGGTGCGACCTAAATAATTGGTCGAAATCACGTCAAGGAATAAAATCTTATGAGTTTTTTCTTCACTCCTTTCGATGACTTTTGTCCACAACTCCGACGGTCAAGATGCCGCCACATCCAAAGAGGAAAGCAAGATCAAACTACAGGTACACTACATTCCCATGCTTGGTCCACCCGCGGTGTTCTGCTCATTTAATATTGATTATTTTCTGCTATTTTATTTTGCTACACAGGCGGTAAAAGCCGAGAGGGCCTAATCAGAACGATCGCTAAAAGTTTGAAGGTTCACCGCTCGTCAGTGTACCGTTGGCGGAAGAATTTAGAGCAGTTAAAAGAAAAAGTAAAAGGGGCAACAAGTACTTCATTTCTGACAGTGCACACCAGAATGCGCGTTCCGAACCTCGAAACAAGGTATTATTTATCTGTTTAAAATGACATTTGGTGATCTATATCTGATGTTAGCTTTTGTGCTGTATGTAACTCAGTTACATCCTTGAAATGAGAAGGAATTGGAAGCTTTGTGCAACGATTAAATGCATCATTCTGATGATTGAAAAGGTTGATCGGGACTTCGCAAAAGCTCGCAAGTACACGGATCTACAGACGTGGACAACTCGTTTTCTAAACTGAAACCGTCTTGTAGTCCGTCGTGTAACTCACAAAGGCTCCAAGCTGCGTAATGACATGCAGGTACATGTTGCAACTATGCTTTAGTATTTGCTACTACAAGACACTGATGTATTGGTGTGTTAATCTCATAAGGAAGTTGATGATGTTTTCGCTAACTGCGTGAACGTTGCTGTAGCAGAGGATGGTGTGCTATCTTTCCATAACAGCTACGATAGCAAGTATGCGTGTCTATACAACATGGATCAAACAGTGGTATGCGTGGACAACCCGGGCCGAATTACGGTCGACTGCCAAGGAGTCTAATATAGATGTCGTTCAAGGCACATCGGAAAATGGTGGGCGGTGCAGCGTATTTTTATGCGCTTCATGTAATGGGCCACCCCAGTTACATAAGTAGGTAGATTGAATTACATAAGTAGGTACATTAGCACACGAGTAGCGTGTGCTGCGTTGTCGCTCTCTGATTGGCTGAAAAGGAAGATATCAGCCAATCAGGAGTCGACTTGCATTTGGATGGTTCTCAAGGGGTCAGGGCTTCAGGCCTGAACCTAATTTAAATCAGAGTATAATTTTCTACGGGTTTAAGACTTGTATTATTATTGCGAGCATCCTCATCGCTACGTGTAAGCTAGTAACGGTAAGTACCTGGCCCGTTACACTTCAGCTATTGGCGAAAAACTGTCGCCGTTTGTGGTGTTTGCGGGGGCCCTGTCTTCGACGAGGTGTCGGTTCAAAATTTTGGCAATGCTTCAGTTGAACACACTGTGCAACCAAAAGCATTTTGTGATTTTTCGATTATGGACGAATGAGTTTCATAGGTAAACTTTTTCTTTCTTGTTTTTTTGCCGTCATAATTGTTTAACTTATGTTATTTTGAATAGATTTGGGCCCCTTCTGTTACGTCGTGTCGAATGCTGCTACTGGATAGTTTGAAGGTGCATAAGATGGATAAGATCCGGCTAAGACTAGAGGAAGAATGCTGCACGCAAGTGCAATATACTCAGCCTGGAATAACTGGTGTTAATGAGCCAATGGTTGTGAATGTCATGAGTGCATTCAAAAACAACACTCAGTAAACACTATCAAATGCGTCAAAATGCTAACTGGATGAACAGAGATCTGTATATTAAATTTCGTGCAGAGAATCCATTTCTAACAGCGCCGGAGATCGACGACAAATGCTATCACATCTTGTGAACAAGGCAAAGGAGATGGTAAACCAGCAGACTATTATAAACGGCTTTATTAAAGCCAAGTCGATTCCGATTGGTCCTCGGAATGCAAAAGGTAGATTCTAAAACTTCCTGCGGCCTCTTCCTCTTGGGACTGTTGTTGACGTCAGTTATGCACTTTCAGTATTGAATGAAAAAGTTTATCTTTTAAATTGGAGAGTACTTTGTACCAGTTTTTTTTTACCATGCTGATTATGTGGGGTGTCACCCGTAATGCTACGGTGTTGCACTGAAATTGTGTGTCGTGCTGGCACCGGTTTTACGTACTGCACAGGTGTTATAGTCACTATTCTAGCGTTCCGAGCGTGACTGACTTGGACTGTGTCTGAAAGTGAACTCGAAAGTTTCGACCCTTTTTGGCTGAGTGGTGCGCGTTTATTACGTCTGAGCACCTCGCAAACCGAGGCTCCATAGACGAGTGATCAAGTGTCTCGTGTTTCTGCCATACCCAGGCATAGAAGAAATAATTTGGGTTTGCATATTGAGGGTTAAGTTAAGGAACTCTGTATATTTTGGTTATCGGTTCAAGATCCACGTCCAAGGAAGAAAGCGTCGGTGCAAGAGCAGATCTACGTGTATCACCCCCAGAAGTGGCGAAAATCAGAATCCAGAGTCTATAAACGGACCGTGAAGGGGATTGCCACAAGGAACACACGCCTACTCAGGACTGGACTGGAAGTTTGCCGAGTAGCAGTCCTGGGTACATACAGCACTACACACCCTGAGTGAGTAAGATTCACCACCTCTTGCGTCACATACAGATACCTTGTGGCCATCTTCATCACATATACAACAACGGTGGTTTACCAAAGACAGCCAGTACCACTGTTGCCCATCATTACTCGAGCGCTGTGACTGGTCTCTTGGATTTTCGGTGATCTACCTCCGCGATGACTGATGATTGGTCGCATTTCGTATATTCTAGTTGCACTCCATCTCCTCGGAAATTTATCGGAAAGTTGAGTGCCCTATCTACTTCATTGTAATAGCCCTCACTTGAACGATCAATGTGAGCGATGCGCGTGGTTCTTAACTATGGACAAACCTTCGTGCAGAAAGTATTAAGAAGAAGTGGTCCTTGATCACTTTTCACAAGCCGAAAAACATACTTCAAGTAGCAAAACAATCTGACCAGGGCATTATTTACGGATCATAGACGTTGTAGAAGCTCGTTTCTTTGGGGCGAAATCCAAACTTAGCGCATAACTTGTAATTGAAGTTATTATAGTCCAAACTAGGATTCATTCGTCGCCATTGACCTATTTGGGTGCGGGGATACCGAGCACTACGATCTACGTGTGCATCGTCAGCGTTGCGTTTAGCATGGAAGTCCATATCGGTGCATGTACTGCGGAATGATGTTTACCATTCGTACTTCTATGAATCAGCGTATTTGGCGCAACCATCGTGACGAAGAACAGCTGCAACTTCCGTCTGCAAGTAACAGCGAAAGCTCGGCAGATGAGAGTAGCAGTGTCGGGGACGGGAACAGTGAAGACGAGAGCGAGAGCGATGAGGAAGCCTAAGCAGCCATTGATTAGAGAAAATTAGCGTTAGGCTAACTACTCTAACAAACTAAAAGAGTGCAGTGTCACAAGATTGGTCGCTAACAGTGGCACAAAATAGTTTGGTGACAATATCGTTTTTAGGTTTCTCGAGACCTACAAGTACTGCGAGATATTTTCATGTATATAACCTGTACGCCGAGAGCTCGAGAGGCAAGAAAAGGACGACCTAGTACCAGTGGATCCACGGCCAAGGGAGCGTCTGCTGACTCATCATGCTGTGGTAGCGGAGCGGGATGCTTTACCACCTTGCGTATCTGACGATTGACCAATTTCGCCGTCATGTCATCAGCACCTGGACGCCCTAACCGTTTTGCCTAAGGTGCAGCAATAACGTGGACGCACATCTTAAATTTACTGTAGAGTTTGCATCGACACACACATGTTTCGATGTCTATAATCTATCCTGTGTCCAGCATAGCGGTGGTATGGACGTAACGAAAAGACCAGGATACAACATTCTTGTAGAGCTGAGCTGCTCGAGCTCGTTGTTCACGGACAAGCAGGACCGGCCCTAAAACAAGCGTTTCGTCAGCTGTAGCGCCTGGGGGCTCTTGAGAGTCTTAAAACGGATTATCCACAGTAGCGGAAATTTCTCAATGCGCTCCGACTCGTCGATATCGAGTTGCGAGCTGTGCTTTACGCGGCACAACATAACATTGTCCGTTGCAAATACCACTTTCCGGCCAGTAACGGTCATCAAATTTGCCGCTTGTAGAATGACAGATGTGGGTTGAAGAAACTGATTGTCTGGTGTCGGACGGAGTAATCTGAAATCTTGCACGACACAGCTTAACTAATCACAAGGAGAGGCTGTATGCAGTAGCGACTGCGTCCGGTGTATTTTTGAGCACTGCGTTGAATGTCTCGCAGGGATTGTTGGTCGTAGCATAGCATATCCCCAACTAAACATGAACATTCTCAAACTTAAAACTATAAAAACTCATGCATGAGTAGTTGTATTCAGTGAAGTGTTAAGCTGTAGTATTAAGTGTGTGTTGTGTGCCATCTACAAAGTCAATATAATGTCTGCATCTTGAGGAAACGAAAGACCTTCAACAAGATCATCGTCAGCCTCAGCTCCAGCGGCGATATCTTGGGATTCGAGTGAGTTTTCTTGCGTCCTGATTGTCGAAGAAGTTGAGGGATCTTTTCGTGTCAGCGATGTTGTTTCGTCTTGCTCGATTGCTTCTGATTCCTTGCGTAACCGCGCAATGTATTCCTTGATATCCGTGTCAGTACTATTGGGCTGCACACTGAATAGGTTGTTCTTTCTCTGCACTTGGGCTATATGAGTACGAGCAGCGGCGTTTATTTATCATGCTCTCTGCCGCTTGCACTTGCCGCGCGTATAGCACATGATTGGTCCACTCCATCGTGCCTTTCTGCTGTCGGATAGGCGTGCTCTTTGCGCTGCAGCTTGTAGCGATGTCAGCTTGAGCTTCGCTTGAAGCGGGATCATCCACCGTCGCACTGGTATCAGAGCTGATTGCTCGCGCTCATTTGTTGGGCGTAATTGCTTCTTTATGATACCAGAGCGCCATTCCCCATTTACCAGAATTACACAATAAATACCAGCATTAACTAAAGCGAAAACGCCCATTGTTTTGGTCGGATTCGTACAACTCAATGGCTTCACATTCAATGTCAGAAGTGGAGTGTCTACTTATATCTAAAGCAGAAACTCTCGTATAAGAAGCAACAAATTTTGAAACTGCGGCCGAGATTGTTTGAAAGCGAGATACAAGAGACGTTGAACTTCGCTTGGCGACAAATTGGTTGTCCTCGTGAAGAAGTACATCAAACGAGTCCTTCACGCGGCTATAAAATTCTTCACCGCTTTGGTAGATTCCTGTCCCACTATCGCTGCTAACTTCCAGCCATGTTTCACACAGTGCCTTGTCTTCCGCAAGTCGGTAGTTTGCGCCTCGGTGACTGCTCATCTTGTGCAATATCTTTGTTACTTAAAACAAGCCCTATCTGGCTTGCCAATATTGGCAAGCCAGATAGCATTGAAGCATCGATATCCAAGTTTATAGCATCTGTCACCACCGCTCGCAACAAAAAGGCTACTGGCCTGCCAAATCTACCATTTATGAGGCAAATAGCACTGCCGTTGGGGACACTCTACTAATAGGGTATCCAGGATTGCTTTACTTAAAAGTAGCATCAGCGTAAAAAAGTGTGAAGTGTGTAGGAAATGCAAATTCGACGCACGCACCAGCTAACGCGCGACTTGATACCCCAAGGACGAAAGAATCATCATCAGTTCCCCTGCCGACCCTCGCATAGCCACTCTCGTCCTCGTCGAACCCATGCAGAAAAGCTTGACGCATGTCAGCCGTCGGATCCAAAGCATGCTCGCCCACAAGTTGTTTAATAGCATGAATCGAATTTTTCGTTCACTGTAGTCGCCGCAGATACTTCGCGCAGTTTGACACTTGGGCAAGCGTAGGATATCCTCATTTGGGCTCAATAATGTCGGTACTTCTGCGCATGTTAGATAGTATGAATTGAGGGGATATTCCGCACTCGTCTTGTTGCAAAATGGACTCTTTCATCTCTGTAGTAATTGCTGGATTATGCGGGCCTTGGCAATCGACATTTTTGTCACAAACATGATCGACTTTGTTTTAGTACACTTGACATTGATTGGATGCCTCACAACACCAGATTTTCCAATGATAACGACACTTGCCATAACTTGCACATGTTGCGCTGGTACAGCACAGCCGACGTTCCACCATGGCATGATCGCTAGGGCCACATAGCTTGCATGATACGGCTGGATCGGTGTGCTCTACTCGGGAGCGACAAATCTCCACTTCCTGAAATCTTCCACCGCTTGGTACTATCCACTGTGTTAAGAAGCTCCCAACTATACACAAGTTGTCTTGGCATTTTTGTGTCACTGGGCTGTTGACTGTCATCTGTCGCAGATACTGAGGTTGCTGTCACTGAGGCCGCCGCAAATGTCACTGGCTTGTTGGGTGTTGCATTTCTCGGAGAATGACTGGTTAGGGTGGCAACGATTGGTCTGGGCACTTTGCCTGTTATGATGTGGCACATCCAAACTAAGGCCCCTTTTCTGTGGGCTTCAACCGATATAGCTGTGAATTTATACCCTCTGATAAGGATATCTGTGTGTCTTCCTTTTGATCTGTATACTTGCACGTGTTTTTGTCTGCTTCTCCTGTCTTGTCTAAGCAATTCTACCGTTCTCCAGCATAGCATTGAAAGCGGCTTCTTCCGGTACTACCCACACTGTTGCCACACTGAGCGCATTGCAGCTGCGCCCATAACACGCTTCTTCTCAGCTACCAGATTATTATGCAACCATTCGAGAGTAGCCAAGCAGGAGTTCTGCAGCCAGTTTGTGGCGCACACGAAATATTGTAACTCAGCAATTGGTGCTGGTAGTGGGAATGTGCACAACGCATCCACGCGGGCAGGATCATGGCCGATACCAAGACTGCTGATAATTCGTCCACACCAACGCGCCTCAAGCGTAAACAACGAGCATTTCGTTATGCTTAAAATTCGCATTTGCCACGAGCGAGAAAAATGCTCAAATAATCCAATAAAATCTTGCACTGTAGACGCAAACAACAGAACATCATTCACCCACACAAGGGCAGAGTGGGGGATCAGGGGTGCCAAAACACGCTGCACTTCATGTTGGAAATGAAGAGCGGAGCCCGCTGCTCCCCGCGGGACTTGATTTGGCGTGAAAGCCTCATTCTCTGTGATGAATGAGAAAACCTCGCGACTCTCTTGAGCAAGAGGTAGTTGCCAGAATCCATTGGTAAAATTGAGAGTCCCAAACACCTTCTTACCAGACAGTGCGTCTGCCGTCGTCGCGGTCGAAAGCATGGACCCTGCAAAGGGCACAGTGGCCCCGTTGACCGGACGGTAGTCGATTGTCAAGCAAAATTATCACAAGAGCCGGGCTTGCGTACCGGTACAACACACGCAGCACGTGTCCTTCACCATCAGATCATTGCCGAGTAGGGATCTCACGTACTTCCGGATGGATTGCACATTCAAAAACGTTCTGACCAGCCGGTTGGAAAATCGCTTTGGTCTCAACATCATTGCATCACAGCCTATTGTCATTGGGCAAATCGATCTGTTGAGGTCGTCAACAGGTCAGCGCTCCACGCACTGAAAGCATTACTCAGCAAACCCAAACCAAGTCTCTCCGACTGGCCATCTCTCTTACCGCTCGTACAGCACAGCCTAAACACGATGCCTTCGAATCGCCTTGGTATGGTGGCGTCAATCACAGCGTTCACCGGATTCCCTGTCTCTTCACAACTTCGCAACATCATTACATGGACTTCAATGCTCAGTGTGACCGATGACGAGCTGGCTACATATCAGCGTAAGTTCCTATAGGAGCTCCGACAAGCGCTCGATACTATTCACCAGGCTGCAGCACACGTAAGCTCTCAAAGAAACTGTTGGGCATCCGCCATGGCTCTGACGATTACGAAATCCAAGTTCAGCGGATCGACCTCGACTCACTGGAGGCATAGTGGGAACCGCGAAGATTATACTCAAAGACGTTTCTACGCTCGTTAAAGCTTTTGGCGCCACAACCCTACCTCTACTGAGTTCCGAAGCGAAGACTCGTGTTCATGGGTGGTGTCATGGGCTCGCGTGCTTCCATTTCCTCGATTATCTTTCTCAGCTTGGTCTGCGACTCCTTAAGTCGCTCGAGCCGACCAGCGTGAAAGTCGGGTTCTGACCGTGCCCGGCTTGAAGACGCCATGGACGATGTGGAGTTTGTGCCTGCAGGGACAACAGAACTCGTACAGCCCAGGGTGCGCGTGATCAAGCACTTGTAAAGAGAATTGTATGCACAATATCATGCTACTCATGATTTTAGTGTTAATGCTAAAGAGCAGCGCAAAATTAGCACCTCCATTGTTGAGGAGGCGCGGCGGAATATTTCGCTAGAAACCAATAGGCGTGGCCTCGTGAAGGCAGGACTTGTTCCAATTAGACTCCGACTGGAGAACGGCAGGCGATGCCCGGCAAGGTAGTGGTTGTCGAGTTTGGCTTAGTAATGATGTTTCACGGCGGTGCTTGTCCAGGATAAATAGTCGATAATCTGGTAAGAAATCCAGTGCTTCCAAATCATTCGCTAAAGCGTTTTTGAGCGAATCACAGAGCATCCTTATCCCTATTGGCTAAAACAACGTCTGTCCAACACGTATCAGACACTTACCAGGTTGAATCGGTCCGACGCCGGCAAGACGACATGGGCAACACGCTAGGCACGAAGAAGACGCTGAAGGAGCAGCTGCGCGAGAACAAGCGCGAGATCAACCGCGCCGTGCGGCAGCTGGACCGCGAGCGCACCAACCTGCAGATGCAGGAGAAGAAGCTGATCATCGAGATCAAGAAGATGGCCAAGGAGGGGCAAATCGCGTCCGTGAAGATCATGGCCAAGGATTTAGTGCGCACCAGGCAGCACATCACCAAGTTCTACACGATGCGCTCGCAGTTGCAGGCGGTCTCGCTGCGTCTCGAGGTACAAAACAAGTTTATTTTAGTTAAAAGTGTTGAGTATTTTAGTTGCTCAGTGTTGGTTGTTGATTGTTGTTTTATTGCCTTGCAGACGGCCAAGTCGGCGGAGGCCATGACGACGGCATTGCAGGGCACGACGTCCGCCATGAAGGCGATGGCGTCGACCATGAACCTGCCCAAGCTCAACCAGATCATGATGGAGTACACCAAGGAGAGCGAGAAGATGGAGATGCAGCAGGAGATGCTGGGCGACACCATCGACGACGTCATGGACGCCGACCTGGACGAAGAAGAGGAGGACAAGATCGTCGGACAGGTGCTGGACGAGATAGGCATCGATATGACGGGGGCGGTGCCAGAGGCTCCAGTTGCACAGGCGGCACCCGCGGCTGCAGCAGCACAAGCTGCCCCCGCTGCAGTTTTGCCTCCTGCCGCCCCTGTGGCAGCTGGAGGCGAGACGGACTCGGCCATCAGCGACCTCGAAGCGCGGCTGAACAATCTGCGACGATCGTAACAAGAGAATTCATCATTTTGACAACGAGTAAAGCGACCGTCGTTGACGATGGACTTGTATGAAGGAGAGTGTTCGTAAAGAAGTCGACGTTATCTACGCCGGTAGCTTTTTTCCTTCTAACTGAAGCAGCTTTAGCCGATGTCGGGGATGATGAGCAGACTCTTGGGGATAAGGCAGAAGTGCAGCGCAAAGTAGACGAAGCGATGGCATAAATACGACGAGTCCTCGTTCTCCTTGAAGACGTCCGGGTGGTGGAAGTATGTGTGCGAGAAGATGCGGTAGAGTCGGCGGGAGACGGACTGGAAGTACTGCGTGGCGTTGGAGCTGATGCTGACGCGCGACGGAAGACGCGGCTGCTGGTGAGCAGCGTGTTGACGTTGTCCATCGTGTGCACAATGTACTCGAAGGCGCAGCACTCCTTGGGCGCCTTGTGGGCCGCGCACAGGAAGACCCAGTCGTCCGTGGCCTTCATCACCGGACACGACTCGCGCGTGCAGCAGCCGTCCAGCTTGGCCACCAGCACGTTCAGCTCCTTCATCACCTGGCGCAGGTGCTCGTACTGCCACAGGTACGTGTCCTGGTCGTCTGGGACGTCGTAGATCTGGGCCAGCGCCGTCGGGTCCGCTCGGATCTGGCGCTGGATGAGCTGCTCCACCTCGAAGGCCCCGCCGGCGTCGGCCCCGCGCGCCCCAGACGCGTCTTCCCACGCGAAGAAGTCCTCGTTGCGACTGCCAGGCAAGTTCTTCCCCACCAGCAGCGTCGTCATCGCGTCAAGTCTGCTGCAGTCTGATCAGACGATTTACGTTTCGAAGACATTGATCTTTTCAGCCAATCACAACGCTATATGCGGAATCGTTTCAGCCAATCATCGACCACAATCGTCCACCCCCTTCTTCAGCCGCGTATAATCCCGAGATTCCGAGGGCTACTGGACGATGGAGCGGCGGCGGCGCATGGACGCGGAGGACGACGGCAGGCGGCGCCGCAGCCGCAGCCTCAGCCCCGTGTCTTCTCGCCATCGCTACCAGCTCCGCCGGCGCCATACGCGACCTCCCCGGCGCCTATTTCCGACCACAGACGACGCCGTCGAACCGCCAAGGAAAGCTCGAAAAAGAGCTCGAGGAGCTCTCGCTCACGCTCGCGCTCTCACTACGGCTCGAGAAGAAGACCAGGTGCGTTCATTCAGTCGAATTTCCAGTCTTTTGGGTCCATATTACATATAAAACACACGAATAACTGATGGGGTTACGTTTTGGGTTACACTGCAGACTCTCGAGCACCACGCTCTCGATCCAGGTCCAGGTCAGGCTCACGCAGAAGGAGACACTCGGGCACTCGGTCCCGGACAGGATCGGCCGGCAGCCGCCGCCACCACCGCCGCTACAGCAGCCGCAAGACGCGCTCTTCCAAGACCACCAGTCGACGGAACAGTCTCGAGAACGACCACAACGGCCGCCGTCGCTCGCCCAGAGCCAAGAAACAGAGACATTCAAGACGTCGCGACTCGTACCACGACCGAGAGCCACTCCCACCGCCCCCGCCGCCGTCCAACGCCCAGAAAGACGGCAGTGAAGACAGTGCAGCACATGACGACACAGTCGGCAGTTATGACGGCAAGCCCGGAGATTATATCGCCAACCGCTACAAAATCATCCGGGAAGCGGGCTTGGGCACGTTCGGACGCGTCTTGGAGTGTCTGGACAAGCAGCGCAACATTGTGGTGGCCATCAAGGTGGTGCGCAAGGTGGACAAGTACACGGAATCGGCCAAGATCGAGGCGGCGATCCTGCAGGATGTGAACGACAAGGACAAGCACAACGACGGACTCTGTGTGCGCATGTTCAAGTGGTTCGAGTATAAGGGCCACATCTGCATGGTCTTTGAGCGACTTGGATGCTCACTGTACGACTACCTGAAGAACCACGACTATAAACCGTTCCCGCTGCACTGCATCCGAGCGTATGCGTGGCAGCTGCTGACGTCGCTCGATTATATTCACAGCATCAAACTCATTCACACGGACCTCAAGCCTGAGAACATTCTGCTGGTAGACGACGACGAAGAGAGGCTTTCGTGTGATTCATCGTCGCCCTCCTCGACATCTTCGTTTGGCTCACCGGATGGTTCCGGGCGTGAGAAGTGGTCGAATGGACGACAATGGAAGAAGCGCGAGCGGGCCATGTCAGACATGGACGGACCAGTGACGTTGCGCCCACCAGCAAACAACGCGGTGAAGCTTATTGATTTTGGCGGTGCCACGTACGAGGACGAGTCCAAGAGCTCGATTATTAACACGCGCCAGTACCGCTCGCCGGAGGTGATCCTGGGACTTGGCTGGAGTTATCCTTCTGACATCTGGTCGGCTGGGTGTATTATCGCGGAGCTGTATTTAGGAGAGTTGTTGTTCGCGACTCACGAGAACTTGGAGCACCTCGCGCTCATTGAGCGCTGCATCGGGCCTCTTCCACCGCGTATGGTCTCTCAAGCCTCTAAACAGTCCTCCAAGTTCTTTCGGCGCGGGCGGCTTCATTGGCCTTCTGGTGCGTCCAGCGAAGAAAGTGTTGACCATGTGAGGAAGATGCGCACACTGGCGCAGCTGATCTCGTCTGAGGACGCACAGAGCGGATTGCTTGAGCTGCTGCAGCTGATGTTGGTGCTAGACCCAGAGAACCGCGTGACGGCGAAGGAGGCGCTCAACAGCCCATTCTTCGACGGGTTTTCGATCCGTAATATTGTGCGATCAGGCCACAACGATGGTTCTTTGAACCATTAAGCCATTGTAGTACTTCAAGTAGACCGCAGTCAGAGGGAAGGTGCTTTTAGGGTAGGAGAGCAGAGCAGACAGGAGACATTAGGAAGCAGCATTTGGATCGTGTTTCTCATTATTTTTTCCGTGGTGTGAATCGTATCAAACCATGTTTTCCTGTGAACACCTTCAGCCAACGTAGAACAAAAATCGCCGACCATGCAAGCACTACGCACTCCGTCCCCGAAGATGGCAGTAGGAGGCAAAACCAATTGAATGAGGCATTATTTACAGCTGTACTTGTGGGGCACCTTGAGAAGAACCTGTTGTTGCCACCTCTTCGATCGTCAAGACGACGTTGCTGCCTTCGTTGTCTCGCACACCCGAGTCTTGGAACTCGGTGTTCATCTCGCTGATGGAGTAGCAGCTTGGCACAGGCGAACTTACACGAGCTTTGCAGTGGTGGCTGCCAAACGGGGACGATATGCTACTAGACGAGTTGGTTCGTGTGAAGTCGGCAATTGATCCGGAGGCCGATGTGATATCGGCGTTGCCCTGTTTGCTGCTTGGAGGCGGTGTGTCTTCCTCGATCACCGTGTTGAGCGCCCGGTTGCCCGGTGTAAAGTTTGCGCCGCCAGTGTACTCGCAGTCGTCGCTGAGACGCTGCTTGTCGTCTGCATCTGCCTCCTGCTTCTTCTTGTACGTCACTGCCATCACAATTGCACCGACGCAAGCAAGCGCTCCCAAAATCGCTGGAACCCCTACGCTCATGTTAAGCTCGGACTTGTTCCCTGATGTCAAGGTCCCAGTGCTGTCGTTGAGCGAATCAACCGAAGCCGTCGATTTGGACGCTGACGTTGACGTTGACGTTGACGCTTTTGTTGTCGAGGACTGGTCCTCCGAAGTGTTCGGCCCGACGGTCGCTGAAGCTCCAGACGGTGTGTCAGTCACATCTTGCTCTTCGCTGGCGCTGTTGGAGCTGCCGCTGTTAGATGTCGATGGCGACGACTCATCAGAACTGGGCGGTGCAGGGGCAGGAGTGTCCTTAGGAGTTTCCGTGGCCGGGGCTTCCGTGGCCGGGGCCTTCGTGGCAGTCGCGGCAGTCCCAATGACGGTACCCCCACCTCCAGACGAAACGGAGTCGCCACGGCCGGTGATGAGGGAGTCGGAGGTCGGAGAGAGCGTCAGCACGGAATCCGTTGAGTCCCAGCGTGCATCTGCAATGAAGGACAAGGCACTTAGGCTCAATCCGCTTTGAAAGTTTATCGAAAGCGACTGTACCTGAAGACGCGATGGCAAGCGCCAATGCCGCCACTAGCAACAACCGGCGAGCGGAGTTCATGCTCTACAGTAAACGCCGATTCCGAACCAGACCCACAGTCAAGTTTGTCCGCTCTCGCGCTACGCTAAAGTACTCGTCTGATCCAAGTTTTGAAAATGATCACTGATGTCGCTTCGGTCGACGACTGGATCGATGCGAAAAGGCGAGCGTGCGATGGCTAGGTCTCTCTGCCGTTGGCCGTCTTAGTTACTCGCACATGCGCAGAACCAGCTGCACCTGCACTCCTGATGGTTTTGATTTATCACGCGCCGCGGACGCCACAAAGCTCAGCGACCTGGGAGAAAAGTCCGGATGGCTCAATGGCTCGCTTATGCCGACAAGACCAAGCTCCAAATGCGTTGAGACTATGGAGACAACAATGGTGATGAACACGCCGGCTGTAGAGGAGCCGGAGCTATGAAGCTGCAGTCATGGCAGCTGTAACGCGCACGCGTTCGGCGTGGATGTAGCATCGCACGAACTCAATTCAACGTGCGCCGAAACTGGCGGTTTGCGGTGAGTCAAATCGCATGCGACGCCTCTGCAAAGCGTGGGTGCGATAACGACGGAAGCGCGTGTTGGTCTTGCTACGCACCGAGGCTCAAGGACTGCGGCGTTAATGTGGCGCTCGGAGGCCAACACTTTTGATAGCTGAGCCCGAGGACATGCGTGCCTTAGCCATCTGCTGCAGTACTAGGCTCTGGGGACGATGGCCACAGCTGCTGCTGACATCGCGAACACTGAGAGCACAAATTCTTTCGAGAGATTTGAGCGCCAGGCTCGTTCGTGATTCAGGATAGTCTTGTCGTGAGTCTAAATGACCGACAAACCAGTGAGTGCTTCCTGGTGAAGCATCGACAACACGATGTCTGACTGTAACTGCTGCCTGTCCTTATCTACTGGCATGTTGCGATGGAATAACAGCACGGGAACATACACTTTCGGTGCATGAGGATCGCACTGACCCCACTCGATCAGGCATTTGAGACTAGCAAAGGCCGGATACTCCTGTCGGGGAAAGCGACTTTGGATTGAGAATGAGACCATCGTCCCCCACGGCTACTATTGCTACAGCGGGTTGAATATGAAGCTTATCAGCAGCAAATTGAGCCGGGTAACAGAAGCTTACCGCATCTCCTGCCATCAGGAATGACCCTGCTGCAAGTTGCAGTCTGCAGCTACTTCACCATGCGTTATCGTCGGTAGAGAGTGGTAATACACTCTTGACACGAATGAACTCCTCGTTAGCGGACAAGATTCGATGGCACCGCGGGGTGTTCTGCCATCTCATTCTCCAACTTTCACCAGCCCAAGTAAGCCGCCAACTTTCCTCGCTCACAATGGCTCCCAAGGCCATGTTCACGGCGGAGGACGCCAAGGCGTCGTTCAACCTCTTCTGCTGCGTCTACGGCATCGGTACTCTTGGTATGCCCGGCAATTTCTCCCGGGCCGGTCCAGTGATTGCTGTCTTCGCCATGGCCTTCATGGCCTTCGCCAACACCTACAGCTCCGTTGCCATCTGCCGAGTGATGTTGCTCGCTCCTCGGTCGGTCAAGACGTACGGTGACCTCGGCGAGTGGGCTATGGGCAAACCCGGGCGCTACCTGTCTGTCATCTCGCAGATGGGCAACTGCCTCATGGTCCCGTGTGTGTTCCTGGTGCTTGGCGGCTCGCTTCTGGACGGCCTCTTTCCAGGGGCTTTCAGTACGTCAACGTGGATCGTCTTGATGGCGCTCGCGTGTCTTCCTGTGTGTTTGGTGCCGACCCTCAAGGAAGGAGCTGGTGCTGCCTTTGCGGGTTGCATGGGCACGATTATTGCTGATGTGATCGGCGTGGCGGTCGTGACGTACGGCATGCGCGGTCACCCAAGTGTCCCCAAGCCTGATCTCAATTTCAAGCAAGTGGCTGGAGCCTTCGGCAATTTAGCGCTGGCGTACGGCGCCGGTATCGTGATTCCCTGCCTGCAGCGCCAACACAGCGACCCCACTCGCATGCCGCGTGTCGTGGGCGTGACCATCGCCTTCATTTCCTGCTGCTTCCTGGTTCTGGCCAGCACGGCGTACTCGTCGGTCGGGTGCCAGATCTCGGGCAATCTGCTGTGGTCGATCTACCCGCACGCAGAGACCGGTTTGACTAGCTTGGGCTTTGCTTCGGACTGGGGTGCTGTCGTACTTGCCTACCTGTTCATGCAGCTGCACATCACGATTGCCTTCTCGGTTATCCTCAATCCAGCTTTCTACATCGCAGAGCGCATCGTGTTGGGCATGCACAAGCCGATCACGGGCGACATTGAGAACAACATGGTGAGCTACGCAGATGCTGCTACGCCTGCCGACGGCTTAGAGAAGGAGTCGCGCGCCTCCAAACGCTCGTTCATTTCTGTCGCCGACAATGAGAACGTGCACCTCGATGAACCCGAAGCCGAGGCGGCCGAGTACCGTGGCGCGAACGCTCTGAAATACGTCCTTCTTCGTATCGTGATGATCGCGATTTTGGTCATCGCTGCGGTGGTTCTGAAAGACCATTTCTCGGACTTGGCCGACTTTGTCGGCGCCTCGTGCATCACCGTCAACTCGATCATCCTGCCGATCGTGTTTTTGCTCAAGAAGAAGTGGAATGCGCTGCCTATGTGGGAGAAAATCCCAGCCTTGATCGTGGTCGTCGTGTGCTTCTGTCTCGGCTGCTACGTCACGTACACGTCGGGCCAAAATCTCTTCTCCCCAAGCGAAAGCGACATCGAGTTCCCGTTCTGCGCTCCCGAGTTCGAAAACACCATTTTCTACAACTACACTGCTGTCCACGAGCACTAGAAGTACAATAGCGCATGGTAGTCGACTGTCGAAACGATTGGTTTTGATCAGCTTTTTGTCTTCAACATGATGTCCATTCCACAGTTAAAGAGTCTTTATGCATGCATCCAGACAAAACTCAGCCGTTACAAAAACCATAGCTCTTCAACTGTGGTTGAAAACCAACGGCTCACTTCTGAAGTTCACTATAGGGGGACAAGTGAGACCATGGTGGAGTCTGCAGAGGACAACGGTGGGCGTGTGCTGAGCATCCAGTCGCACGTGGTGCAGGGCTACGTGGGCAACAAGAGCGCCGTGTTCCCTCTGCAGCTACTGGGCATGGACGTGGACCCCATCAACAGCGTGCAATTCTCCAATCACACTGGATACGCAAAGTTCACGGGCCGCAGACTCACAGGCGACGAGTTGCACGAGCTTCTGGACGGGATGGAGACCAACAAGTTGCTACAGGACGCCCACACGCATCTCTTGACTGGGTACATTGGCTCAGTTTCTTTGCTGGACGCCATTGTGCGGGTCTACGAGCGCCTGAGAGCTGCGCAGACCCACCCAGAGAGACTTTGTACGTGTGCGACCCGGTGATGGGAGATCTGGGCAAGCTCTACGTGCCTTTAGAACTGGGTAACATACAAAGAACATCAAGGCATTCAATTGGGGGTTAGTTGATGGTGCTGACAGTTGTTGTATCTGTGTTTACAGTGGGTCTGTATCGCTCCAAAGTGCTGCCGATTTGCGATGTCTTGACGCCGAATCAGTATGAGTGTGAACTGCTGGCAGAGATGGAGCTGAAAACAGTGGAGGACGCAATGCGCGCGTGCAAGAAACTCCATACGCTGGGACCGAAAGTGGTGGTGATCAGCAGTTTCCAAGAAGCTACGGGCAGTGAGGACGAGCAGCCGACCAAGGACTTGGTGGTCATTGGCAGCAAGGTCTTGGCTGGTGGGATCACTGGAGGAGAACCTGTATGCGAGCAGTTTGAGGTGCGCTTCCCGCTGATTGACAGCTACTACACTGGCACGGGAGATTTGTTCGCGGCGCTGTTGTTGGCTTGGCTCTACCGCTACCCGGACGACTTCAAGCGTGTGCTGGAAAATGTCATCTCCACGATTCAGGATGTGCTTCGCATCACCCTCAAACTCGGCGGGAAGGACTGTGATCTGAAGCTTATTCAGAGTCGTGACGTGATCGCCAACCCCACTGTGCGCTTCTTCGCCAGACCGCTTTCGGTGCCGGTGCTGTCCGTGATCGTCGATGTGGATATATTGCTGGGAACTGATCCCGAACAAGCGGCAATTGCTTGGAAGGCGAACAAAGAGCCGAGCGACGTCCCGGCAGGTGCTAAGATCACGAACGGTGAGCTGCTGGATAACCTGGTGCATCTTACAGGAGCTGAAAATGTCGAGATCGTCTCCACCTATTCGGTGCAATCAACGCATGCGCTGCTGAGCGAATATGCCAAGGGAGACTCGGCGTGCCAGATACTCTCACCGACGGACATCGGCAAAAATCTCTCCCCTCTGACAAACGGATCGAATCACGCAACTGCGAGACGCTGGTGGTGTCGAACGCCATGCCTCTTCTTGAGATGGCCTCACGTGGACTATTTCAGGTGCTGCCGACCGCAGCTACCGACAAGCTGACGAGCTATATCAGGGAGCACAACGAGAAATGCCACATTGCCTGATATCCGAGCGCCAAAATTTAACTTGTTGCGCTGCATGGCGAGCAATAGATAGAACTTCATTACCTTGGCCTTTTATTTGCTCGGCTGAATGGCTGAAGCCATCGCACTTGCACTCAATTTGCGGCTGATGAGATGTAGCTACTTGGACGAAACGTTCATCAGCGCTGTTTAAACTTGTTTTTGCCGTACGGGACCATAAACTCACTGCTGGACAGCCACTCGAGTCGCAACTGCTGTGTGGATGCGGCTGAGCGATTTTGTCCAGCGATCCAGAGCATCATACATCTTGCTTGCGTCGCGACTATTAATGCACATGCAGCACAGAGAACATGTTAGCAGGGGACTCTACGAACAAAGCGACATATGGACATGGACTACGTACTTCTGCCGTGTCTGAAGAACAAGTAGCCCCTTGCTCTGGTCGATCTTCGCCTCCAACTCGCGATTCTGGATGAGTGCCACGGCGATTTCCTCGACCTCTTTTGCAGTAACGTTCATGCTTTTCGAGAGGCTATCGATGCGAATCGTCTGATACGGACGCACGATCTTCTTCATGACCTGGCAGCGAATGTTGCGTAGAAGCGGATTCAGGTATTTCTTCATGATAGGATCATTCAGCAGCTTGTACTTGGGGTTCTTCAGGATCTTCTCAAACTGCACGATATCGTTAGTTTCGTAGGCGCCACGCAGTAGCAGCATCGCTCCAATTTCCTCTACATCCTGATACACCTTGGCCTCCCGCGAATCAAACGGATTGATATCTGAGCTCGCAAGCATGTTGGCGAGGACCACGTACTTAAGGCAGTGCGTCGCACGCGCGTTGCCTGCTTCTTGGTAGTTCCGGAAGCTCTCGAAGAACTCATTGTATGCCAGCATCCACTCTCTCTCCTCCAGATACATCTTTCCGCCCTCCTCACGAATAACACTATCGCACAGCAGCTACAGTTAGCTCACAACTGCCGCGGCAAGAGTCCAAGCAACGACAAGGTACGAACCCCATGATTCGGGGTCAGCGACAGCAGCGTCCAGCCCAAGTGTCTTGGGGTAAATTGTGCGCATCTTGACACTGTTCTTCGTAGCTCCACACAACTACATTCAGCCATCAAACACAACGATCAGTACAACCTCTACCACAACAAAAGAATATAAAAAAGCTGAGTCTCTTGACCTGAATCTCCAGCGCGTAGATATCCAGCAGCGACGTGGCCTTCGAATGATCCTGCACGCCATCGGGCGTCTCGCAGTAACCATAGAGCTGGTCCAGCAGCCTTCTCAGCTGCTCAAACTCCTGCATGTCCAGATACAGTTTTCCGAGCTTGACGTTCATGCTGAACCAGAGTCGGTCGTTGTTCACGTCCTTCAGTCTCTCTAGCGTCAGCTCGTACATCTTGGACGTGTACTTGGCTCTGTCCTTCTCGTCCTCGCTGCCCGTGGCGGTAGAAACCACGTCCAGAATGGACGACACCGAGTCCGTGCTCTCGTTCCTCGTCACGAACGCCAAGTGCTGCAGCATCTCCTCGTAGCTCTTCAGCATTTCCTCCCACTGCCGCCGACCGACGCAGATCTTCACAATGTGCTCCAGCGCCTGGAAGCTCCACTTGCGCTCGGCCAACGGCGTCGCGTCCTTCTCCATGGCCACAACGCGCTGGAAGTACTGCAGGGCCTGGCTCCATTCCCTCGCTGACGGAAGTCTTCCGCCTCGTAGAAAGTGTTCTCCAGCTCGATCTGCGCGTTGCGAGCAGCGCTCCGCTCCTGAGCAGCTTCGTCGCCGTCTTCCGCACCTGCCGCCGCGTCCTGGTCGCTGTCGAACTGCTCGTCGCTGTCGTATTCGTACTCATACTCCTCCGAGTCCGACATGGTCAATTCAGTAGTATACTATGGTGGGTGGATACACTTTTTGCTTTGGAGGCGTTATGAGCTGTCGTCAATGGACACTTTACAACGCCCATCTATTGATAGCCTTCTGATTGGCCGGCAGTTTTATCGCCAGTCACAACGCGTCAATCATTAGGCACTAACAATGCTGGACCAACTGAAGGCGGCGTCTTCGCAGGCGGCGGCGCTGGCGGCGGACACGGCGGGATCTCTCAAGGACGTCACGCAGAAAGGCGCCAGTTCGCTCAAGGACGCGACGCACAAAGGCTCCGCGGCGCTTCAGGCCAAGGCCGGAACGCTCAACATCAAAGTGCCAGCTATCGTTAAATCGGCGTCTTCTGTGTCGCTGTCCAGCTCAGGCAGTACCGTAACGGACAGTGACTTAGAGTCGGGCAAGTCGCCGACCAATGGGAGTCAAGAGAAGGAGGGGCTACTAAACGAATTAGGCCAGGAGTGTGGCCTTACGAAACGTCAGCGACTGTACGGAGCGGTGGGCTGCTACCTGTTCGGCGCCCTCTGCGGCTTCCTGTCGACGCTGATGATGTGGGGAGGACCGAGGCACCTCAAGCAGTTCGCCTTCTTCTACACAGTGGGGAATCTCTGCAGCATCGGCAGCTCCTTGTTCCTGGTGGGGCCCATGAGACAGCTCAAAGTCATGTGCATGCCCGTGCGACGTGTGGCCTGCTGCGTCTGGATGGGGGCCATGACGCTCACGTTGATCATCGCCTTTGGCTTCCCGAAGGCCGGGCCGCTCGTGCTGCTGCTGGTGATTGTTCAGTACGCTGCCATGCTCTGGTACGGCGCCTCGTTCATCCCGTACGGACGTGCCATGCTTCGGAAGGGTGCTCCAAAGTGGCGAGCTACGTCAGCAGCTGAAGCAGTTTGCAATGGAGACTCTCCAACGTATTTTATATAAACTTAAACTTGCATCAATGCAGTGCATTTATCGACGCAGTGTGGGCTCACGTAAGATCAGCTTTTGCAAGGACTTGCGATATCGAGCAACTATAGGAGTAGTGAAGAGCGCGGAATGACGAATTACTACTGTGGATCGAATGGATGCATTCGGTTGACACTCGTAGGCTTCGCTTGGTACACACGGAAGACGAGCGAGTAAAAACAACTTCAACGGCACGTCATGCACTTGATGGAGCCCGTCTTCTTGTCCGTTACAGTTGGTCTAACGACATCTAACTATTGCTAGCTTTCTGCCGTCGTGACGTCTCATCGAGATGCTCGGTCTCGCTGTAACCCGAGACCAGTTCCGGCCGGGATCTTGCGCTTGGTTTCGTACAGCAAAAGTCCGCTTCAGCACCCCGTCGTTGAAGCAAATAGGCAGCGAACCGCAATTCGTGAGCATGTGCTTGGTTCTCGCACACGGTCTACCGGTCGCCGCCTTGGTCTTGCTCGATCTCCGAGATGTAGCCCATGAACGTATGCTTGGTTCTCGCATACGTTGTTGATGGCTTGATCTTGTTGGTAGTGCGTCGTCCCGGCGTCCAAGTCTTGTCTTCCGGAAACCGTCCCCTCTCGAAGTACCGCCACGTCATCTCCACCGCGCGAGTTCGAGAGTGAGAGTGGCCGAGCAAACCCCAATGGGTTAAGCTCCACATAGGAGCCTTGTCTCGTTAAAATTTGTTGGTGGGTGCATCGAACCTGAGAGAAGAGTGGATGCCATGTACATGTATTCGATAGAACCTTTGCTGCAATAGCGTTGTGCTATATCGAACATCAATTTCCCAATGCTTCTAACCGCTTCAACTCAAGCATGACACTCGCGTTCGCTTTAGAAGTTGTCTTCATCATGCTAGCCTAGCAACCTGCACCTGTCCGAGATCGATGAACGTCTTCCTGTTCCTAGTCAACCCAAGCCCGAAGTTGTAATTAGCCGCATGGTGGTCGTCGAGTTTGTCCCAGAGACTCAGTGCACTGCCATGTGCCGGGATTCAAACTTTTTCTGTCCTTGCAGCTCACAGTCAAGCCATCCAAGCCAACCGAAACTCAGTCCAGAGGGTTAATGCTTGCTTGAAACCAGACGCAGCCATCCATACCGCCTTGACGTGTTCGTTCGATGACAATGCCCCGCCACTCGAGCGTTGGCGAGACGATCTCTCCATTTGATCGCCATTTGCTCGACATTTACGCTGGACGCGCTCCAGACGGACTTGTGTTCTTTGCCATGCACGGCTACTACGACGTGAGCGACACCACCAACACCGTGCAAATGTTCCGCGACAATGTGGGCCGAGACGATTTCTGGCACGACCGCGAGAGCTACGACGTGTTCGACCCGGTCAGTCGACCAACGGTTTATCCGTTCGGTTCGCAGAGCAAAGTGCCGAGCAGCAGGATGCGCAGCGAACTGCACCGCACGAATTCAGGTCGATTCACTCTGCTGGACGACGACGGGAACCCCGTGACTGAGGACGATTTGCTCGAGATGGAGCGCGAGGACCGACTGAAAGTGAAGAGTTTGGAGCTGGACGACGACGATTTGGCCGAGCTGGAGAGCGAGAAAGCCACGGTCGAATCTGCGATCGAGGTCATCCGCGTCGAGAAGTACCGCTTCCAGCGCGTTCTCTTGCGAGCGTTCTACGAGACCGACGACGGCGAAGTTCCAGACAGTCCGACCGGGACTTTCGTCAGCAGCGTGCATGACTTTATGGAGTTGCCACCGCTGCCGTCTCCCGTGGCACTGGTGGACTTGCCTCCATACTGTGGGAACCTGTTCGTACTCCGCGAGTCCATCGCTCTATTGCGTCGCAGTTGGAGCAAACGCTGGTGCGTTTTGGACTTCCAGGCGTCGGTGGTGAAAATGTACAAGCGCAGCTACTGGCGGAGTCCTCGGGGCGAATTGGACTTGAGGGCAGCTACGAAGATTGAAATGATGGGCCACGGAGGGTTCCGCATCGAGTTCAAAGGCGGCAATTTGTTGGTGTTGCGCTCGAGGAACGAGAAGGAAGCGGCGTGTTGGGCGCAACTGCTGCGGTTTGCACTGCAGATCATGAGCGGCAATGCCACTCGATGCTCCGAGATCTCCCGCCTCACGAACGGATGAAAGGTGTTCATTTTGTATTAAAGTTTTTGTACAGCAACTCTATTGGACTCGACACTGGAATCGAGCCATCCACTATAAACCTACTTGTGATGAACACTTGTCAAAGACCACATGGCTACATTATAGTCTCCCATACCGTCCTGCACTCCATGCCGTAAAGTGAATCCATGAATTTTTTCAAACTCTTATCAGACAAGCGGATACAAATGTCAAGTGTAGACCTGCTGTAGCCACTAAAAATAAATCAGATCCTGTCATTCCCGAATTTGCAGAAGAAGCGCAGGAAGATCGCCATGATGGACCAACTGAAGGAGCAGACCAAGAAGGCCGGCGACAAGCTGGAGGAGATGGCCACCAAGGGCCACGAGGCCATCGACAAGGTCACGAAGCAGACCAAGGACAGTCTGAGCCAGGCCACGGGCAAGAAGAAGAAGGACAGCAAGGACAGAAAGGACTCGGACGACAGCTCCTCCTTCTTCGACTCCGCCAAGGAGGCCTTCCACATCGACATCAAGGACGACGACGACAAGAAGAAGAAGAAGCCCAAGCGCAAAGACTCGTCCGACTCGGACAGCGACGAAGAAGAAGGCCTGCTCCATGGCATCGGCGATGAATTCGACGACCTGACGCTCAACCAGCGCATGCTGGGCGCCGTGGGCTGCTACGTGCTCAGCGGCCTCTTCGCCTTCGCGGCCACCGTCATGATCTTCACGGGCGTGCACCACGTGCGCTTCTACGCGCTCTTCTACTCGCTCAGCAACATCGCCACGTTCTGCAGCCTCATCTTCATCATGGGCCAGGAACGGCTGCAGAAGCGCATGCTGTCCAACAAGCGCAGCGTCTCGGGTCGCACGTGGATGTGGTCTCTCGGTCTCACGGTCGTCGTGGCCTTCTTTGGCCCTCGCACTGGTTCATCGTGATCCTGCTGCTCATCACGCAGTTCTGCAGCATGATCTGGTACGGCGCCACCTACATCCCGTTCGGACGCAAGTTTCTGCACAAGTACGCGGCCAAGAGAATCGTCCTGGTGGATGCCATGGACGGCAAGATCGACGGCAAGTAACTGCACCACTGACGGCTGTCGTTCCTGCACTTCTCTACGCTTCTCTACTACTTTTTTATTGTGAGTGATCTCTCCAACGCACGCAGGAACAGCAAGACCAGTAACAAACAGCGTTTATACAGTCGCGTTTTGTGCAAGTTGAGTTTGCTTTGAACAGTTTCTAGCTGAATTGTGCCATTTGAATAATCACTGTGGCATGGAGTGATCTTCTAGCCACGCTACAAAGTCCCGCACAACCGCGTCGCGGATGCGAGGCGGTTCGCTGGCCAAGTCGTGGTGGCCTCCTTCGTACGTCTTGAAGGTCTTGTCGGTGCTGCTCGTCTTGAGGTGGAGCGCCGCCGACCCGGTCACACTGCACGCTTGGTCTGCCGTGCCGTGCTGCAGTAGGTACGGCGTCTCGATTAGTGACAACTTGTCCTGAATCGTCATAATGCCTTCCAGCAGCGCCAGTCCCGTGCCGACACGCATCTTGCCTGGGTAGTACAATGGATCCGCGTACTTCTCGGCGTCAATGATCGCCGCCACTTCAGGAGAGCTGTTCTTGCCGCTGTTCGCCTTCACCAGCGGCAGTTTGGGCAGATACGCTTGCAACAGCCGTCCGATGAATTCCATGACAAGCGACGGCCTGGAAGCCTTGTGGATCTCCGTCGCTGGACACAAAATCACGGCTCCATCCACCAGCTTCACGCCTCCTTTGCTCAACGCGTGGAGGATAATCAATCCACCCAACGACCTGCAAAAGCAACAGCACAACAAAAACATCAACAAACAACAAAGTGTTGATACAGAGCACGACGCAAACGTACGCTCCTAGTAAGAACACCTTCTTCCCTGGATACCTCGCCTTGACCATTTCTACGAACGCGATTGCGTCGTCCACCAGCGCGTCCACACTGGAGAAGAATCCGTGGCGGCCGTCACTGCGTCCCATTCCTTCGTGGTCGATCCCTGCCACTAGGAACCCGTGCTGCAGCACTTCCACCATGAAGGAATTGTTGCGTGCACTGTGGGAATTGACGCCATGCAGCACCACCACCACTGCCCTCGCGTCTTTCGCACTGTCCAGATGCTTCGGCAGCCAAAAGCGATAGAAAAGTCGCAGCAATTCCCCATTCGGACGAGACCGTTCCAACAGTCCGGTCTCTTCGTGGCCAGAGCGGATGTGCGTGATGAGGAATTGCTGGTGCGAAGAGATGTGCGGAGCCCTCTCCGAGTGTTCTGAGGGTCGACCCCAGGCCCAAACAACGTGAATAACGTGGCCAGCAGCACGGAGAAGACGACGGCGAGGATGAAGAGCGCATAAAGAGCTCCTGATACGCCCCACATGGCCGAGAAAACGACAATGTCTGCGCACTCGGAGTTTGTATGCCAATCGGCCAGAGTGGACCACATGATTTTCATGACGACGACGCGTCAGAATGGCTACATACTCTCATACGTCAGATGGCTACATTGTCTCTGGACGCATCGACGAACTTATTCTGGTACGTTGGCATGCGTAGTGGCTTTTAAAACGAAGATCACTTTCCAAATTCGCGTACGAGACTGCAGTCAATGGGGAACAAACACTCGCACCACTCGCGCTCGACTCGATCCAGCATTCCTGATCGTCAACCACATCGACGGTCGCTTTGGCGTGGGCGACGGTCAGTACCAAGTCGTCTGACGTTCAACAGTCCACGGCCAGCTCCTACTCGACGCGCTCCCAACCGAGTGGCAAACCGCCCAACGCCAATACAGATCCAGTTGACCAATTTGTGCCAGAACGAGAAGCTCATTTTCCCTCTGGTAATGATTGAGGGGGCCGTCCAGAACCTCAAAGCTGCGAGCGTGCCGGACAGTGCGCTGTACGTACAAGCGATCGCGAACGCAGTACAAGACGATGGATCCACCGACAACTCGTGGGTGGGCAGCGTTTGCTGGCCAGTGGTTCGCGACTCTGGTCACTTCAAGGCTTACGTGCATCTCCCACACCCAGGAGCATTTCGTGTCCGCCTTCGCATCGCCACTACGACGCACCAACTGACCGTGCAGTTCGCACCACAAAAGACCAAGTGGATCGTTCGCTTCCACTTCCAGCAACCTCGAGATAGTTTCCACGGCTTCGATGCACCAAGTGGAGTCGACAACTCAGATAGCGATGCCTGCCAACGCCTGAAATTCAACGCAATGGTGCTGCAAACTGCAATAGCTGAGCTGTTTCATCGGGCAGGCTTTGCTAGGAAGACTTTCTCCATGGAATTGGATGCTGACGGTCTCCCAACTGTGAATGTCCTGCGTTCAGAGCACACAATCGATCAAGCACGACGAATGACAGATACTCAGCTCTTATCAAACTTACGGCACGATATTCAACAGGGGCAACCGGACAAAGCGCAATATCAAGTCAAGCACGTCATCCTCTTAGGAGGCTCACACTATGACCCTCACGCACGAAAAGTACCGGACTACAAAGCACTGGTCGGCGGGGACGTGATTGCGACAAGTGCTTGCAGTCTGTTTACGTGGCCCAGTGAGCTCTATGAACTCACCGCCAGCTGCTTCAACAGCGATTCCGTCCCTCGGGCATTATCGGTGGCACAATGCTCCGTACGCCGAAGCTATTGGGCCCACTACAGCGGAGGACTCAGTGTTCTGCTGCATCTATTGGGTTTATCGTTCGGTCTTGGTTATCGCTCGGATGGAGTTATGCGCAAGAGTTTTCGAGGTGTCTCACGTTTACTCACTGTGATGGAGCCGTGCATCGGGGAACATCAATCCGTTTTTGTGGGCAGATCGATCGGAGACGGTCGGTTTTGTAAGCTGTATCGGCAAGGATTGAAACCAGTTGGAGCTGCGCCAGACGACATATATCTCGACAAGCTCGATATTGGCGAGTTGGCAATCAATTGCCGATGGATCAACCCGTGCTCGATGAAAAGTGTGTTCACTGCCAAGCCGACGTTAGCCACTGCGGCGTAAACTTGTTTATATGGCTGGCTCAGAGCACAAACGAACAGCTTTTCTGTGAAGGTGAAATTTCTAGTGCATCAGGACTCTATCCGAATGGATGCGTAGAGTGCTTCGTGTCTTATTAAACTGGCTAATTCGGTGGATCATTAATACTGTACTCGACCCAGGTGTACATGTGCTTTTGACGAATGCATGACTGCTCCAGCGTACGGACCCGGATAGCCTATCAAGCAAGAAGCGAGCTTTGCACTTCAACACGCAACGTTGTTACTTCACGCCAACCCATCGCCCTCGGTAATGCGACGGCGCCCACAATCATGGTGGACGAATGGACCGAATGGAAATGATGCTACGCGAAGCTTTGCAGGAGTGTTTATTCGTAGATACTCTACGCGAAGGCGTAGGACCGAGTTCGTATGTCCAGTACCTGGAACCTTATATTTGCTCGGGGAAGTGATGAACACCCTACGGCGTCGACACCGGAGACTGCTAATAGACCGCAGCGGGAGTGACTGCCTCACGGGCGCACCGTGCTTTACCTGAGACGAGGACAACATACGATGAACTGTCGTGACAAAGACCGGGAGACCTGTCTTGGCGAATTCCGGCGGGTGTGAACAAGGATCAGAAAATGGGCTGTGCACTTCAATATCCGTCACGTGAACAGGGCGGCAGATTCAAACAGCAAAAAATTCTGCAAGAAAATGGCAGCACCATCAATGCTTGGGATCCAAAGTCAACGCTATGAACCTCACGTCAAGACCGAACACAATCCGACTGGATGAACTTGTCCGCATGGAAATGACCGTCAGGGCCGGATTCTATCGGATACCTTAGTGCGACGACGATCGGATCGACAACATGTGCCCTGAAAGCGCGACTTTCGATCCGTCGAGCTTCAAAAATGCTGCTCTATGCCAAAGACTGAACACGCCACGGCATACCGTATCTGTTTACATCCAAGCCTAGACTGAGACCAACCAACCAAACTTTCGTGCGCACAACATGATCAGAAGATGGATTGTTGTGAATCGTCGTAAACAACAACTCGTCTCACATGCACCTGCTCTATGGAGCGTCGACAATGGAGCCGCATAAGCGAGTGGTGCCGACTGCTTCAGAACGAGTCAGTGGTGCTCCGCGTTGGCATTTGGCGGATAGTTCACTCTGCATTTTGCACTCTTCCATCAACACCGACAGTTGGCCATGCGCTTCACCTTCGGAGCAACTTTGCTCTCACTCTTCACTGGGTTTGGCACTGCCGACCTTGTCACCTATGACTGGCGCGTGACCTCCATTTCTGCGGCCTTCGACGGTGTTTCGGTCCCCACCCTCGGTATCAACGACAAACCTGCCGACCAAGCCATCATCGACGTGGAGTTGGGTCAGGAAGTGGAAGTGCGCGTCACCAACGAGCTCGATGTCCCGACCTGCCTCCACTGGCACGGTCTCAAGCAACTTGGCACCCAAGAGATGGATGGCACCTCCGAAATCACTCAGTGTCACATTAGCCCCAACGCTACTGCAGTCTACCGGTTCATGCCTGACAAGCCTGGAACCTTCTGGTGGCACAGTCACCACTCCTTCCAGTACGCGTTCGGTCTTCGCGGTGCGTTGATCGTCCACGCCCCCGCGAACCAGCGTCAACCTTGGGAGAAAGATATCGCTGAAGAGTATGTGGTTCAACTGGCTGATCTGTATCACAAGGAGCCGTATCCTACGCGCATGTGGGACACCATGGCCATTAACAACCGTGGCCGCTACAACTGCAGCGCTGCTGCGGCCCACGGCTTCACTGAATGCACTGATGATCAGCCGTTGTCTCGGTTCCAATTTGAGGCGGGCAAGAAGTATCTGCTACGCCTGATCAACATGGCTGCGCTGTCGCCGATCGAGTTCAGCATCGATGACCACGAGTTCCAAGTCGTTGCAGCCGACGGTGACCATCTTGAGCCGTCGAAGCCGATCAACTCGATCTTCCTGAACGCTGGCCACCGCTACGACATCATCGTTGAGGCGAAGGGCTCTGCTGCTGATCAACAGCAGGAGCAAAGCCAGGTTGGTTTGTTCTGGATGCGCGCTGTCGGATTGCACGGACTTCCATGGACGAGAGGCAATGCGACAACGGCTGGTGTGGGCTACAACTACGAAGGGCTTGCCATCGTCTCCTACGACGCTGCTAACCTGACTGAACCGACCACACAGCAGTCGCCGAACGTGACCACTATTGGTGAGTTCGACTTCACGCCCCTCGTGCCTACCGTGCTACCTGCAACGCCGTCAGACCGTGCCATCCTCGAGTTTAAGATGCAAGATGGCAAGGGACATTTCGCCATCGACGGTGGCGAGTTCCATCACTTTACGCACCCTGAGGAGCCCCCGCTTTTCACGATCGCCGGCGGATTGAAGACCGAGCAGCTTCCAGCCACTGCCAATGCACGCAAAGTCGAGTACGGCAAGCACATCGAAGCGGTGCTTGTGAACGTCAAAGATGAGCAGCACCCGTTCCACATGCACACGCACTCGCCGTGGGTTGTCGGTAGTGGCCACGCTTCCATCGAGGACATCCGCAACGGCAACATCCGGCCGTTGAAGCTGCAAGGCGCCATGACTCGCGACGTCTACACTGTGCCGCAGTGCACTTCGGATGGCAAGGGTGGCTGCCTAGACGCTGGTTACCTTGTGCTGCGCTTTACTGCCGACAACCCCGGCGTGTGGATCTTACATTGCCACATCGACTGGCACTTGGACGCCGGTCTGTCCATGATTTTGGTTGAAGGCGAACAGGAGCTGCAGCAGCGTGGAGTTGCCTCTTTCTCTAACAGTATGCTCAGTGTCTGCGGCAGCGGGACCAACGCGTCGACTTTTATTCATTAAATCCAATAGACTGAATTCTTCATTCAAATGTTTCCTTGTACTCGTCAGCAGTCCCAATTGGAATGGCCGAGGTCAATTTAGCCGGCACGGCAGCTGGGATATTGGTGGCTTTAGTGCGGTTTGTGCTGCTCCACAAAGTACAACATATGAACGACAATCTAAACCAGCAACTCGACCAAGTGGTTTTATACCGTAGCTATCGGAGAGTGTCGATGATTGTACAAAAAGAAACATACACTTTTCTCACGTCACAGTCACACAGCAACGCATACAGATGTGTCTTCCGTTCTGCACACAACGCGGTTTGACCTAGAGTACATTTCTCGGACAGGTGGAACTTGTTGAGCCCACTTAAACAATGCTCATATGGCAGAAACCATTGCGGTAATGCTCTCTAGCAAGTGTCTCTGCTGGACGGATAGGGTACATTAACATAGCAGCACAATGCCAAAGCTCGCGGGTGGATAGCCCCAGCTCACTATGCATTTTGCACCCTCGACGGCATTGAGGACCATCGTTAGGACGCCATGCGCTTCGTCCACGCTTTCCTCCTCAGAGCAACCTTGCTCGCTGCCTTAATCAGTCTCTGCGTTGCCGATCTCGTCACCTACAACTGGCGTGTGACTTCCAGCTCAGCAGCGTTCGACGGAGTCTCCCTGCCGACTCTCGGCATCAACGACAAACCTGCCGACCAGGCCATCATTGACGTAGTGCTAGGCCAAGACGTCGAAGTGCGTGTCACCAATGAGCTCGCCGAACCGACCTGCCTCCATTGGCATGGCTTTAAGCAGCTCGGCACCCAAGAGATGGACGGCGCGTCGGGAGTCACACAATGCCTCATTAGCCCAAATGCAACTGCAGTGTATCGCTTCAAGCCCGACAAGGCTGGCACGTTCTGGTGGCACAGCCACCACACGACTCAATACGCATTTGGTCTTCGTGGCCCAGTGGTTGTGCGTACCCCCAAAAGTGATCGTCAGTCTTGGGAAAAGGGAATCGACCACGAGTTTGTTGTTCAGTTGGCGGATTTGTATCATGACCACCCGAGAGGTGCACCCATTTGGGACAGCATGGTCATCAATAACCGTGGCCGCTACAACTGCAGCGCTGCTGCTGCCCAAGGTTTCAACGATTGCAGCGATGATCAGCCGTTGTCTCGGTTCGAATTCGAGGCGGACAAGAAGTATCTCCTACGTCTCATTAACATGGCGGCGTTGTCTCCGATCGAGTTCAGCATCGATGACCACGAGTTCCAAGTCGTTGCAGCCGACAGTGACCCGCTTGAACCTTCGGAAATGATTAACTCGATCGTGTTGAACGCCGGTCAACGCTACGATATCATCGTTCAAGCGAAGGGGTCCACTGCCGACCAACAGCAACAACAAAGTCCGATCGGGTCGTTCTGGATGCGCGCCACTGGACTGCACGGCCTTCCGTGGACCGCAGCCACCGCTGAGATGGCGGGCGAAGGCTTCAACTACGAAGGTCTGGCAATCGTTTCCTACGACGCCGACGACGACTCCGAACCGACTTCAAAGCGGGCGGCCAACATCACGACTGTGGGTGAATTGGCCTTCATGCCGCTCGTGTCGACTGTGTTGCCTGCAACGCCATCCGACCGCGTCATCGTCGAGTTCACTTTGAACTTCGGGAGGGGTCTCATCTCTATCGACGGGGGCGAGTTCAGCAACTACGCAGCTCCAGACGAACCTCCGCTTTTCTCGATCGCCGGCGGAATGAATACCGAGCAGCTTCCCACCCGAACCAACGCCCGTAAAATCGAGTACGGGAAACACATCGAGCTGGTGCTTGTGAACGACATGGACGAGCAGCATCCGTTTCATCTGCACACTCACTCGCCCTGGGTCGTCGGCAGCGGTCAAGCGACATTGGAAGACGTTTTCAACAACAACCTCCCGCCGTTGAAACTCGAAGGCGCAATGACTCGCGACGTCTACACAGTGCCGCCTTGTGCCACCGACGGCAACGGAGTGTGCGTGGCGATGGGGTATTTGGTGCTGCGCTTCACCGCCGACAACCCTGGCGTGTGGATGATGCACTGCCACATCGACTGGCACATGGACGTCGGACTGTCCATGATCTTCGTCGAAGGACAAGAGGAGCTGCAACAAAAAGGGGTGGACGCTTTCTCCAAGAGTATGCTCAGTGTCTGTGCCAAAACGTCCACCTCTACGTCTTCTCAGTAATCACTACACAACAATAATGTCCACAATTGTCCACAAAAGGACATTTTCATTATCAACCAATCATATCCATCCAGAAATTTCGTACCCAAAAATGTGTATCATTTCCGGATTTGTGCTCAAAACTCGACATGGCGGACCAAACCTTTAGCGCGGCGGAGGCGGCGGTGTACGACCGTCAGATGCGTCTGTGGGGCGTGGAGGCTCAGAAGCGACTGCAGAACTCTCGTGTATTAGTCAGCGGACTCTCAGCGCTCGGGTCGGAATTGGTCAAGAATTTGGTCCTCGCTGGAATGGGCGTGACGCTGCATGATGACCAAGTGACCAATCCCGCAAATGGGTCGACCCAATTTTTCCTCTCGGAGGGGATGTGGGTAAAAATGTGGGACTTTATTCTGACTCAACTACAAATATTTACCCATTTTTACTAATATTCTAACATGATATTTTCAATGTGATATTGTAGCGTGCTGAAGCTTGTCTGGCCCAAGTGCAGGAACTTAATCCTTTGGTGCAAGTTTCATGCGAGACGAAGCCCCTCAGCGCTCTTCCTGACGAGTTTTTCAAGAATTTTACAGTGGTGTGTCTCGTGGGTGCCGACCAGAGCTCGGAGCTGCGACTGGACCAGTTGTGCCGCTCGTTCGGCACTGCGTTCTTCGCTGCCAGGAGTTTTGGCTTCGACGGCATCATGTTCGCTGACTTGGGGGCGCATACGTTCCGTCGCAATCCAATTGGAGCTGATGCAGCGCCCAGCGACCCCATCACGGTGAATTTCCCGACGCTGGACGGGGCTCAGAAGGTCAAGTGGAGCTCTCTGCAGAGCGCACGCAAACGTGCACCACAACTGCCTCAAGTGTTTGTCAAGAATCAATGTACGGACTGGAGAGAGATTGTGGTAAGATTGAGATTTGATGGATATTTTCTATGGCAGTGTTGCAGGGATTTAAGGCTGAGAAGAATGTGACGAGCATTGGAAGCGAGCAAGTGGTGGATTTTATTCAGTACGCGAGAGTGCAATTCGAAGCGCAAGGACTGGATGAAGACTACCTCTCCCCAGACGACCTACAGTACGGTTTAGTGTCTTTTAGGACCTGGAAAAAGACTGGTTGTGCGATCAAGTGTGATGACTTTGTACCTTGTGTAGGACACTGGTGCGTGTGGCGGACACAGATCTTGTGCCGATCTGTGCCATTGTGGCGGGTATTATGGGCCAAGAAGTCATCAAGGCCATCTCGCAGAAGGACGAGCCTATTTGCAACTACTTTTGCTTCGACGGTGTTACCGGCACTGTGCGAAAAATTGGGTAGAGAGAAGATCGCGGCGGTGATGCTGGAAAATATAGCAACCACCTCACGGTTCGTGCATGGGACTACTATACAATGGACTTCTAACGTTAGCAGTTTGCAGTGTACCGGTAACTGATGTATTTGAAGACAGATTGCGACGGCGGTTCACTGACGGGTGTTGTTCATCGACGAAATGGTCGATGCGCAACGATAGACGGCTAGTGCTGGCAAAGCTAGGCGATACCTCTGAGTTTTTGAGCTTACACCAGTGTGTCTGAGAGAATACTAACATGTCGACTGCGCTGGCTGCTGCGCGAGCGAAGACAAAGGGGAAGCGCATGCTCCGCGATGCGCTGGACGCCTATGGTGATGAGGATACGTCACTTTCCAAGTGGAACGCGCGGAAAAAGCGTGCAGCGGAAGAAGGGAAGTGGCAGTGGAAGGAGAGCTTAGTAAATACAAATGCTGCAATCAAGGCCAGGTTCGACAAGGAGGCCGGGCAGACAGGATTCATCGATGTTCAGGCGACGATGGAGGCAGAAATGAGCAACACAATTCATCTAGATCAGCATGGAGGGCAATTACTAGGGCCTAGCGATGGTCGTGAGGGCCAATGCTGCTGGAGGTAGGTAACCATGCAAGTCGTCTCGAATACAACTATTGCTGATGCTATGTGTCTTCACCATGCTACAGAGAACGCATTGGTGGCCAAATGCACTATTGCACCAACTTGCTACCTCTCGATAAAAGGAAGAGAGCAGAAACTCCAGCAGCTTCGCAAGACACATCGTCCGTGGCAGTTGCTACCAAGCGTCTTTGCCTTTGGCATGCTCTGGAGTGTAGCTACTCCGAACATCCGATGGAGAAGTCGCCTGTTATCGAGATAGCCAACGAATTTGGCATGTGCTTGCACTGCTATGAAGTGACCGCCGGCACATTGCGAGCAACTTTACAGAAAGTTCCTCCTAGAATTGGGCCGAAAAAGTTCCGGGCGTTTGCATGGCTGATGTTCGTAAAGAAGTGAAACGCGATGCCTTGCTTAAACACCCAGGTGCAGGTTTATCGCAAGGGAGTGATGCTGTTCGGAAACTTGACCCAACTAGCGTATGCGCGTGGCAAAAAGAGCACTCAGAGATTAACCAGGTTTGGCGGTGTAGCAACTGCGTGCTAGTGCATCCAGTTTTGCGCGGATCCTACCTTCCCTTCTGCGGCTTCCATACTCCGCGGTGCATTCAAGAGTATGGCAATAAAGGGAAGAAAGAGCAACTCTGCCCACCAATCGATCACAAAAATCGATTTGGTATGTGCCGCAACCACCTGGAAGCATACCTTAGCAGTTTGTCATATGAAGATCGCGGTAGTGTCTTGCTGATCGACTCCGACTTCGACGTACCTGGGATTAAAGAGTGCAGGAAGGAAGAAGTGATAACCTCCATAGCCCGGCATCCTCTTGCTCCGAAGTATCCACCGCCCCAATCAAGCAAAGGGCCTGGGCTGTCAATGGAGACGACTATTGCTGTGGCGGTGCTTCCATCTCGTTCGGCTAGCTCCCCTTTCGAGAAGCTCTTCAAGAAAGCGCGCGCCATTGGTGAGAATCTCATTCGCCACGCTCTCGACCATCCAAATCCAATGTCAGTATTCGTGAAAGAAGCTATGTGGCGACTGCAATTTATGCGAAGAGCTGAGCTTGTGGCGATTCGCATTCAGCGAATGTTTCGCGGGAGACGCGCCCGTCGAAGAGTAAGGCTTTTGCATTACGAACAAGCAGCGCTGGACCGTATGAAAGCGTGCCGTGTGCTCCAGCGATTTGTGCGAGGATTTTAGGACGTCGCCGTTTTGAGCACGAACACCAGAATGTGCATCAAGCCGTCCCACATATTCAACGTCTCTTTCGTGGCGCTTTGGCAAGAAAACATTTTCGCGAGCTTTGTGCTGCCATCCGATTGCAGCGGAATTTCAGGCTGTATCGTCAGCGTTTGTTTGCGCGAACTCTTCGCGAAGAAGTCGCATATATGCAAGCTCTTCAGCACCAAGCGGATATGAATTACGAAGACATGGAAAAGCAGCTGTACACTTTCCGTCGCTTGCGCGCTCGAAGAGTGCTCCGTTCGCACATGTTACGATGGAAAAAGCGCCAGGAACTTCACGACCAAGAGGTTGCAGAACGCCTCCGTAGTATGCTGGGAACAGTGAAGATTCAGCGTCAATGGAGGCGATATCATCGATACAAGGAAATTAAACTGCGATACGAAAGTGCTCGAGCAATTCAGAGACGTATCCGCGGATGGTTGACACGTTGCATGTGGCAAGAGGATCCCGGTGTCGAATTCGTTGCTGGCTTTCTAAACGAACGAAGCGGATTTCAGTACGGCAGAGTGGTTATCAAGCCTCAAAGATCGAAATCGTATTCGTATCCGAGTCGAAAAATACGAACTCGTTTTGGAGTCCTGGTGATCCAACGTGCTTTCCGCGGCCATCTTGGGCGATTGACGGCAAACACTCGGTGGGCTAACATGCTGAAGCGATGGGAATGGTTAGGGATTTCGCCTATAGACTCCAATGGCCAACTTAGTGATAGCATGGCGGTTGGGCACCAACGACATGGCCTCGTACTACCTTCATACGCCTATCACCGCGACAGGAAATACCACATGCGCCCTATTGCGAACGACCCCTTACCTGATCGTGGACACGCGTACAAGTATCAATATATGCTGGACCTGATAAACGATCGTGATGGAAAGCGTGGTTGGAGTCTGGCAAAGGAAGAAATGCGCGCTAGACAAGTTAGAGAAGAGCAAACGTGGCTACGAGATGAGGAAGCACGTCGTAGTGCAAAAGAAGCAGAATTGGCAGCGAAAGTGCTGAGAAAACATGTGCCTGTCGCCGTAGATCCGCTTGCGAGGGCAATGCCGTTTGCAAAGGCGATTTTTCCAGTGGGATCTTTGGTTGACGTAGCTCCAAAGATCCGAAATAGAGGGAAGCACCGCAGAGCGAAGATCGTGGGTATTCACAGGGACGTCGGAGCCAACGGAGAGCTAGCGGCCAGCTTCGATATCGAGTATGTGAAGGTATGTTGACATGAGGACATTATTCTACTGTGTGGCTTTATTTGACGACGTGCGATATCAACAGATTCATCGGAATTCGTATGGGAGACCGGAGCCAAACGGTGAGCAGCGCGTCAACGCTGCACGCCTTCAGCAGATACCTCTCGATTCGAGCGAAATCAACTCAGAAAAACGCGTGGGCGTGCTTATTCAGTCAGCAATCGACAGTCTTCGTCATGAGATCCAATCCAAAGTTCCAGTGCATTCTACCGTTTGCGAAAGGGAGAATGGTCAAAGTGAAGCGATAGACGCTTTATCTACGGTGGATGCTATCGCGGATAGACTGCGAGACTGCAGTCAAGGGTTCGATTTGTTGTATGACCAGCGTGACTTCGTGAATTTTGTATTCACAAACTCAACGCTTTTAAAGCTGAAGTGGCTTCAAGTTGTCAGCCACATTCGCTATGGTACACACGCCAAAACCAAACAGAAAATGGGGACCGACGATAACGCCACATCGAACTGCACGATGGTGGCAATGCTTTATCGTGAATTTGGCGAGAGTGGTGTTCACGAAAATTCAGTGATCCGTCCCATGCCTGAGCGAGCACGAGTTATAGAGCAAAAATTGACCGATCTCGGCTTTCAACATGATCCAAGCGCTAATATTCACGAGGATGGCGATACTTCTGATGAGGACGAGGCAATCGATGATTCCAGGCGGCCTGAAACAGCCCCAGCACACAAGGAGGTTGTAAGTCGCCATTCTTCGGTCATTGCGGACGATATGATGCTTTTCCGAGAGAAACAACTGCCTCAGAGCTCGCAGGATCTACACCGTCTCATCTATGAGTTAAAGGTACGCATAAAGAGAAATTGAGGATGGCCTTTGGTGCTCATATCAGTTGATGTGGATGAACATGCAGACACTTCCCCGAGAAGCAAAATGCGAGAAAATTATCCACATTGCGTCTCGGCGCTCCCACGCGTATATATGCGGGTATCCAGCTTGCGGTAAATGCTTCTCGTACGACGAACATCTTAACGTATTTATGAAGAGAATAGCAACGTTGATGCTAATACTTAGCCTTTATGCAATTTATTTAGGTCGAGGAAGGTGGCACGGTTGCACCAATTAACATCACATGAAGGTCATGAGCGACTTGCGAGTGCCAACCCGTTAGCCGACCAGTACATGCATACGTACTGGCCGACAGGAGCCCCTTGGGTTGACCAGAAGCTGCAGCAGATGGTTGGATTCTTTGGGTGCAATCGAAAGGGATGCGAAATGCTACAGTTCCGCACACATCGAGAATTGAGCAAGTATGCAACGTTTTGACCAATGTTGTTGAATGTAGCATATTAACTAATGTTTGATGTAGGCATCGCATGCAGGAGCATGGAATCAAAGCGGCAGACAATGACGCAGAGAGTTCGGCAGTAAATTCTTCACCAGCATCAACTGTAATGGGAGAGGTGACAAGTATCAAACGATCTACTACGCGGACAGGAGGAGCGATTTGGCTCGGTCCTTCTGTGGTTTGCTACAACCTAGAGTCCAAACTAGGCATCGCAGCAGCTACGTTGACCAGTTCAAGAAAGTGTTCGGTTCATAACCAACCCGATCAGTTGTGCACGGTGTGCTTCTTGGAGTATCAGCGACCAGTCTCGCCATTCCGATTGTACTCAGCTGTAGCTGTTCGCCGGACGGGGTTTCGAAACTCATCCATTCGAATCGAAGTGGAAAATCCACAAGAAACTCAGGAAGGACACCAAGAGGAGGAGTACATGATCTTTCGTGACGATGACGATGAGTTTTGTCCTGCAGTGAATATTTGGGGTGTTTATTCGATCTGCTCGAACGGCGTTCGTAAAGAGCAGAAAGCTTTGCTCTCCCGGACCCGTTCTCGACGGTGCTGTATATGAAAGTGACGACAATTTGTCGTGACTCTGCTGGAGAAGCCTGGATTTTTGGACGTGTGCTGGCACATTGTAAGCGCTCCAGAACGAAAGCATCCACCGAAGATATAGACGAGTGCGAGGTTGTGTACGATGACAAACGAGGACTATCGTTCGCTCTGCTGAGCCAGGTCGTGGGCGCGGCTTCCATACACTACTGCTCCAAGAGTTTGTTCGATCGAAAATATTGCTCGCAGACCGATCGCGATGAAATTGTACCAAGCGCTTTGGGATTAGCAAGCAAAGGGTACCATGCCGGTGCGCACACACAGAAGCTGTTTTGTCAACCAGACCGTTCCACAAATTCCCAAATGACACCGCAGTAGCGATGCCATACGAGATGACTTTGCCTTCAAGATATTGTCAATCTGGTGAGTATTCACGCGCCCATCAGAGCCAAAGATCCACTAGCGCACCACGTGAAAACTGAAGTTGAAAACTGAAGCATTACTGTCGGAATCTGATTACGAGTGTGACAACAATCAGCCGCCTGCCATGGCAACAATCAGGATATGATGGCCACTCAAGATCTCTACAAGGATGTTCCCTTGCTGCTCTCAATTCAATGGTTCACTTCTGCAGCAATGAGTTCGAAGAGCTCATTTGCAAATTTGCTGGCAACACAACAAGAACATTCTTTCGACCCGCTCAAGAAGATGAAAATCGCTTTGGTGCTCGCTCTCGCTACTCTTCTCTGCAGCACGGATGCTGCCACGCCTTCAATCCCAACGGACCGTATGGACCAGTTTCTTCAAGAGAAGGCCGGCCTTGAGGCGGAGGTGGCTGCGTGGAAGCAAAGCACTGTCGGCCAATTCGCTAAGGAGCACGGCTTCTTGCCAACACCATCCACGCGGATGGCTGGCGCGCAGCTTGACGAGGAACTGCGCCGATTCTTCTTGACGAAGCTGCAAATCGAGGAGGCGCAAGCTGCAAACCCGGACGCTGTATTCTCCACCGAAACACCTTTCACCCTGATGACGGAGGAAGAGTTTACTGCTTTCGTGGGAGCCTCGTACCAGCGTGGTGATGGCCTTCTCTCTGCCACGACGTCGGTTGTTGACGGCTTGTCAAACTCTACGGTCGATGCTGCCAAGGATTGGACCACATCCGGATGCGTTGTCGATGTCAAGAACCAAGGTCAGTGTGGATCGTGCTGGGCCTTTGCAGCCATCGCCGCGCTCGAGAGTGCCATTTGCCTTGCAGGGCAGCCGCTCGTACCGCTTTCAGAGCAGCAGGTTGTGGATTGCGACTCGACTTCGTACGGCTGCGAGGGTGGTTGGCCGGGCAACGCGCTTGAGTACATCCAAGGTGCTGGTGGTGTGTGCACCGAGGACGGCTACCCGTACATCTCCGGAGAGAACACTGACCGCCAGTCATGCGAGCCGTCGTGCACTCCGCAGGACGTGAAGATTCGCAAGGTGGTGGGGGTGCCGCAGAGCGAGAGCGGCTTGATTCAAGCCATCAGCGGCCGTCCCGTTGCTGTGGGTGTTGCAGCTGGCAACCGTACCTGGAAGCAGTACAAGGGTGGAGTGGTGTCGACATGCGCGTCAACGGACCTGGACCACGCTGTGCTTGCTGTCGGCTACGGAGGAGACGACGGCAGTTCTCCTGCGTTCTTCAAGATCAAGAATTCGTGGGGCACGGAGTGGGGCGAGGAAGGCTACATGCGTCTCAAGCGTGGAGCTGGCACTGGCAGCACTGGCACGTGCGGCATCGTCGGCCCCAAGTCCGTCTACCCGGAACTGTAGGCAACTTCAACTTCAACATCAAAGCTGAAGCGCTCATAGCCACACGTTTTGATCTCTCTTTTCCACCAATAAAAGGACTGGCTTTTGCGTTTTTCCACCAATCGTATCACTGGATCTTGAAAGGACGCAGATCTTTTGTGTCATAGGATCCTCATTCGGCATTCGACGCTAAGCATGACAAGTCGTTCGCGTCCGACGTGGCGCAGGACCTTTCGAGTCTTTAGCTTCCTCGTCCTGCTGCTGGCGCTGGTTGTGGCCCAAGTGGTTGAAAACCCGACGACGGAACGTCCTCATGAAGCAGCAGAAGGAGAGAAAACCGAAGAACTCGAGATCGATAGCGGTCGGGTGGCGGTCGTAGCGGCCGTGACGATCTCTGTGCTGGTTGCAATCTCCATCTTGTTCGAAATCTCCACAGAGTTGCTGCGGGAGCACACGGACGAGCTCAACATGCCCTTTGTCAACACTGTCTTCAGTGAGCTCACGACCCTCGGCTTCATCGGCCTCCTGCTCTTCGTCGTGACCAAGCTTGAGGTCGTGCCCTGGCTCTCGCGGGCCGCGCTGGGAGGCAGCTCGGAGCTCCAGGAGATCATCGAGAAGCTCCACATGGCGCTCTTCCTCTTCATCGTCATCTTCCTTGTCCTGTGTCTCGGTCTGCTGCGGCTTGGCATGCACGTGCAGAACGAGTGGCGCGAGTTCGAACGCAGTTGTGCTGACATTCCTTCGGTGCTGTCTGAGTACGCAATTGCTACAGAGCCCCCAAGTCGCGGCTCGATCGGTTCTCGTGGTCTAGAGCTGCTGCTGCACGGAAAGCAGAGCGGGAGGTGGTTTATCTGGCACTACGACGACGGTTTATGGACTACCGATCGAACCACCCGGACGAAGAGCAAGCAAGGTTGATGGCCAAGGAGTTTCAGCTACAGAACGACGACACGCGTTTCCCGTTCAACGAGTATCTCTCAACCATTTCTGGTGAGGTCATGGGCAGACTGATTGAGATCGACATGACGACGTGGCTAGCGTTGGAGATTGTTCTCGTGGCTGTACTGGGCATTTGCTGGCGTGCAGGGCCGCGGGGTGAAGTTGCGCTGCTGTTGCTCTCCGGCTTTTCACTGATCGCGATGAATGACATTGTTTATCGTCGCGTGCACGCTATGAGGAGCCTACTGACACCTCCTAGACTGCAATGTGACGCCGAGAGACTGCGAGGTAAAACTGTGTGGCGAGCTCAACATGGATTATCACCCCTTAGATCCCCGAGTCGATCTCGACCGAGAAAACCTGGTTGTTGGAAGACTCCAACGAAATAGGAAGAGACTACGATGATTTACAAGGCTGGACTCCACCATATCTCGAGCTCCTACCCAACGGTGGGCGTGATTTGACCGTGAAGGAGCTAAAGAGGTATCAGCGCAAAATCATCGGTGGTGGATGGGGCAACGGCGTTTTCTTGGCGTTATTTTCCACTCGACTGGTGTTTCTCCTCACTGCACTCCACCTTTCAGTGTTCCTGTTGCGGGAAATTGGTCAGATCCATGAGCTTTTGGGGACAAGCCGATCGTCGTCACGGTTCTCTGCGTTCTGTTCCTGATCCCTGCTATCGTCGTGCCGAACATGTCGACCCGAATCGCTCGCGATGGATTGTTGGCTTTCAACGTCGAGTACATGAAGTCGAATCGAGTTATCGTGCAAGTGACGCGGTTACTTCGCGCTCGACAGACGCTGCGCACGCTTCGGTTTATTGCGGAAATGAAGATTCATCTACGGGAGAACGTGCGAACTCACAATGAGCAGCAAAAGTTGAACATGGAGCTGATGCCGGAAGTGCCGATGCCTCCACTGACTCGCAGACGGTCTAGCATTGTGCCTATTGACGCTAGTGCTACGTTTAAAGCAGCGCGCCGCCGATCCTCTACGCATTTGGACCCAACTCTTGCTGCGAGTGTGCTCCATTCAATACAGAAGCCGCCACCACCACTTCAGCTGTCGCCGAAGGCTGTAGAGAAAACAGAGCCACCATTGTCGCCGTTGGCTGCATACCTGACGCCGAGAGAGAAACGTGGCGACGCGTACAGACGTGAGATGGAGCGCCGAGAGATCCACACGATCTTCTGTCTCTTCGATGTGGACGGCTCTGGGTCAGTGTCGCGCGATGAGATGGCCAGCCTTTTACTCGCTATCACGCACGAACTGGACGACGCACAACTTAATCGCCTCATGACGGACCTCGTGGTTGAAGAGCTCGACGCCGACGATGAAAACAGCCACGTCGGTGACGTTCAAGAAGGTCCGCAGGAAATCACATTCGAAGCCTTCTACAAGTGGTGCAGCGCACAGATCCGGGACAGTCGTCACTCCAAGGAAGAGTTGGTCGAGGAGATCTTCCACATGGTGGATGCCGATGGCAGCGGCAGCATTTCAGTCGACGAATTCGTGTCGATCTTTAAGACACTGGGCCAGGCGCTGGACCACGACGATGTACGTGAACTCGTGTATCAAATGGACCGCAATGGCGACGGCAAGATTGACCTTGAGGAGTTCAGCAAGATGCTACAGAAGCACGAAGTGTAGAGGAAGAGAAGTAATGATGTTATCGACTATTACTCATCGCGATAACGTCGTCCATTGGTTTTGATGTCAGGCATAAACATTGCTTCAGACAAACGAATGTCTGCTTGCAAAGCCTATAGTCAGGAGATGTTACGACACTCCCGAGTAACGCTGCCTTACGCTCAAAGACTTGCTACATGTGGATGTAACACTGCCGACAACTAACGACAGGCATTTAGCTTTCGTTATTCAACAGAGCTCTTTGTTGTAGACAGCTCAGTTGACGTTGAACTGATCACCTCACCATCCGAGGATTGCCAGGTGGCAAGCCATACGGGAGGTCCAGAACTGTAGAGAGTGCTGTAGGGAGGAGTTATCACCCAGGATGCTGGTCTGGCCACTTTGCGCGAGGCTTTTAGAGGAGCTTAGCTGTTGCTCCGGTCGTTCTAAGTGAGCGCTATCTAACTTGGCCGAATGGCGTCTCTGAATCGTTGATTGTTATGAAGGTGGAAAGGCTATTGCTCATAGTTCAGGTGCTGCGAGGTCCACTAACCTGGGCTATGTGTCGGGACGTCAAGAAGGACGGGCATAACTTGCTTGTAGCTGCCTCATAGTTGATCAGGAATCGTTAAGACACACTCAGACTCGTTCTCCGTGTGCTGTCGGCGCCACTCATTCGTTAAGTGACAGCACTTGATAAGCCAACAGATAGACGTCTAACATCACGCTGCAGAACGAATGACGAAAGGTACAGCTCGCCTGTCGGATACGTCATTGGCCAGTTGATCACCTCACCATCCGAGAATTACGTGCTGGGTACCTCGTCCGTATGGGATCACTCCAGAGGCTCAGACCACTTGTCGGGGGTGATTTATCACTCTTGAATCTCCCTTACACCGCCCACACCCCTCGGAACCATGAACAACAGCGTTCTCTGCGCTCCCAACAGCCAACGATTCAGCGATGTTGTCATCGGCGAAGTTAGGCAGCGCTCAAGACCAGCGTTTTTATTTGCTGACGGCAGCACCGACAGCAATGATGAGAGTATCGTACCAACCTGCCTGACCAAGTGTGTTCCAGGAGTGAGAGCAGACGCGAACGCTACCCCGATTGCTGCTGAGAGCGAGTCTCAAGACGCCTACATGAAGGTTCCGACTGAATCGCGCAGTGTTGTTTCAAGAGTCAATCGACAGCGCAAGAGCGCTTCAAAGGAGACAGAAAACGAGACCAAGGAGCGTCTTCGGCAGCGCCACCGCGAGACTCAGGCTCGCTACAGGAAGAGAATGGCTGAGAAAGCGATAATCTTCGAGAGAAGCGTTGAATTCTTGCGCGAACAAGTCCAAAAGCTTGAGATGCGATACCTGGTCATGTCGGCTGGTGTGATGCCAACGACACCCTGGAATATCGCGTCCGAGTACTTTCGACTGTTCCGCAGCGGTATCCCCGTAACTCTAGAGGCTAGCAAGGCGCGACCGCACCTGTTTCAGTGGCAGGTGGAGTTCCTCCAACAAACAATGGCACCGGACGTCGCTCACGGCACATTCACTGGAGTGGATTCGCTGTTGGAAGGCATGAAACAGATCTCGCTGTTCCATTCCGACTTCGACATGGAGCTCCAAACGCTGGAATGTGGACCCAGTGGCTCTATCTTCGCTACCTTTAAAGGTACTACAGGTATCGACAAAAAGACTCTGCGCTATGCTTTCCCCACCTGGTCCACAATGGCAATGGAGAAAAGTGGTCGCCACTTGCAGCCAAGTTGCTTGGACATCGGATGATCTCGCAGGGGACAGTTCAGTTCCACTGGGACCAAGAGAGTAGACGGATGGTGGGCCTGCACCACAAAGCAGACTTGCTGACACCATTCCTGCAGCTAGTGGGCAACTTGGAGGATGTTTCGCGCGTGTTCGAGCGCTCTGTTATGACCCCAGACGGCGAGTTTGCTCGTAAGGAGAGTCTGCGAGGGCCATTTTCGCCTGTCGTGTGATAACAAGCAATTCACAAGGTGGTTGTGCGGCTGCAACTTCTGGGCTGGTAGGAATTGTGGGGACTTTTGTGAACAGCACTGACTGATCTACCTTGAATCAAATACGAACGATGCAATAGCTTTCACTCCCCAACTGTGTAAGCGGAGACGTTTTTCTTTCCGTAGTCCTCCTGTTCCTAGTTTTTACAACCAAACGAAGTCTTCTCGGCGTGAGGGTGTACTGTAGACCACCAAACACGCTCTTCCTCAAGTCTGATCACGAGGGCTGAATCGATTCCATTTTGGTTCAACCGCTCACTTTTCTAGAGCTAGCGTCGAAGCACTGTTGTGCTCCACATGCAGTACCAACTGGTTCTCTGTGGCTTTCCGAGCCTCTGAGCCATTTGAGCGCAAACATCCGTGCCAGTTGATCGGCATTTTTCGCTGTGCCCAAAAGATTGTGGTCTTGAACACAACGAAGTAGCGACGAACTTCAACAACATTCTACAATATCGACAAAATACCAAGTTGCCGCAAGTCAGCACAAGAGCCACTGGAAATATATATCTTCGCACTACCTTCAAGCACTGGGGCGGTCTATCGGGGGCGATGCATGACAACGAGAATGTTGGCCACAAGCATATGCGACGACAGCCGCAAAACCTAAGGTAGTGGAGTTCGGTCGAGAGTAGCAAACCCCACCGAACTCTACCATTGCAGCGTTCAATATGGTAGATAGGAACCCATTTGAATCTTAGTGGTTGATCCAGTTGCTCTTACCAGACTGACGACACACTGGGTAACAAGGTATGCATGGATAAGGTACTTGGCTAGACAGCTTCATCGACTGTCGGGTGCTAGGGTGATACATAACGCTACCCAGCCTGTAGGTATCCGACATCAGTACTGCGCGAAAGCGGCGCACAATCAGCTGGATCAGCGGGGGTCACGCATACAATGTAAACACGCAAACTCTATATTGTGCTTCTTTATGAGAACCGAACGTGGTAATGGAGTTGACTTTCAATATTGACAACAACACGCACTTCAACACCTCTGCCTTCACAATTGTACGAGGATGCTTTGCATGTGTACAAATCTCGATGCGGATGTTCCACAACTTTTTACATCATGCGGAATCCACGGTGGATGGTTGTCTACGTTTTGTTCACCATACACTTGCACAGTCTCTAGACAGAACAGCATGTGTACAGTATACACCACCACCACGAAAACATATGCATCTGGTGGCTACCGGTACAAGCACGAAGTGCTCTGTACAGCACGTTTGTGGCTCGATTATTCTGAATTAATCGATCTCGAATCCTACCATCACACCATCGCAGTTTTACCATCCTGGTCGGCATCATACAATCACGTTTGCCATCTTTACTTTTTCAGCGAACGTTTTGTGTATTCCGCGCCACGGCGGATGGATAGGACACATTCCTCAAGTTGCCACGTTAGGTACACCAGACAACACACTGCAGAAGGTGTTCACCACAATGCAGGGAGCGGAGACACACAATGCTCTACGAATACAGGTCGTTGACGGTGATAGGACACAGGACGACTTGGCCCTCGTAAACCACAAAATGGAAGTGCAGGACCCCACTCAAAGACAACCAGCACCACAGATCTCTCCGGTGGCCAAGATTCTGTTCCTCGATGGAGTGCGCGGTGCCGCCGTCACTCTGGTCGTGATGCAACACGCTAGATACATGCACGACATCTTCATGGGAGCCGTCGGCGTCGACGCCTTCTTCGTGCTGTCTTCGTTCCTGCTCACCATGATCTTCATGAAGAAGAGCATGAAATTGCTGGCAGAACAGGCGTCCTACCGCAAGTGGGGCTACACCCTCGCCGACTAATTCTCCAAGCGATTCTTCCGCGTGTACCCGTTGTTCGCTCTGTTGTCGATCGCGCTGTGGTTGATGCCGTTCGAGTACAAGCACAAGTTCTACAAGGTGAACAAGCCCGAAGACTTCAATCTGTTCCTGACGCTCACGTTCCACCCGGAGCACCGACACTTCCTCATGTGGACGTTGCCGTTGGAGATCTCGTACTACTTCATTCTGCCTGCATTCGTGTTGGGTGTGCTGAAGACGGGTCGATACTGGTGGATGGCGCTGGCCCCGTTGTACGTGTGGGTCATCCACGAGGGCCTGTACACGACGCGGGACAATTATATTCGCCAGCCGCTGACGAACCACCTGCCGACTTTCATCGCGGGGTCGATGGCTGCCGTCCTGTTTGTGAAGTTTGAGGCGTGGAGGAAAGCCACTGGTTTTGAGTTCCGCACTGTCCACACGGTGGCGCTTCGAGTGGTGGAGGCGTTGTTGATCGCGGCGTACTTGAGCGTGGTGTTCCGTGGTCTGTTTTTCAACTGGTTGGGCTACCCGCTCCCGCCGGCGACGCGCTACATCATGCCGTTCACGAGCGTCAAGTTGTCGCTTTTGATCGTGATCGAGATGGTTCAGCCGTCCACGGTATCTCAGATCTTCGAGTGGGTGGTGCTGCGCTACTTGGGCAAGATCAGTTTCTCGGTGTATCTGCTGCACGTGTTCGTGATCTACATCGAGCCCATTCAGTTCCAGACGAACTACTACGACCGCACGATTTCCGAGTTCGGTCTGGTGATTCTGTTGGCGACGGTGTCGTATCACTTGGTGGAGTATCCGTCGCAGTTAGTGGCGCAGCGTCTCTCACGAGTGTTTACGCGGCTGGCGATGTATGACCACCAGAAGCTGGTGAATGTCGAGGCGAAAGACGAAGAAGGAGGCTCGAGCACGTCGGACTCGGACGATACGAACGACGACGACCTGTGTGACAGTCCCAGTGATGCGCGGTCGAGGCTGATGTCGAAGCACTCGATCTAGGCGCGGGTGGAGAGATAATGTACGATGCCTGTGACTATGGCAAAAAAATAAACTAGTAGAAGTATGTGTTCATCCCTCAATTTGTTGTAGTCGCCGATACTTCGAACCCATCACAAACCGAATTTGCTGACCGGCAGGTATTGTTGGCGATAGTGAAGAATCACTCGTAACGAGATCTCTTCGCCACTGCTAACGCACAGGGTATCAAGTACGGCGATCACATCGAGGGGTGACTACCGCCAACTATCAGCTCGACGTTCTTTTGTTCACGCAAAAATGCTACGGAAGTTAAAATGAATCCATCACTGTTACGTCGTTGGTTTACGGGGATCCTCCTACATGTAGAAACATGTCTTCTTGCTGTCCTCATAGGGTGAAGTTGCCGGCTCCGTTGCAGACGCTCAACATGTTGGATGAAAACTCGTCCAGTCCCAAGTCGTGCAGAACGTCCTCCGCCTCCACAAAGAGCATGGACAAGCCGAGCACAAAGTGCCAGTCAATGTGGCAGTGCATGATCCACACGCCAGGGTTGTCGGCATTGATGCGAAACACGACGTAGCCCAGCACATCCGTGCAGGCGCCGGCGTCGTCGGCGATGCATTCCGGGACTGTGAAGACGTCGTGCTGCATCGGGTCATCGAGTCGCAACGCCGTCAGGTTGTTGGCGAAAATCGCTTCACGGGTGGCGTGGCCGCTCCCGACGATCCACGGGGAGTGCGCGTGCAGGTGGATCGGGTGCTGGTCCGGCGTCTCGTTGACCATCACCACCTCAACGTGGTCGTTGTATTTCAACTTGTATGCATTCGCGCTAGTCGGGAGTTCCTCGGTAGTCGCGCCCTGGGCGATCGTGAATAGCGGCGGGTGCTCCGGGATCACCAACGAGATGAACTCGCGGTCGTCGACTGCCATGTACCCCAGGAAGCCGGGGTTTGCCGGTAGAACTCCAAGAGTAAACTCCACCACGACCCGCTGGTCCGGTTCCTTCGGTAGCGCCACCACGTTCAGCGGTTTGTAGTCGAACTCCCCGATAGAAACTTCCGTCGCCCACTTGGAACTCGTCGGGTCTGCAGTTGCGCCACTCTGGTAGTCGATGATGGCGAGCGCGTCGGGGTTAAACCCTCCGGCATTTGATCCACCGGCAGTGCTGTCCACGGGATACCGAACAAGGAATTCACACGCAGCCAGAAGGACCCGAGCTTGGTCGCTTTCTGACTCACTTGGTTCTGATTAGGTGCAGACTTGGCCTGCACCAAGATATCGGCGCGCTGAGCAACGTTGAGGAAGACCGAGTTGACGGTCGTCGACGGCTGGAGCGGATCGCCATCGACGGCGATCACTTGGAACGAGTGGCCGTCGATACTGACCTTGAACGCCGCCATAGCCGACGTGTTGATCAGCCGGAGCAGATATTTCTTGCCCGGCACGAACTGGAAGCGCGGTAGCGGTTGTCCTTCAACGCACTCCTTCCCGGCAGCCTCCGCGACTGTGCAATCGTACCGTCCGACGTTGTTGATGAGCACCGAGTCCCAGATCGGAGCGCCCACGGGCACCTGGTGGTACCAGTCGGTAATGAGCACCGTGTACTCCTTGTAGATATCCTTCTCCCAGCTCTGCAGTTGGTCAGGTGGACAGTGCACGATGAGGGGCCCGCGGAGACCGAAGGCGTACTGCACTTCTTCATGGCCGTGGAACCAGAAGCTGCCGCACTTGTCCGGGGTGAACCGGTAGATGGCCGTCTGCCCCGGTTGGATCTGGCACTGCGTGATGCCCGAGACGCCGTCCATTTCTTGAGTGCCGAACTGCCGCATGCCGTGCCAGTGGATGCACGTCAGCTCCGTCAGTTGGTTGGTCACGTGGACCTCGACCTCGTCGCCCAGAGTGACTTCGATCGGGTGCAGCTCGGTCGGTTCGTTGTTGATGCCGTAGCCCTCGGTCAGGACTCCGTCGAAAGCGGTGGACGTGAAGTGCGTGATGTTCCAGTAGTAGCGGGCGACCTCGGCCGACGCCTGCTGGACCGCGAGCAGGAACAGCGAGAGGTTGGTGAGAAGACCCATCGGAAGGCGATGCAGCGGGTTAAGGAGTCGAGAAGCGAGGCTTGAGCTGGAGGAGACAAATGTCCGAATGAGCTCTGAATGCCACCACTGGCTTCGTCAATGGCGGTCTCGCGTCTTGATGGGGCCGCTGGCTAAGACGTCACCGAAGTCTTCAAGCCATTTTGCTGTTCGAACGTCAAATTATTCCGGCGGGTCTGGGCTAACGTGTGCGTGTATCTGGTGACCAAGACGGCACCAAAACGGCCAGAAGAGCCAGACCTCTGGCGTTTGCCAGGATGATGTCGGCGAGATAACAAGACCATAGGCGATGACAACAGCATTGGCACAGACGTCACTAGACGATGGTAGCATCAAGTACATCCCTGGATCCGTGGCCACTATAACTTGAAGGAGCCATTACTCATTCAGTTGAAGGCACGTGTGCCTCAAGTCCAGTGGCTGCGTCTGTAATGGTCCACCGCCTCTCACTTTTAGTCGAGATGCATCCGACAGATGTCTTGGGGCAGGCCCGACGCAACCGTAAAGACACGCCGGTATAACCATAATATCCATACTGGAGGGGTTTGGCCGATTGATGCCAATGCTTCGACAGCGTCGCAACCGAAGCCCCCAAGAGTAGCGACTCTAAAGCTCCTTTACAGCGCAAAGATCGCTTCAGCCTTGGTCTAGCACCCGTGATCAACCAACTTGCGACCTCACCCGCCGGAATCTGCAGTCATCGCTCATCACCCTCCTCCGCTCCTTCGACAGTGGCTCCCAAACCTTCATAGCCGTACAGCATGTTCACCTTGGAGTAATCACCTGTACTGACAGCTAGTTGGCGTCGGCTACGAGGAACGGAGATCTGCTCCGTATCATAGCGCCGCAATCGACCGACAAGACCCCGTTTTTCGTACACGATCGCTGATGGAATGGCGACGGCAAAAGTTTTGATCACAGCGAACGCGCCTGCCTCGTCTTGGACAACATTTGATCGCTCCTGCACCCTGGATTATCAGCACTTGTAGCAGGGAGTTCTTTCACGGGCGCTACCTTCCGAGACATTTGCGCAGTGCCGATGAGTCCTGCAAGTACCGATGAGTCCTGCAAGTGCACCTGGTACCATCGACGCCAATGCATGCACAGGTGTGGGATGCAGTCATTGTTGAGGTGCCATGCAACATGGCCATGCTCAAATCGACTGGCACAGACGCGTTGCCGTTCATTCGCTGCCAGTCTTTTCAACGAATGAGATCAAGTGAGCTCTTCGCTTTATGCGCGCGTCACACATGGCGGCCTGTACCACTTCAGGACACAGCACTTGATGCCAAAGCAGAACGTTGCTGGATACATGTCGTGCACAGCTGCATGCAGAGACTGCGTCAACGGATGACGTCTCCAAGCTGTCGTGCATCGCGGTGCCTCTACGAAGTCACTCGTGGCCATTCGCCAATTGGCCTCCGAGCAACAAGTTGCCAACGACCATGGCTCCAATTCCTGACGGTGCCAAAGTGTGGCTAGTAACTGGCTGTGCCTCAGGCTTAGGCCGCGAGGTGGTGCTGGCTGCTTTAGCTCATGGAGACTGCGTGATCGCCACAGCTCGCAATCCTGAACGACTCGCAGACTTGGAACAGAAAGGCGCGCGGACTCTGGCTCTGGATGTGACTGCCAGTCAAGACGAGCTGCGTACTGTGGTGGACACTGCATTGGGGATGTATGGCACTATCGACGTGCTGGTGAACAATGCGGCGTACTTGCTTGAAGGTGCAATTGAAGAGTGCAGGTAAACGTATCGAGAGTTTCGTTAGCGTAGGACCTACACTATTGGTGATACCTTCGTGACAGCTTCTGACTTGATTGTCTGACTCACGACATCTTGATGTTTGTATGGCAGTGAGCAGGAAGTGCTAGATCAGTACAACACGAACGTGTTCGGCATGCTGCGAGTCTTACGCGCTGTTTTGCCCCATATGCGAGAGAAACGAGCGGGCATTGTGGCCAACGTCGGTTCTGCTGGGGGCTGGAAGGGCATTCCTGGCATCGGATTGTACGGCTCGACCAAGTTCGCCATTGCAGGCATCACGTTGGCACTGCGGGAAGAAGTGGCTCCACTTGGTATTGAAGTGACGGTCGTTGAGCCCGGTGCTTTCCGTACGTCGATCCTTGGCAAGGGCTTCGTGCCTGCAAAGACTCCGATCGACGATTTCGAGCCCCTCACGAAGCCGTTGACGACTCACGTAGCGAATTTCAGCGGCAAGCAGCCTGGCGACCCTGCTAGAGCAGCACAGCTGATGGTGGAAGCTCTCACCAAGAGCGGACGATGCAAAGGGAAGGCATTGCCCAGTCGATTGCTACTCGGCAAAGACGCTGTGCAGCTTGGACGAGGCGTGTTGGAGCAGAACAAGAGCGAACTCGAGGAATGGGCTGAGCTCTCGGGATCGACAGACTTCCAGGACAACAACAGTAAGATATGAAGACAAATGCATGTTAAACTGTATCCTGCTGTTTCACACGTTATGATGTGTCCTCGTACTCGTACCCGCCATGGGCTTGGAGTCCGTCGAGCCTCGGACGCGCTGTCAGTCCGAGGTAAGAGCGGACACATCCAAGCTGCACGGCGAAAGGCAAAATAAACGAGCCACCTGAGGACAAAGCGTTTGGCCATGGGCCTTGCACTCATCCATTCCTCGATTTTCCCTGTGGCGACGACCTGCTCTCTCGATGGCGACCGCTTCTTCAGCACAGACCCCCAAGGTGTGGCTCGTGACAGCCTGCTCCTCCGGTTTCGGCAAAGAGATCGTGCTCGCCGCACTTGCTCGTGGTGACCGCGTGATTGCCACTGCTCGCGACGCCAGCAAGCTCCAAGACCTCGTGGAGCAAGGCGCTAAAGCATTGGCGCTGGATGTGACGGCAAGTGACGCCGAATTGGCCAAGGTGGTCGACCAGGTGCTGAGCTTCTACGGCACCATCGACATCTTGGTGAACAACGCGGCGTTTTTGTTGGGCGGTGCCATCGAGGAGTGCAGTGCCGAGGAAGCGCTGAAGCAGTACAACACCAACGTGTTCGGCACGCTGCGTATGTTGCGTGCGGTGCTGCCTCACATGCGCGAGAAGCGGTCGGGCGTGGTGGCCACGATCGGCTCAGCCGGTGGTTGGATCGGCATCAAGACCATGGGCGTCTACGGATCGACGAAGTTCGCGCTCGCGGGGATTTCTTTGGCGTTGCGCGAGGAGCTGGAGCCGTTCGGCATTGACGTGACGATCATCGAGCCAGGTTCGTTCCGCACTGCCATCCTGGGCAAGGGCTTCTCCAGTATGGACAAGTCCATTCCGGACTACCTCCCGATGACGCAGCATCTGCACAGCCGAATCTCGAGCGTCAACGCCCAGGAATTCAAGCAACCTGGTGATCCGGCCAAGGGCGCTCGCGTCATCGTGGAAGTTCTGACTAAGAGCGGTCGTTGTGAGGGCAAGACCATCCCCAGTCGCATGTTGCTCGGCAAAGATGCTGTTGCGATTGGCGATTCGGCGCTCAAGAGAACCCGTCGCGAATTCGATGAGTGGGCTGCGCTTGCTGCCTCGACCGACCACGACGATGTTCAAGGTCTGGTCATGAGTTCTCTCGCCAAACTCTAAGAATCCGAGAAATGCTGTGCGAACTCTAACATGCACTGCAAAATTCAGCTAAAACAATTGAAGTCAAGTAAATGAAATGTGCGATGATCGCAATGCAGTCCAGTATTTCACCATTAGTCCTTCCTGAAGCACATACCTACTGTCACCACTGCTGCTGTTGTTTTACCCGCCCGTTGTCAACATTTACACGATGGCGCATTCTGGGAGCACTCCCTTGGCGGTGAGGTCAGCAATGATCGTTGGTCCAGGAATCCCTCCATTGAGGCAGCCGCCGCAGTGGTGTAGCGCCACCACGCTGTTGTCGCGCACTGCAATGATCGGCGACCCGGACGAACCTTCCTGAGTATCCACGTAGTAGCCCACATCGCCGGTGCGGCAGTTGTCCACCGTTAGAGACTCGATACGACCAGGTTGGCCATTGTAAAGCCAAGCAATTCGTTTGCCGTGGCCCATCGGGTGTTGCGGGATGAAGATGTCCTCGTCAAGTACGGCGCCAGACCCCGAAATTGCAGATAGCCTCCTGTCTTCGCATACAACTCGGAGAAGTCTGTGGTTGTGTTTGGTGAAAGGCGGACGAGTGCGTAGTCCAAGTCCTCCGACACAGCCACCAAAGTCGTCGACAGCACGCCTACCGGTCCAGGACACCCACCTCGTTTATCGCACGAATCATTGCCCCCACAACTTTGTGACTGCGCAAGAAATTCCACCTTCGTGTTGAGTGCATCTTGACTATCCCCGATGCAATGTTGATTGGTGATGAGATAACCGTTGCAACCAAGAAGCCAACCTGTGCAATAAGCGATCTCCATGCCGTTCTGCTTGATGATGGAAAGTCGAGCCACTGGTTGAGATTTTTCGAGCATCACGGCACCTTGCCCGCTGTTGGTGGCGCTAGGAGCACACGCTGCTTCCACTGACTCGTCAACTCCGCAGAGGCTTTCGGTGTTCTCGTTTTTGGAGCTGTTGATGTTTGAATTGTTGGATGCCGGAACACTGATGGCAGTCTTCAGTCGGCTTGCTTCTTCGACAAGTTGTTTTGGTGAAAACAGCAAACCGCTGACTGTAAAGCCCCGACACGAAGTCGAGTTGGCTTTGTCCGGAGTCGCTGCCTTGTAGAGCTCGAGCACGACGCCGTCACCAGAAATCGCTGCCGAGTAAAACTTCCCCGTTGCATTCTTCCCCGACAGCACGATTTTGTTTGGCGACGTTCGTTGAGTGTCAGAAGATCTCAGCACCAATGTATCATTGCTGGGCAGATCGAACTGCGTAAAGTGTAGCACGTAAATGCCCTTCCCGAGGCCAGGATCGAGCTGCACGTGGTATGATGGTTTACTTGATGTCGCCTTGGGCAGTGTCGTGTAGTTGGAAAACTTGCACCCCGCTCCAATGAGAATTGGCACCTCGTGTCCGGTGGTCTCTGCCATAGCGTTGAAAACCATCACCACAACTGCAAGCAATAACAGTTGAAACTTCATTGCGACGAACGCTTGGGGACGGGGGCTCTAGGTGGAGGCAAATTGCGGACTGTAGGATCGTACGATGTTGCTTCTGATCTCCCGAAAAGATCATGGAGACGGCGGACCATGTTATGAAAAGCAGGCGTGGATGAAAGAGAATGTCGTTATGCAGATGTGATGGACTTGAACTCCACTACAGAAGTGCTGGTGTTGATCGTGTGATGGATGTAGCACACGATGGATGGGTAAGAATGGACTTGGTCTTAAGATTTCGCTCTGTCGGAACTCCTCGAGGTTAACCGTCCCGATCGCCACGATGCAGTGCAATGTATTGAATTATGACATGAAAAATTGTAGCGGTGCACCGACGTTCATTATGCTGAAGCTGTTGCGGTACTGTTTGCTAGCTTCGAGTCGTCCTTGCGCCCGCGATTCTTCGAGAGCAGTCGAAAGTGACTAAAGCTCTTTTCTAGTCGCGCTGCATCGACATCAGCAGCGTGATGCTTGTCGTTGGAATCAGTGTCAGTGTCGCTTTCCTCCACAAGTTTTTGGTGGTCAAGCGACGCAAGCAAGGCAAATTTGCGGGAAATTCGCTGCGCTAATAGCTGCGACGGATACTCCACCAGGTGATACGACACCGTCGCCAACAGAATCACCAGACCGAAAAATGAAAATGTGCGGTCGTAATAACTGTGTTGCGAGCTGATCGGCTTGATGTAGATCACAAATACGTGCAGCAGATACACCGAGAAACTGATCTTGCCCATGTAGCGGAGCACCACCCACTCGAAGATCAAAGACACTGTGGACGGCTGGATCATCTCGATCACGATCAAAAGTGACAACTTAGCACTCGTGAACGGCATGATGTACTGGGTCGAAATCGGGAGCGGGGCGCCAAACCAGTTGAAAAACAAACCGCGAAATGAAACACTCAGATATGCCGCAATTAACACGGCCTCGATAACTCGAAGCGCCACCGTGTGGACAGCGCGGAACTCGAAACCAGTGGCTTTCCTCCACGCCTCAAACTTCACAAACAGGACGGCAGCCATCGACCCCGCGATGAATGTCGGCAGGTGCTTAATCAGTGGTTGGTGAATGTGATTGTCTCGGATCGTGTACAAACCCTCATGAATGATCCATGCGCATAGAGGTATGAACGGCATCCACCAGAACCGACGAGCTTTCAGCACTGTTAGAACGAATGCAGGCAGAATGAAGTAGTACGAGATCTCCAACGGCAATGTCCACATGAGATAATGTCGGTGCTCCGGGTGGAAGATGAGCGTCAGGAACAGATTGAAGTCCTCAGGCTTTTTCACCCGGTAGAATTGATATTTGTATTTGAACGGCATCAACCACAACGCGATCGACAAGAGCGCGAAGAGTGGATAAACTCGGAGAAACCGCCTGGAGAAGTAGTCGGCCAGGGTGTAGCCCCATTTGCGGTAGGATGCCTGCTCAGCGAACAGCTTGATGCTCTTCTTCATGAAAATCATAGTGAGCAGGAATGAAGACAGCACGAAGAAGGCATCAACTCCAACAGCTCCCATGTAGATGTCGTGCATGTACCCACAATGTTGAGTGACCACGAAAATGACTGCCGTGCCGCGGATACCGTCGAGGAACAAAACTTTGGAGGATGGAGATGCTTGACGTTCAGTCGGTTGTTTCGGTGGCAAAGCTTGCTCACTTGTTTCGGTGATCTTGACAATTTTTACTTGATCATTTGAACTGCTATCGTCTTCAAGCACTTGGATTATCGCCGTGGAAGTGGCCATCTGCTCTGCAGTCATAGCGCTTGGCCCCTTGATTGAAAACTGGAAACTCGAGGAATGACAAGAATCATCAACGCCATTTAGCAATTGCATTTAGTACAATCGAATTGGAAGTTTCACAACTACCAGCCAAGGCAATCTCACCGAGTCCCGTTCGTTTCGGTCCCATCGCATGCCATTGATGAGAGTAGGGCACAAGCGGTCTTGAACAGGACAAGTTTAACGTTGTATTCTTCATTTGCAAAATCGTTACAGGTGGTCTAACGACATCTAACTAGTGCTAGCTATCTGCCGTCGTGACGTCTCATTGAGACGCTCGGTCTCGCTGTAACCCGAGACCATGTAGAAACGCAGCTTACCGATGAATGGCATGCACCGCCAGAGAACCTGCGCATGTGAAGCGTAGGATGTTAAAAGCAGCGTTCACGTCTCGGCCAACCACATGACCGCAGTGTGGACAGTCAAACACGTCTTTGTTGCCCAGCTTCAGATGCAGACGCGAACAACTACCGCATGTCTGGCTCGTATACATTTCCGAGCACACCACCAGCGACTTGCCCATCAACTCGCACTTAGCACGCAGAAGCTCTCGGAACTGGTAGTGTTTGAGACCCAGTAGCATCTTGTTGTATGTGTGGTTCCGCTTGGTGCTCTTTTTACCATGTCTTTCGAGCTAAAGATTGGGAGGATGATAGTGTCGTAGTGCCTCGTAAGGAACGCGCAGGTCTGGTAGTGTAGTTCCTTCACACAGTTCTTCATCTTGGTGGTAGCGCAGTTGAACGCTCGCTTGGCTCTCGCGAACATCTTCCATTGCTTACCACTTCGATGACCGTGCAGGTTCTTAGTCTCCGACATTTTCCTTTGTGCGTCTGCAGCACGTTTCCGCAATTTGTCCAAATGATCTCGGTTCCCGCGACCGATGTGAACAGCGTTCCCGCACAAATCCACGCCAGTCATAAAGGCCTTTAATCCAGGATCTAAAGCCACCGTGCGACCGAGGTTCACATGATCACGTGGACGGACGAGCTGCGGGATCACGGCGTACCAGAAACCATTGCTGTTCGTAATCTGGATTTCACTCGAGATAGAGAGACCGGGATCACAACGGATCGGGATGTCTGCCATCTTGCTTATGCTCAACAACGCTCGCGATGCACCTGCCACGTGTGTGATCTTGGCATCTTTACCGTCCTCACAGAACGTAAAGAACCGGCTGTCTTTCTTGCTCTTGAAATGGATCTTGAACTTTGTAATGTTGCCTTTTTGTTTGTTACTAAATGCACTCTTCACGTTGGACTGAAACTTGCGAAGTGTATTGTAGCGAAAACTTTTCGGAGTTTCAAAGACCCATTCCGGAGGTGAACCCATGTCCTCAGGATACTCACGCTCTTTCTTGGTGCTTCGAGTCACGTAGAGATCACGCAGAGCATCTGCCTTGGACACATTGGTCTTGCGGAAATGCGCGACGGCTTGGTTGTAGGTCCAGCGACACGTGCCCATGTATTGGCGTAGCCGCTTGCGTTGTTCAGCAGTCGGGAACAGACGATATTTGCGCGTGCTTCGGACCATCAATTTGTTTTCCGCATCCAACTGCTTCAGCACGTGCTTTGCAGTGTCGATATCACTCGCGTGCTCTTCAGAGTCTGCCTTCAAAATATTGATCATGGCCTTGCAATTAGAGATAGTCCGAGCTCGCTCTGCCTTCCGATCAAACGCTGCGCACTTCTTTTGATGTACCTCTGCGTCTCTCGGCCACTTCTTGATGTGTGAGTATACTTGCAGCTCTTGCAACGAGCGTGGCGAGTGAAACGAGTTGGTCTGCGTCTGGAACTGAAACCAAGACATGAAGCTTGGACGATTGCACAGTGGTTCCAGCGTACTGAGAGAGCTCGCAGTGAAGGTCTGGTTCAGATACTGTCGACGTTGGTCAGGCAGCTTTGCCATGAGCGGTCTGTATTCGCTGACGTGTCCGAGTAGCGCATGAGCTAGTATAGACGACAGCACTGCGACGACGTCTTCTTCCTGGCACGTGTTCAGCTCGAGCAATCGATCCGGCAGATCACTTAGAGAAGTCTTGTGTAGCTGTAGCAACGCCTTCCATGCAAGCATCTTCCAACGAAACACAGCACTCAGTCTTGTCTCCAGGCATTTCGTCGGGTCTTCGACGTGCACGAAGATGAGAACCCTTACTTGCTGTAGCGCATCTCTCATTCGCTTGCGGAGTACCAGCCAGCCACCACTACGGCGCTGGCGCTTGTTGGGGACGAATGTGTCATCCGGAGGTCTCCGCCGCGTACTTGACGGTGGAGACGCCATGAGTACTATGAGAGAAAATGAAAACTGACAGAATAATGTACCGTCAAAGGCTGCACACAGTCCAGTCATCCTAAACCTTTTCATTCTACAGAAGCATGAAGAAGCAACCCATTGTTCATTTCCTCCTGTCGCTTTAAAATTTGCATCACCCACCTGGCCGAGTACACCATCTATATAGTCGTTCGCCCGTTTCAGCACCGCTGCACACAACACCAGGAAGCATTCACAGATTGCAGCATTCCCAGTTCTCGTCCGAATTCTCGTAAGACTAGCCAACACCATGAGATCCCAAAGCCCTCGACCAAACTCTGGAAGCTGTCGACCGTAGACAGTTACGACTGGGCAGCAGATGGGACCTTGGTGTGAATACACTGCGCTTGTACTCGGTGGACCCTAGCAAGAAGCACGACAAGTTCATTCCGATGCTGGGATATATGTGCTCGTTGGCATGGCAGCACCGTAAGTGATCGCAGTCCACCTTGTACCTACCATTCATCTTCTAACTATTTCGTTTTTGATTGTATTGCAGATGTGATAACTGCTCGATCCTAGATGCTGAGCCTCCCAAGTGCTACCCTGACGAAATGTTCACACGGGTTTAGATGGTCTACAACTCTTTCGCTATCTACGACAACATCCTTGTACGATGACTACCCATCTGCTGTGGAGCACATTTCCCTGACAAGTGATTGCTTTGCAGGGCTTCAGCGTTGGCAATGAGAATAATCTGCAGCGTTAGAAGAAGGCAGGCGGCATTCAACTGCGCCGTGTGTGAAGGCACTGCTACGTGATACCCGCAATTATGCAGCTTCATGCGCATCAGGTCTTCGTCAAGTGCCCATCGGTCTTAACAATGCCGATATTCAACCGCGTTCGAGTTCTTGTCATACTACGACTGCAGCGTTGACGTAGTCGTCGTTTGCTATTTCCCACCCTTGCACACACTCAATAAACTACTAGAAAACGCGCCTGGGCCTTCCTGCTGAAGGACATCCTCACCCTCGACGAAGATCATGGCCATGCCGATGTCCATGTGCCAATCGATGCGGCAATGCATCATCCACACGCCCGGGTTGTCAGCGGTAAATCGCAGGATCAAATACCCAACGTTGAGGCACGAGCCATTCTCGTCCGTTTTGCACGGTGGCACAGTGTAGACATCGCGCAGCATGGGGCCTTCAAGCTTGAACGGCGGAAGATTATTGCTGCGGATATCTTTAATCGAAGCTTGGCCACTGCCAACGACCCACGGGACGTGCGAGTGCAAGTGAAAGGGATGCTGTTCGTTCATGTCGTTTGCGATCACGACCTCGACATGCTTCCCGTACTCAATCGCGCGAGCGTTGGCATTTGCCGGTAACTCTGAAGTTGACAGGCCACTGGCAATAGTCAGGAGCGGGGGCTCATCGGGGATCCTTAGACTGTGAAAGTCACCGCCATCAAGAGAAATCATCCCTCCATCCTGCGGAATAATGTTGAATTCGACAATGGAGCGATCCGAAGGTGTCGTTGGGAGAACTGCAAGCGTGACGGGAGTAAAGTCAAATTCAGCGACTGTCACTGTGTCGGTGCATTGCTGCGTTGTCGGTTCTGAAGTGCTGCTCAAGTCGTAGCGAACGATCGCAAGCCCTTCGTCATTAAAACCAGGCAAGCTGGATTCGGCACCACGTGCCATCCAAGGCAGTCCGCTCAACCCTTTCGCGCGCATCCAAAACGAGTCGACAGTGTCGTTCTTGGCTTCCACGATGATATCGTAGCGCTGTCCGGCGTTGATGAAGAGCGAGTTAATCAGTGTAGTCGGCACCACAGGCTCCGCATCCGCTGCAATGACTTGAAAATCGTGGTCGTCGATGCTGAATTCGAACGGTGCCATCGCAGCCATGTTGATTATACGTAAAAGGTATTTGTTGCCTTGTTGGAAGTGGAAAGTTGACAGCGGTTGGTCCAATTCGCAATCAGTGAGATTGTTCGTTGCAGCGGCGCTACAGTTGAAGCGTCCGCGGTTGTTGATGACGATGGAATCCCAAAGAACCGGCCCCGGCGGGGGCGGAGCGTGGTAAATATCAGCAAGTTGAATGGTGTACTCTGCGTCGACGTTCTTTTCGATCGGCCTCAAATCTTGAGTAGGAGGGTGCACGATCAACGGGCCTCGTAAGCCGTAGGCGTACTGTGCCTTGTGGTGACTGTGCCACCAAAACGTCCCGGGTTTGTCGGGTGTGAAGCGATAGACGGCCGTGTTGTTCGGCTCAATAAAGCACTGCGTGAAGCCTGAAACACCGTCCATCTCCTGCGTGCCGAGCTGCTTCATGCCGTGCCAATGCAAGCACGAAGGTTCAGAAAGCTCGTTGGTTACGCGCACTTCGATCTCCTGTCCGAACTCAATGTCGATGACTGCTTCGTGTCCGGGTTTGTCGTTGACACCCAAGGTCTCGACAAAGACACCGTCGAAAGCAGACCAAACCGGCGTCAAGCGCCAGTCGTAGACGACGACATCAGCTTCACTGAAATGGAGCGAAGACTGGGTCATGAAAAGCATGAAGAGGATGGAGCAACAATTGTAGCCCATGGCTCTGTTGGGGCTGGTTTGGTGGAGTACGGTTGGCCGGTGGCAATCCGTTGTGAGGACACTTGGGCAGTGGGGAGGCAGTTGGAGAATGAAAAGGTGACAGCGTTCCACTCGTTTGGAAAGCCTAACTCATTCTAGCTGAACTAGTAGGCACCTACAGCGGCTACTAGTTGTAATAGCCGAGATGTTGTCGAGGCGTTTGGCTGTTAGAACGCAGTGGATGAATTTCATCGGATCGGCCTCTAGTTTACGAAGACAAAATCCTGGCGGCACTCCCCTTGAACCTATTCCGTTGACATTGGGCTCACGTCTCAGTGATCCATTTCAGCCTCAAGTGCATCATCACAATTACACTGTACGAACGATTGCCACCACAAAGTCATGAAATTAATCCACAAGTATTATGCGAGAGAGCACACAGCACCGCCAGAAAGAGGCAGCATCTATGAAAAAGTATAGTTGTCGGAAATCTACGTGCTTGAATAAGTTCTCGGAGCATGTCTTTACAACGCAACAACCTGTGTACATCGACCTGAATTGTTTTTACTGTGTCCGATGTATAGTACGATGCTGTCCTCGATAGCAGCTAGTACGAGGAAGGAGGTGCTACTGGCTGCTATATTCTATTGCCAGCAAAGTTTGAATCGTTTTGCGAAGCATCCTTAGCCCACTGCGGCTACCTCCATGGCTGACATAATTCTCCGGCGTATTCAAAACAGGTGTCCCGCAAATCGGTATGTATGTATGCTGCGTGCCGCAGCTGTTAGTATGGACTGGGTGAGGATTGGAAAGTGACCTGTAACGTTGACTTGCAGAGCCACGGCTCAACTTGATACGTACCATGCCAAACTCTTGGGTAACTCCACGAAAAGTGTATCTATTGCGCGTACTCGGATACAGCATCAAACATTTGACCCTATATGAAATAGAGGCAAGAATCAACTACCGAGCTGCTTTCACAACAAGGTACCCGACTCTCATGCGTCAGCGAAAAAGTGCTGCTCAATTGGGCGGCGTTCATCAGTGCAAAAGGGGCTCTGGCGCCAGAAGAGCGCAAACAATAGACAAGACCTCCAACAAATACAGTCAACCGCTGATTTCTCCACAAACAGAGATTCTGGCCTACCACCGCTGGCTGGACTCGCACACTGCACCCAGACACTTGGACTGGACATAAAGGATTATGGCGCTTTCGTCAGTTCCGGCGAAGACTTCGTTGCTGCCAATGCTTACAGTACACGATTATGACGGCTGGATCAGCTGGCAGAAGCTCATCGGAGTCCGATGATCGGTCGCATGAACACGCCGATTTGAAGGGCTGAAGTTCTTTCTGCCTCAATATCTCAGGGAGATAGTTGTCTTCACTCGGATCACTCTCTCAAACCAACTTCAACTTTAGCCATAGTGAGTTGCCGTCAAAAGCTATCGATGTGTCTTCATTGGCTAGATGTTATCATTGAAGTTGCGTCAAAAATCTTTTGGAGACCGTGCTGCGCTACGACGAGACTTGCCTTCCAGACCGCGATCCGATGGTGCTATGGGTTCACTTATAACCCAGCGGCTGAATATCCACCAGCATCGGGTTTGCGTCTCCAGTAACCACTGGAAAACTGTGAAAAAAGAAAAAAACTGGTGGCAAACGTTTGCTTTGCTCTACTTGTCGGAGACTTATAGTCTATAGGCCTTTGTACAGCTGAGCTTTCTGAAGTATTGCAGCGCTCGCACAGCAAAACCCTTCTGCACTTTTGGACGGGATCCCCCACAAAAGCTTTGAAGCATTCCCAACACATCTTGCCCCATCGCATTTTGTGATATCCGCACTTCATGCGGCGAAGAACGTTCTGCACCCAGATGACCACGAGCACATTAATGTTTGAGCCAAACAAGTGACTGATAGTTGCGAGGGTTTACTGGGCGATCCACGAGGCAGCACTAGCACACTTTGTTCAAGCGGATTCTTGATCTAGTGGCGCGCTACTGTCTCTCTTCTGCCATAGCCCAGTGCAGCCACGTCCGATTTGCAGCAACCAACAGCTTGCACCTGGGGTGTACCACTATTCGGCGTCTTATTGCAAAGGCATTTCACCTATCAACCGGATTTCTCGTTGCTCGATGGCTTGACTTTGAGCTTAACTTGCAATGAAAACCCGACCAACTTGACATCACCACAAAAGCAATTGAAGTTGGCGACAGACAGTCGATGTGATGAAAATTTAGCTTGGCGCCACGTTCAAACTTGACCTGAATTCGAGTCGAAGGTATTACTTTTGAGCCCAGTCAAGTCAATCGAGCCTTATTGTCGCAAGCGATCGTCTAGCGCAGTATCCATCCGATACATCAGCGATGTAGCCTTCAGAAGGTCAAACGATCGCTGGTGGTGACGGCCGAAGCGGTCTCGCTTGTCATTTTGCAATTTGCATCCTTCTCCTAACACTGGGTCGCACAGCTACGCCTCCAGTACAAACTTACTTCCTCAACGATGAGTATCACTCACTCCTTCACCGCCGTGCTTCTGGTAGTCTCGCTCTTGTCGGTGCAAATCGAGTATTCTGCCGCCGATAATTCGACGGTCACGTACGACTGGCGGGTAACATACGTCGCTACAGCGTGCGATGGGGTCTTCATGACTGAGTACGGCATCAACGGCGATGTTGGTACTGCTGCGGTCATCGATATCGAACTCGGCCAAACCGTCCAAGTGACCGTGACAAACGAGCTCGACGAGCCAACGTGTTTGCACTGGCACGGTCTCCAGCAGCTTGGAACTCAAGAAATGGACGGCACATCTGAGATCACGCAGTGCGGAATTCAGCCTGGCGGTACCGCTGTATACACCTTCACACCTGAGAGAGCGGGCACGTACTGGTGGCACAGTCATCACAGCACTCAATACGCCTACGGACTTCGCGGACCGCTCATTGTTCACGCTCCAACCGACCAGCTAGAGTCTTGGGAACAAGACATTGACGAGGAGTACACCCTTCAGATAGCCGATCTATATCATGCCTTGCCAGGCATTGTGCCGCTGTGGGATAGTATCATCATCAACAGCCTCGGACGCTACAACTGCTCGGCAGCGGCATCCCACGGCCATCTGGAGTGCAACCAGGACCAACCTCTTGCACGATTCAAATTTGACGCGGGCAAGAAGTACCTCCTTCGCCTGATCAACATGGGGGCGCTCTCTCCGATCGTTTTCAGCATCGACGGCCACGAATTCCAAGTCATTGCAGCTGATAGCGAGCCTCTGCAGCCATCCGATCTAATCACCACCGTCCGAATTAATGCTGGTCAGCGCTACGACATCATCGTTGAAGCCAAAGCTTCCTCCAACGACCCGATCGGTTCGTTCTGGATCCGAGCAACCGGTCTCTACGGTCTTCCATGGACAGCAGGCACTGCTGGTGTCGCTGGAGACGGCTTCAACTACGAAGGTCTGGCTGTAATCTACTACGAAGGCGACGACACTGCCGACCCGACCTCACTGGACTGGACGGAGACTACAACCGTGAACGAGTACGAATTCACACCACTCGAGGAGGCAGTTTTGCCTACGGTTCCTTCAGACCGAGCGGTCTTGGAATTCGATTTCCGCCGTGGCCTCGGGTATTTCTCCATCGACGGAGGCGAGTACTCCAACTTCGTTGCACCTAAAGACCCACCGCTGTTTACCATCGCTGGCGGTTTGAAAACCGAGCAACTCCCGACAAGTGTCAACGCCCGAAAGATCGAATACGGCAAACACGTCGAAGTTGTGCTCGTGAACGACATGAATGAGCAGCATCCGTTCCACATGCACACGCACGCCCCGTGGGTTGTCGGGAGCGGCACCGCCTCCCTCGACGATATTCAAAACTGGAATCTCCCATTGAAACTCCAAGGGCCCATGAAGCGAGACGTCTACACGGTCCCCCGTGCGATACCGACGACAGTGGGGCGTGCACCAACCACGGGTATGTCGTTCTACGGTTCACCGCTGATAACCCGGGCGTGTGGGTCATGCACTGCCACATTGACTGGCATCTGGACGCCGGTTTGGTGATGGTTTTCGTCGAGGGAGAGGAGGAATTGCAGGCAGCAGGGGTTGACGCATTCGCCAATAGCATTCTGAGTGTCTGTGGCGGGGCTCCACCAATTTAACGTCGTCGAACACCACGGCGGTGGTGGTAGGAGAGAATTAGTAGTGCGAGCTCGATCTTAAAGGCGGTAGACCTTCACCCGAGGAAAGCCATCAGGTGAGCAGTGTAGCTATGTGGACTGCGGCAGCCATTGTCCGTGTGTAGCGTTCGACCGTGTAAATAGAAGCAGAACATTTATGTGATCATCCCTGGTCGGCAGATACTTTGGAGCGCTCTGCCGCCAATAACACTGCATGGCTTCCATCGGAGGTGTCCATCCAACTGCGTTGCTCAGTCCATCACCAATTGGCATTTTGCTGCCGACGTTGCAACTCGACGCTCATGCCCGGGATTTGCATCATTGAAGCTGCAAGGAGCAACGAATTTGTAGAGCGAACGACTATATAGATGGCGTACTCGGCCAGGTGGGTGATGCAAATTTTAAAGCGACAGGAGGAAATGAACAATGGGTTGCTTCTTCATGCTTCTGTAGAATGAAAAGGTTTAGGATGACTGGACTGTGTGCAGCCTTTGACGGTACATTATTCTGTCAGTTTTCATTTTCTCTCATAGTACTCATGGCGTCTCCACCGTCAAGTACGCGGCGGAGACCTCCGGATGACACATTCGTCCCCAACAAGCGCCAGCGCCGTAGTGGTGGCTGGCTGGTACTCCGCAAGCGAATGAGAGATGCGCTACAGCAAGTAAGGGTTCTCATCTTCGTGCACGTCGAAGACCCGACGAAATGCCTGGAGACAAGACTGAGTGCTGTGTTTCGTTGGAAGATGCTTGCATGGAAGGCGTTGCTACAGCTACACAAGACTTCTCTAAGTGATCTGCCGGATCGATTGCTCGAGCTGAACACGTGCCAGGAAGAAGACGTCGTCGCAGTGCTGTCGTCTATACTAGCTCATGCGCTACTCGGACACGTCAGCGAATACAGACCGCTCATGGCAAAGCTGCCTGACCAACGTCGACAGTATCTGAACCAGACCTTCACTGCGAGCTCTCTCAGTACGCTGGAACCACTGTGCAATCGTCCAAGCTTCATGTCTTGGTTTCAGTTCCAGACGCAGACCAACTCGTTTCACTCGCCACGCTCGTTGCAAGAGCTGCAAGTATACTCACACTGTAATGGGCCCCCAATTACATATCTAGGCAGTCTTCCTTTAGGCTATTACATAAGTAGGTAGGTCAACACACGGATAGCGTGTGTTGAGGTGTCGGTCCCTGATTGGTTGAAAAGAGGATACTTTTAGCCAATCAGGTAACGACTTATATTTGAGTGGTTAAACAGGGCACAAGCTGTGCCCATAATAAATCAGAGTTGAATTTACCCAGATCCCAAGACCTAAGTCTCAGTACTCTGAGACTGCTCGAGCTCCCTCACCGCTACGTGTAAGCTAGTGACGGACAAATACCTGGCCCGTTACACCTGGTAGCACTTGTTGGTCCTTCCAACGACCAATCTCAACATGAGCCACGTCTTAACTTCTGGATCTTCAGGGGTAACCCTGGAACACGACGCGTTTCCCCACCTCACACGCATAGAGTGGGAAGCGCTACACCGCCTCGCGGCGGTGTCTGGAGAGTCTGTCGTCACCTCACTATTGAGTTCAGCAACGCCGGAGCAACAGCGCCAAGCAGCACAAGAATTCATGGAACGCGAGCTCGCCGAGATCAAGCGGCGGGTTTCAACTCCCTCGCATTCCGCCAAGAACGATATCGTGAAGTTGGAAACCTCCACATACTCTGGCTCAGGCCAAGAGCGATTACCATTAAACCGTTGGTTCCGGGAAATCGACATTGCGATCGCCTCGAGGATGATCGAGGCGCCGACGGCAAAAGTGAACTTCCTCCTTTCCCGGCTGACCGGGAAGGCTAAAGAGTGGGCTCTTGGCAAACTCGTCGTAGATCACCAAGCGTTTCCGACCCTGAAGAGCCTTCAGGGTGATCTACGACTCGCGTTCGAGCCGCCGCAAGACGAATCACGCGTGCGCAGCGCATTCTTTGCTCTTAAGCAAGGCAAGATGACCATGCGCGACTACGTCCAGAAGACGAGACACCTCGCTTCGTGCATCGTTACGAAGCCCATTGATATGGCGTCTCAGGTCCATGTATTCGTGTCTGGCATGCGTGAGGGCATGACGCGCTACTGCCTTACGAGAGCCGAGCCTTCCTCCCTGGAGGAAGCATTCGCCCTCGCGTTGCGAGAGGATTTCGTGGTGGCATCATCATACACACGGACATTAACAGCGGAGGCTCGGGCGACCACTCCCGAGCCTATGGAGATCGACGCCATTGAGGCCTCGCCCGACCGACAATACGCAACTCGAGGGGATAACCGGCGCGGCCGAAGTCAACGCCCCTCGTTTGCTTCCGATGCCGGAAACCCGGCCATCGCGCGGCTGTGTGCCGTGCGCCCGCCCCAGTCGCGGCACACGTTAATGCGGTCGCGACCGACGACGTAATCCAGGTCGAACAACCAAAAACGACCTGGGCCAGTAGGTGCGGGGCGCCCTACTGGCTGGAATGAAGGTCCGGGTCCCCGGCAGCGACCGGATCTTCTAGCCCTCCCGTGCTATATGCACATTTCAATGCTACCACGGCCTGCGACGACACAAGACGTATAATCGTTAGTCTCCACGTTGCAGGCGCCAAAAGACCACTTCGGGCGCTCCTGGACTCAGGGGCGACAAACAACTTCCTCCGTGACTCGTGCTTGTCGATACTTCCAGAGAACATTAAGGTCCGCGAAGTCCCAGGCGAACTAGTTGTCAAACTAGCTGATGGAAAGCCACACCGCGCAGCGCGGCGTGAAGTGTCTTTACCGTATACGTTCGACGGCTTCCGCAGTAATGACGAATTCTTGGTGATAGAAATGAACTACGCGTTCGATTGTATACTTGGCATTCCATGGTTGGCGCGATATCAGCCAGAGATCGACTGGCTGGCCCGGTCAGTTAAACGTCGACTCGACTTCGATGTGAGTGAGGTGTTTACTCATCTCCTGGTCGCCCCAAGTGACTGGCCGCACGTGACGGTTGTTGATCGAGCGACTACTACGCATTCCGTTCACAGAGTGAGCGATGGCCCTCTCTGCATGGCGTGTGCAGTGTCGCTAACTGGCGAAGAAGCGCACAAATCCTCGCGGTCCCGCGAGGATGAGAAACGAGCGGTTGAGCAGGGGTTCCCGCAACAGAACACTGTGGTCGAGCATGGATTCCCACAGTCCAAGACAGCGGTCGAGCATGGATTCCCGCAAACAACAGAGGCGGTTAAGCGCGCGTTGCGCCTCCGCCTCTCGGAGGCGATCGAGCGCGCGTTGCTCCCCTTCCTTACCGAGACGCCCGAACAATTGGGGTTCCCGTCCCCAACCCAGGTGATCGAGCCGGCGGCGCTCCCACTTGACGATGTCGTGGTCGAGCAGGAGCTGCTCCCACCTTTTACCGGCACAGCCGATCCTGACCCCCGTGCCTAGAGGAGGGTGTATCATCGTCGAGTTCAACATCAACCTCGAGCAGTGGCTCGAGTTGCGCAGAGAAACCGAAGCTATCCGTAGCGACACGCCGCCGACAGAGGCGAGCACGTACTCCCTTGGCGGCTCCACGCGATGATTCTACAGAATCCGTATGCGCCATCGAGTACAATGACGGTGCCCCGTGCACAACACGGGTTATTAAAGTGGCTAACCCGCCCCGTGACGCTGCATCATTGACACGCCTCCCAGGTCTTTCTTGGAAACATTTCCTCCATGGACTAAAGGTCGGTGACTTCGAACAAGTCTGCCTTATTTCCACCACGGACTCCTTTCCGACTACAATCAGCGAAAATAACTCTTCGGGACGGCCGACGAGTGCAGAACCGAAGTCAGCCCGAGAAGAACGCTTCGCAACTCAGTCGTGGGAATCCCTGCGTGAATCGGGCAACCTGGTTCTTGAACTCGCCCGCGAATTTGCGGACGTCTTTCCAGACAAGATCCCCGCTGAACTTCCAGCAGACCGCGGCGTCCATCACGAGATTGACCTCGCGCCTGGAACGAAGTACTGTGTAACCGGACAGTGGCCGCTGCCGCGCGATCAAGTCAAGGCGATAGACGATTTCTTCGAAAGCCGCCGCCAAGCTGGCCACGTACGCGAAAGCATCTCGCCGCACTCAAGTCCTACCTTCTGTGTTAAGAAAGCCACAGGCGGGTGGCGCATTGTCCACGCATTCAACAAGTTGAATGACGCCACCATCCCAGCACAGACCCCCATTCCACGGAAGGACATGGTGTTGGACTCGATGTCGGGCAGTGTTATCTACAGTGCTATCGACTTGACCGATGGATTTTATCAGATTCTGATGAGAGAGCGCGACATACCCCTCACGGCAGTGAGTACTCCCAGCGGAATGCTCTGGGAGTGGCTGGTAATGCCGCAAGGCCTGAAGAACGCGCCCGCCACATTTAACCGCATGGTGTCCCATGTGTTGCGCCCGCTTCGTGACTTTGCACCAAGTTACTTTGATGATATCTTCGTTCACAGCCGCGCCGAGGGTGACCTCACCGCTGTTGAAGTCCACTTACGACACTTACGACAAGTTTTCCAAGTGATGAGAGATAATAAGCTGTACGCCAACCTGAAAAAGTGCGTCTTCTGCGCACCCGAGATCCCAGTTCTCGGGTGTTATGTGAGCAAAGACGGAGTTCGTGCCGATCCTGAGAAAGTATCGTCAATCTGCTCATGGCCAACGCCATCGAATCCCACTGAGCTTCGTCAGTGGCTTGGCTTGGCAAATTATCTTCACAAATACACGAAGAATTACGCTGGGCTGATCCAGCCGCTTTCGTCTCTGTTGAAGAAAGACATCACGTGGTCGTGGCGTCCCGAGCACCAGGCTGCATTTGACTCGGTGAAAAAGAGTCTGGCGTCAGCGCCAGTCTTGATGCTTCCAGACGACTCAAAACCTTTTCATGTTGTCTGCGACGCGAGTGACTTCGCCATCGGGTGCGCTCTCATGCAATTTGATGACGAGGGGCGCGAACGCGTTGTGAGCTATCAGTCGCGCCAGATGAAGCCCGCGGAACGCAATTACCCTGTTCACGACAAGGAACTCCTTGCGATGCGCTACGCTCTGATCAAGTTCAGAGTGTACCTGCTGGGCGAACAGACGTTCGCGATCTACTCCGATCACGCATCGCTGCGTACAGCAATGAAGAGCCCACACTTATCTCAACGCAAGGCGAGGTGGTTGTCGTTCTTCTCCGAGTACAATTTCGTCGTACACTACAAGCCGGGCAAGAATAACATCCTCGCCGACGCGTTGTCTCGGCGACCTGATTACGACCCCCGCGTAATACGGGAGTGTCAATCGACCAACGACGACGACGATGACGAATGCGCTACCTGCGTGATGCTAGGTCTCAATCTGACGAGCGTCGTCCCACAAGCCCCGCTGCGCGACGAAATCATCTCCGCTTACGGAGATGATCCCATATATTCCGGTGTTCTCGCGTACCTCTCCTCTCCCAGCGATAAAGCTCTGGGAGCGTTATCACGCACATCACGTGACCAGATCGACCGCTATCAGTTAGATGGAGGGCTGTTATTATACAGCATCGACCGGTTCGACGCTCCGCGAGTGGTTATCCCAAACGACGCCGATCTACGCGCGCGGATAATCCACGAGTATCACGACGCCCCGGCTGGCGGTCACTTGGGCCGCGAGAAGACCTTCGCAGCGGTCTCGCGTGATTTTTATTGGCCCCATCTGTACAAATGGATCCGCAAATGGGTACGGACGTGCGAAGTGTGCCAACGCGTAAAGCCATCCCCGTCATCACAGGCTCCCCTGCATCCGCTCCCTATTGCCACCGAGGCGTGGCGCTCGGTGTCGATGGATTTCATCTTCGGGTTACCGCCCGACAAACAAGGTCGCACTGGTGTCTTGGTCTTTGTAGATCGTTTCAGCAAGATGGTCCATCTTATCCCAGTGGCTGATTCAGTCACCGCGGCAGACACCGCGGTGTTCTTCGTCGATACGGTATTTCGTCTCCACGGACTACCTGAGTCAATTGTCTCTGACCGCGATCCACGGTTCACATCAGCATTCTGGTCTCAGCTGTTCCGTCTCCTGGGCACAAAATTGCTGATGTCGACTGCGGCGCATCCGGAAACGGATGGACAAACTGAGCGCGTTAATCGCGTTCTTGAAGATGTCCTTCGGAGTTATGCGACGTCGTTCAACAGTTGGAGCTCCTTTCTACCTCTCGCGGAGTTCGCCTTGAACAACGCCGAGCACGCGTCAACGGGATTAACACCCTTCTTCATAAACAACGCGCGCCATCCGCGCGTTCCAATACTCCTCGCTGTGGGTCATCCCACGGCGTCTCGTGGCTCCTCTCTGGACCGGGAGGAGGGTGGTACTGTTAATTCACCGGTGTCTTCACCGGTGACTACAAACTTACCGGTCTCATCACCAATACGACAACCGGTACAGCAACCGGTTGAGCAGGGTCCGACAGTACCATCATTACCGAAAAGACCCACGAGTCCGCGTGTGCCAATACCGTCACTCGATCCCAGTCCAAAATAATCCTCGCAACACCGCGAAGCGCGGCGTCCCCTCTGGCAGATTGGACCGCACGTACGTTGATTGACCCAGCTGCGTCGACTGCACGAAACATAGCTGAGAAAGCAAACTACGCGCCGGCTGTACCGGTGCGTCAAGTGGACAATGAGGTAGTCACGGATTTTGTTCTTCAACGCCAATCGGTCACCCGATTCGTGCGCGATGCTCTCCAGTTGGCGGTGGACAAACAGAAGAAGAACGCCGACAAACGGGGAAGAAAGAACAAATCGGTCTACACGACAGGAGAGCTTGTGCTCTTGTCGACAGATGGCATACGCAATTCCGCAGTAACGAACCTTGGCGCGAGTAAACTCGCGCCACGTTTTATTGGGCCATTTAAAGTATTGAAGGTAATTGGGGACGCGTACACACTTGATATCCCGACGTCGCTGCGCCTCCACCCAACGTTCTACGTCGGGCGACTGAAGAAGTACCACCGCGCTACGATTCCCGAGTCGACTCAGGGGCCTGAGTCGGAGCGACGTGAGTTGGACGCCCTTCTCGGCGCGCACGGCGAGCGATTGACCCGTCAGAACCCGGCACCCGCTCGCGCGGGCGCGTTCCAGTCTGCGCGCGACCAAAGACCCTTTGTTCCAACGACCGCAGACGCGTCAAAAGTTCCTGATTCGATCGACGAAGGTCAGTCGCCGTCCCCTCAGCACGCGCCGCTCGCTCCAAAGCCAGCTCAGCCTCACGCTGAGCATCCCAAGATAGGTTCAGCACCTCGTCCACGTCGTCTTGAGCAACCAGGACGCGCCCAGTATCGCCGCGACGGCCCGCCTCCGATTGTCGACTCGACCGGCGAAGTTCGCTGGATTGTTGACCGTATTGTCGCGCACGAAGATCCAGCTCGTGCGTCTCCACGGAGTCGTATCTCACGTCGCCCCACACGCGCGGTACCTGCCGCGCGTCGCTATCGTGTACGGTGGTTCGGCTTCCCTCCTGAGGACGATACGTGGGAGTCGCGCGCCAACCTCCTTCGCGATGTTCCAGACGTGGTGCAGGATTACGAGTCCAAGCTTCAAAGCCTGCCTGGCGTCGCGGCGAACGCGAGCGGGACCGAGACAGGTGACGACGGACGGAAGGCAGCGGAGACAAACTCCGCTGAGAACGCCGGCGACGGTGCGTCCCGCCACGATTAGATGCCTGGGCCATTTCGGAGAGTGTCCGAGAATACTTGGCGATCCACGCACGTTCCTGTTCACTGAGAGGACGCTCAGCAATCTCGTTTAGCCATTCCGCCTCGGTGGGCTGAGGTGCAGAGTCGCACGAACGACAACCCTCTTTCACGTGGACGAAGCAGGGTCGATCCATTGTCCAAGCATTGTCGCAGACCTTGAAACGCAGTTCGCTGAGTGAATGATCAGCGATCACTTCTTCGCGATCACTTAGCCATCCTACGAAGCTTCGTTCCTCTTGCTGCATCCGGTTCCAGCGCCGGATGAACGCACACCATGACCGTTGGAGTGATTCATAGTCAACACCAGACAATCCCTTGTTCCGCAAGCCACGGAATCGACGGAAATATTCCCTCATCGCGCTTTCGGTGTCCGGGGCTATGGCCCCGGACAGATCATACAAGCCCCACGGTATGAGTTCCTGGTCCATGATGCTCGAGTGATTCCCCAGAACGAAGGTTGCTACCGAGAGAGCTGTTGCCGACGACGGCAACGTCGTCGGCGAAGTGTTCAAGTCCGTGTTGGTCTGCCTCTGCATCTGCTGTATTTCCCCGCTTCTTCCGTGATGAATCCCCTGCGAAGCGCAGAGGCTGTGGCGTGTCGCCGCCGTAATTCTCACTCGCCCGTTCCCAGCAGCACCTGATCGTTATTGACTCGCACTCACGGATCGTGAGTGCAACTTTGAGAGGGGGTGATGTAATGGGCCCCCAATTACATATCTAGGCAGTCTTCCTTTAGGTTATTACATAAGTAGGTAGGTCAACACACGGATAGCGTGTGTTGAGGTGTCGGTCCCTGATTGGTTGAAAAGAGGATACTTTTAGCCAATCAGGTAACGACTTATATTTGAGTGGTTAAACAGGGCACAAGCTGTGCCCATAATAAATCAGAGTTGAATTTACCCAGATCCCAAGACCTAAGTCTCAGTACTCTGAGACTGCTCGAGCTCCCTCACCGCTACGTGTAAGCTAGTGACGGACAAATACCTGGCCCGTTACACACACATCAAGAAGTGGCCGAGAGACGCAGAGGTACATCAAAAGAAGTGCGCAGCGTTTGATCGGAAGGCAGAGCGAGCTCGGACTATCTCTAATTGCAAGGCCATGATCAATATTTTGAAGGCAGACTCTGAAGAGCACGCGAGTGATATCGACACTGCAAAGCACGTGCTGAAGCAGTTGGATGCGGAAAACAAATTGATGGTCCGAAGCACGCGCAAATATCGTCTGTTCCCGACTGCTGAACAACGCAAGCGGCTACGCCAATACATGGGCACGTGTCGCTGGACCTACAACCAAGCCGTCGCGCATTTCCGCAAGACCAATGTGTCCAAGGCAGATGCTCTGCGTGATCTCTACGTGACTCGAAGCACCAAGAAAGAGCGTGAGTATCCTGAGGACATGGGTTCACCTCCGGAATGGGTCTTTGAAACTCCGAAAAGTTTTCGCTACAATACACTTCGCAAGTTTCAGTCCAACGTGAAGAGTGCATTTAGTAACAAACAAAAAGGCAACATTACAAAGTTCAAGATCCATTTCAAGAGCAAGAAAGACAGCCGGTTCTTTACGTTCTGTGAGGACGGTAAAGATGCCAAGATCACACACGTGGCAGGTGCATCGCGAGCGTTGTTGAGCATAAGCAAGATGGCAGACATCCCGATCCGTTGTGATCCCGGTCTCTCTATCTCGAGTGAAATCCAGATTACGAACAGCAATGGTTTCTGGTACGCCGTGATCCCGCAGCTCGTCCGTCCACGTGATCATGTGAACCTCGGTCGCACGGTGGCTTTAGATCCTGGATTAAAGGCCTTTATGACTGGCGTGGATTTGTGCGGGAACGCTGTTCACATCGGTCGCGGGAACCGAGATCATTTGGACAAATTGCGGAAACGTGCTGCAGACGCACAAAGGAAAATGTCGGAGACTAAGAACCTGCACGGTCATCGAAGTGGTAAGCAATGGAAGATGTTCGCGAGAGCCAAGCGAGCGTTCAACTGCGCTACCACCAAGATGAAGAACTGTGTGAAGGAACTACACTACCAGCCCTGCGCGTTCCTTACGAGGCACTACGACACTATCATCCTCCCAATCTTTAGCTCGAAAGACATGGTAAAAAAGAGCACCAAGCGGAACCACACATACAACAAGATGCTACTGGGTCTCAAACACTACCAGTTCCGAGAGCTTCTGCGTGCTAAGTGCGAGTTGATGGGCAAGTCGCTGGTGGTGTGCTCGGAAATGTATACGAGCCAGACATGCGGTAGTTGTTCGCGTCTGCATCTGAAGCTGGGCAACAAAGACGTGTTTGACTGTCCACACTGCGGTCATGTGGTTGGCCGAGACGTGAACGCTGCTTTTAACATCCTACGCTTCACATGCGCAGGTTCTCTGGCGGTGCATGCCATTCATCGGTAAGCTGCGTTTCTACATGGTCTCGGGTTACAGCGAGACCGAGCGTCTCAATGAGACGTCACGACGGCAGATAGCTAGCACTAGTTAGATGTCGTTAGACCAACTGTAACGGACAAGAAGTTTCTGTAGTGCTTCAGCCTGGCTATTCTCGCTGTCTTCTCTCCATAGATTGGCCCGTACCGGTGTTGTATCAGTGATGCCGCTGCTGCTGGAGGACGACGAGGTGAAGGCGCTGGAGGAGGTGCTGTCCTTCGTGGACGGCGTCTCTCATACTGGAGAGCAAGATGCCGCAGCTACAGCGCTCACTGCCGCCGAACAAGGATTGAATCATCTTCTTCTGAACGCAACGGAGCCTTCGGATCACAACTATGCATGCACTACAATAGCGACTAACAGAGTAAAGCCTATCGTACCAAGAGCAGCTAATGCTGGGCCTGCTGGCATGGATGCTCAAGAGCGCCAGGTCACAAGAACGAAGGAGCCGAAGAAGATTAAGCGTCGACCTCAGGCGAATCCGAACCGGGCGAGGGACCAGCGCAAACACGAGTTGGCGTACTTGAGGATCAAAGTGCAGCAGATGGAGAGGGAGTTGGACACTTTACGTCAGCGACAGAGTGATGTCGTTTTGCTTAAAGACGATGCCAGTGCAATAACAACAATTGCTGGAGAGGGGCTCCTTCCATCTGGAAGGACATTGCCATCCGCCAGGAGAAGAAACGAGAGGAGTCCGAACGAGAAAATGCCAAATTGAAATTACTGCTGGAGGGCCAGGTCAAGTTGGCGAGAAGCATGGAGACGCTTCTGGAAAAGCGAGCCAAGCAACAACTCACTGGGCTAGCGGAAGCAGTGGGGGCTTCTGCGAGCTGCTTCTCGCCTGGAACATCACTTGACTTTGCAGCCCACAAAGACACCTATGAGGAGCTGTTGATGACCGCAGACACCGCTTACGCTGAAATGGACACCGTCTTCACTACCAATGGATTATTGGGGTCTGAAGTTGCCTACAACGATGCTCGAATGCGGGAAGGAGCTAATGGCGTGTACCTGGACGTAGTGGCGAGCAAATTGTTGCCCTTTGACTTCGACGCTGTCTCGACTGCAGTGTGGAACCACTTCAGAGGCAACGACAAACATAACGGAATGGTGTACGAAAATGCCACACAGGTGCGGACTAATTACTGTTGATTAGTCGTCGGACGTGATCTACTAATTTATAATTTTTTGTTTGCAGCACGTTGAGACCTCGTCCGACACCATTTTGGAGGCTTTTACTATGGAGTTACTGGGAAAGCAAATGATTGACGTTTTCCACGTGAAGCAAGTGGTGAAAAGATACATGGAAGCTGACCGACAAGTGATCGTGTGGGTGTGTCGAGGCTACGGGCTAGAGCAGAGCGGCTCGCCGTTTTCGAGCTTTGGCTTCTTTGAAAAGGCCTATGTGGTGACTAAACGTCCGACGTCGGTACCAGGAGACTATACGGTTTTGCAGACGTGCAGTCTGATGTCGCCGCGGATGGCCACGGGCTGCAGCATTGACCGCACTCGTGCGGGGGATTTCATCGACTTCGTGTTGAGTGTGATGGCAGGCAACACAGCAGCCAGTCAAGAGCTCATCGAGAACGTTTTATTGGACCAGGAGCTCAAAAAGCGCAAAAGTGTTCAGCTGACGTGACCAAAAAGTGTTTTAACAAAATGTCGGGTTGCCCCTCTCAAGTTGCAACGTACCCCTCAAGTAGCAAAGGAAACTTCAACTTGGCATTCCGCATTGTTGCTGTCGTTTACTATGGCAGCAGCCTCCTCAGTGCGGAATCGGCCTCGTAGTAGGCAAGCAGCAGCGAAAGGGGACAGAGTGTGATGTCCTCGCAGTCCACGACGTACCCGAAGACGTCGTTCATCTCCCCGCCCCGACTCGAAGTCTACAGTCGGAGGGCAAACGTCGACGCACGAAGATGAAGCGCGTCTACGGCTCAAGCGCATCAAGTCAAGGAGTTAAACCACGGACACTGGTACAACCAAGTTTCATAGTATAACACCAATACATTACTGAGTTTGTTGCAGCTTTTCATACAGCGAAGCAGTCTACAGGCCAAGCCAAGAGCAAGAGCTTCAAGCCTCAAGTTTAGACAAGGGACGTGCTTCTTGCACTCGTCCAGTGAAGAAGAAGAAGAAGCGGGAGCTCCAACTGAAGAGACCAAGACACGACGACGAAAAGCTCGTCGTAGGAGCAACATCCAATTGAGGTCTTACCCCACTGTGGACCCTTTCAAGCCCCGTCCATTGTGCGCCCTCCAGCGGATGTTCGCCCGTTGATATTGCTTTTATATGAAACTCTCCTTGCAATTTGGAGACTATTTACTTCTACCTACTAGCTGATGACGCAGTTCACCCTGTGGGGCTTGGACATCCTCCGGCCATGGCCAGGAGACAATTTCCCTGATTTCCCGCCTGCAGCCACCAGCTCGTCCTCTTGCTCAGCTATAATCATCGTCTCGCGCACCGATCTGCCATTCGTCAGGCCAGTGACGACGGAGAAGTTGGACATGACACTCGCGCGCTCGACAGTCGACGTGCCGCCGTCCGTCGCCTGACTGCTGCGTTCGTCGGTGTCGTCGTTGACTGGAGCTTGGCCCCGCAGACCCAGCATGAGATCAATCATACTGGGTCCTATTTGATCCGAGCGGAGTGTCACGCGTCCGTGAGTCTCCAACTCTAGTGCTCGCAGCTAAAGGTATAAACGACAAGCATCAATTACCTGTTGTATAGCTCCAGGGTCGGCAGAATGTGCAGTGTTTTCCCTCACCTTCTCAACGTAAGTCTTTCGCGGAGCGCTGGCTGGTCGTTTCTGAAGCACGTGTCTGTACGCGTGTTCCAGGGTCCACTGCTCCACGACCATGAGGTACGCAATGCACACAACTGCGCTCTCGTTGTTGCCATGCGTACAGAACACAAAGACCGTCTTGTTGTCAGCCCTCGCAATCTGGATGAGCTTGTTTGCCGCCAAGACGTTCGTCTTGAAGTCGTCGTAGGAGAAGTCATCGTCAAGCTCGATTTGCCCCACTTCGATCGTGGGGTCAGCCACAACTTCTGGGTGCGCCGAGCGCTTCCGCGGATTTTCGGCGTCGATGAGGCAAGCAACCTTCAAGTTCTTGAGAAGCTGCTCGTCCGTGGCGTGCTTGATGGACCCCATTAGCATGTAGTCCTCCACCACGCCGGGCACATCAAGTCTATGAAGGAAGTCAAAGGAGCGATGTCAGCAACCAACGGCGTCACATCCAACAGATGCCGTTTTGTAGCTTCCTACCTGTCATCCTCGCAAGCTGGCACTGCAGGGTCATCGCGATCGGCGTCCATCGTGGTCATTGTTCCGCTCTCACGCCAATTGACGACTGAGCCACAAAACAGCCAGAAATCCACGCCGCCTGTAGAATCGTACTGGCTCTGTAGAAGCCCGCTACAACGAGATGCGTGCGTGCGACTCGAACTTCGAGTCGAAGCGCTCTGGCATCGGACAACGAGAGGACGTGAACGAGGTCCGGGTCAAGTCGAGTGTCAGCTCGTGCAGTCCGTGAATGCACATGGGGACGGACACGACTCGCCCACATGTTGAGCTGCCATCAGTTTTCTGCTTGGAGATTTGCGCAAGGAGTTCCGCCACAAACTGCACGGACGAAACGATTGTCGCTGAAGAAAACTGCAGTGCACGACAGCGGTCTCCATTCCAAAGGGATCAGCCCAGTCACGGGAAGCAGAGCAGTGGACACTTTGCACGTCAAGCAGTGCTACATGTCCTGTCGCGTGCTTGTCCCGGTGGACCGAATTCCTCGTCGGACGTGATACATCCAGCGAATCGGTTTTCACGAGGGAGTACGCGACCTTTGTAGCTCCAAAAGTATCTTCGCTCGACTTCCACCTGTTTGGTCACTATGCGTCGCGTGCATTTCCGAGAGGATGTCGATGACGACACAGAGATTGTGGAGTTGCATCCGTTATTGCAATGGGATATGGAGACGATATTGTGGCTAGTCCAGCAGAAAGAGGTACGTTAGTCGATTCTCGGTGGAGCCCCGTCGCTTGATGCCACTGACTGATTGTCAACAAACAGGAACGCCCATGGCTGCGTAGTCTGGTGCACTCCACGAAATCTCGCCGTCGCACTCAGGACATTTCCCTACTCATATGGTGCGTGTACAAGGATTTCAGCCCGTAGTAATGGTTCGCCTCATACACATGCTTCTTCACTGCAAACGCCGCTTTAGGTTCGTGTTCATCACGATGATACCCGAGTTCGGGTTTCCGTACTTCTGGATCTGTATTGGCAATCTACTAGCCGTGGGGGCGTTGCAATATCTGGCCAACACCCCGCGCCCGATTGACCTTTACCGTCCACTAAGGCAGATGCAAGACCGTCGCTGCATTGACGAAGACACCAAGGGCTTTCCTTGTGTGGACTGCCACATGGCAGTGGTGGTCTTGCTACCAGCCATTCTCCACACTCAATCGGTGATGGTACAAATGATATTTGTACTCATCGTCATGTACATTGCAATGTGCAAACTATTGCTGGCAACACGCTTCGTTTCGCAGGTGGTGGGAAGTTGGCTAATGGGTCTATCAGGCATACTTATTGGAAACCACGGACACGTTGTCGTGGAGAGCTACAAATTGACTCGAGGCTACACGTACGTTGCGCTTGTAGATAAACAATTGCGGTAGCAGGGAGATTAACTCTAGGGTCGATATGATTTATGCCATAGCATCGCAGCGATCGTAGTGCTGCTCGTGATGGCGATGATAGTGCTGGGCATGTGGATCGAAAACAATGATAGCAGTCTCATGGGAATTCCGAAGCAGGACTTCATGGAAGTGTTCACAAACATCCTTAATTCAGACGCCCCCAACCCTGCACCTCGAGCTTCTGTTGGAGCGCCAGCTCGCGTGCATCAGCTTCCCAACCGACAGCAAACGAGTTCTACCCGCCTGCGCACTAGGCAAGCATCACTGAACCATGAAGGTGACGAAGAAGAAGTAGCAGGCAAAAAGACTCGTTCTATTTCTTAATGCAAGGAATGCGCGCGCGTCAACGAGCTGCGAGGCTGGCATCGTAGGAGGGGCACACGGCTACCAGTGCAATACAGTTGCTCTAGTTTGCTGTGTGCAGTTTGAGTGCATCCTCCATCTCGCCTCGCATGGCTTTCGATACTCTCGGCAAAATCGATCCCTTGCCGATCCAAATATTCATACGGATTTGTTCGTGTTCCTGAAGTCGAACAACCGCCGGTCCCATCGGCATGCCCGCTAAGGTAGCCTGCAAATTCGATGACAGCGACTCGAAGGTGACGTGTTGTTTCGCGTGAAGCAGACCAGAGAAGTCGGGAGTTGAAACTAGTAGCCTCCGCTTCGTAAAGAAATCGTCGAAAAAGCCAAGACTCTCTTCGGAAGGTCGGTAGAAGGTTTCACCTTTCTCCGTCACCTTTGTGAACACTTTCAGCCCCGTGTTGACAATCTGTTTATGGACATATTGACCATTACGAGAGTGAGGTTATGCAAGACACCTCAACCATCAAAATATTCCAAAACGTACGTCAAGTGCGTCTCCACCCAAGCAGGCATCGGAAATCTCTTTGTCCACGTAGTTCACAGTCGCAGCCGTATCCGAGCGGCACCAAAAGCGTTCCTGCGCGCAAAACAAAGGTTACAACACTTCTGATTTACAAACGTACACGCCACGCCACGCACCTTCAAGCTGTCATCCTCGAGGCCATAAACTTCGCGGAGTTGATTCCAGACACCTTCATTGACTGTTCGATACAGTGTTTCGCGCTTCTTCTCAGTCTTCTTGCTTTCGGTTTTTGCTTCCAACTCCGTGCGACGCTTTTTTTTGAGGCTTCGACGACGATGTGTTTGAAGAGCCGAATTCCGAGTCGGGCAGGTATTTCACGCACTTTTTCATAAAGTGGCCTCCAGCACCGCAGAGCTTGCACACGTAGGCAGCTGGTGGCGTTGCCTCCAACTCTTCCAGCGGCCCCAAGCCTTCTTGACGTCCTTCTCTGCCTGGTAAATCGGACACTTTGCGAAGCACAGCAATGAAAAACCCACCAGAATTCTGGTCTGTCGGAATGAGTCGAAGCGTCTTCCTCAACTCCTCAGCAATAGGACTCTCGGGCGGAAACATTGATCTTGTCACACGGCTGCTGCGTAGGTCCTGTGATAGGAGATCGTAGCTGTCAAACCAGTCGTGAAGGTTCTCGCTATTGTTGCCATCTTCATCGCCCTTGAAAAGATGCCCCTTGTGGGTGGACTTGGACTTTGAGCGCCAACCCACGCGCCATTTCGATCTGCCCGGACGAGTCACGAGCTGCGGCATCTTCTTCGACACGTTCAATAGCTCCAAGGACCCATTAGTGCGACGCAGGAGTTCTGCAACGACAGCCTCGTCTTCGATCGGGTTGAACGAGCATGTTGAGTACACCATGATTCCTCCAATCTTTAGTAGCGCTGCGCCTCGCAGGGCCAGAGCCAACTGCGTCGGATGCAAAGTGAGACCCTGTCCAATATGCCACTCCTTCCATAGCGACTGATTCTTGCGCAGTGTGCCATCGCCACTGCACGGCACGTCGCACAACACACGGTCGAAGACGTTGGTGGGCTGCAAAGTCTTCGTGTCAGCATCGTACAATCCAGGGAACGTATCGCCAGGTCCACAGGTCACCACTGCACGGCGAAGGGTGTTCCGCGTCAGTCGGTGTACCAGCATATATGCGCGCTTCTTATCGAGGTCATTTGCGACCACCAGGCCACTCTGATCGCCGCTGTTGTCAGAAGAGAGCAAAAGTCGATGACCTGCGTTGTCTTAGAACCAGGTGACGCACACATGTCTAACACACGGTGGCCACGCTGAACGTCCAAAAACAACACAGGCAGCATGCTGACAGCCTCCTGCCGGTCGATATTTCCACGGTCTGTCTGCTGCAACAAACACGAGTGGAATGCTCGCACGTCGTCATGCTTCGGGGCTAAAAGCAACAACACCAGAACGTCACGTTAGCATCACGATATCAGCAAATACTGCAATGAAATCACTCACCACTTTTAGAGAGCGCGACGCGGCCGCAGTCCACTTGCCACGCCACATTTTCCAGCGGATACCACGCAATGGGCCTTCAGAACAGCCACAAATCACGTTAGTAAATATATTCTCCCAATAAAAAAATAAAGCCATAAACTCCGCTTACTTGGGCGGGTTCACTGGGATTTCGTTGTAGAAATACTTTCCACTTGGGAACTGGAGTGTCTTTGCCAACAGCTCCTTGAGTCTGCAATGATACACAAGGTAAATATTACTTCTGGCCTTTTTAAATTAATATTATTAAATGCCGGTACCTTCCAGCATCAGGGCGATGCAAATTGAGGCGGAAAGACACCGGAAGAGGCTCGTGCAGAAGCTTCATCAGTGCAGTCAGCTCCGTCTCATTGGACACGGCATCAGTCTCTCGCTGTGCCATAAAAACTCGTTAACTACAGCACTACAAAACTTATATTAACATATAGTGGTGACTGTACCAGATACTCGCGGAAGCTCTGCTTGTAGACGTCCAGAGACGGCTTTGACTTGGTCGGTTTGGTCACCGTCGCCATGATCAAAAATGTTGGCCAACCAAAGTGTACCCTTGGAATGTAACCAGACCGTAACCGATGACGAAAGTGCGTCAGATGGCTACAAATTAAAAACGGATACATATTGTTTTGGCCTATGGTACACTTCGCCAACGTATCTGCAGCAACCTTATGGTCGTGAGCGACTCGTTCCGTTTTCTACAAGTGACCGCGTGACGCCCCAGATCTCGAAGCTCACCCTGTCGCACACAGCAAAAGCACGTAAGGCATTGCAAACAGCCTTCTCAATGCCGCATGTGTCAACTCACCTTGTGCCACTTCCTCCGGTCGTTTTAACCGAGTGTAGCAAATCTGGGAACTGCGTCGTCCACTTGGGGAAGAACGCGTCTCCGTCGTCAATCACTTGGTGCACTCTGGTCACGTAGCACGACTCGGCAACTTGAGCTGCCATCGCTTCGGTGTATAACCGCTCGCCTCCTCCAATGAACACTCGTGAACAGTTTTTGTATTGCGGATCGGTCGAAGCGAGGCGCAGCGCCTGGTCCAGCGTTGAAGTGACTCTGACGCCCGACCAACGCCTTCCTTCAGCACTAGTCTCGGTCTGTGCTGGTTGTCTGAGTGTCGAGGACACGACGATCGTGTGGCGGTTTGGAATGGGCTCATTGAACTCCTCGAAGGACTTCCGACCAACGATAAGCACCTGACCGCGGGTGGCGGAGCAAAAGAACGACCAGTCAGCTGGAAGGTTCCATGGCAACTTCCCTTGTGCTCCGATCACTCGGTTTAAAGAGCAGGCAGCGATCAGTGACACAGGGAGCTTCCTGGACATGGGAGCCGTTGCAAAAGTAACGGCCAACTCATGTGGACCACTCTGATGAGGAGATATGGCTACATTTACGAACACCAAAACTACTTTGACTGGAATGATGTCTTCGTATTCGGAGGTGGTGCTGCTAGTTACAATTGCTGCCGCCTTCTTATACTACTGTTACAACAGGCTTACTAAGTTACTATCTTCACATGCCTGTTTACCTTGAATTCAATACTCGTTGCTGCTGCTGTTGCTGCTGTTGTTGTTGGTTAGATACAGGACGGTGCGTCGGTGCCAGCTGCTCCATCAGCAGCATCTCCGGTCGCTTCGCAGGAGCAGGAGCGGCACTGACGTTCACGTTCACGGTTGTGCGCTGAGGCGCACTACCAGTTCCAGACGCAATTCTTGAAGATTGATCCGGTCGCGGAGGTTCGGGTCTCAGCAGAGTCGAGCCAGGAGGCGGGGGCAGCAGACTCATGCCCGCAGGTGATGAGTTGCGACTGATTCCAGCAGAAAACATTCCCATTGAGATAGGAAGTCCTGCAATACCCTTCCCATCCATTGGAGGTCGGAGGGTGGAGTTAGCGTGAGGCACACCACTCGTAAGAGGTTTCGCCACAGCCGGAGGATACGGCACCGCTTCCAGCAACCGTTTCGTGAGCTGAACAGAGGGTAAGTCCTTATTCACCAGATACACGAATTTGAGGTCTTGAAACCTCTCCGAAGTTGGGTAGATCAGAGACCGCAGCACATGCGCTGAGTCACGCGTCAGCATCCCTTCTTCTTCCAGCCGACAGAAACGCAGATACATTTCCTTGCGAATACTGAAATGCAGATCCACGAACGAGTTCATCTGAATGCGGTCGCGCGTCTGTGGGGAACGGTCGACATCAGCACCATGACTGACGCTAGTACCAGGCGACGCCGTAGCGTTTGACGTGCCCGTAGCAGCGTCCATTTTCGCACGTTTGTTCGCGTTAGTAGCCCGACTTACAGGAGCCCGCTTTTCTCGTTTCGGCTTGACTGGGGCGGCGCTATCGTCAATGTCGCCACCAATGGTCTGCGACGCCACCTCTCGCAAAATATCGAACGCACTAAGCGAAGACCCTTTGCCACCACCGGGTTGTCCACGTTTCGTGCCGCGATTTGGTGCTGGCTTTGACGTCTTTGCAGAAGCGGCTAATGCTTCTTTCCTGTCTGAAGGAGCTGTCTGCGTCGGCTGATTCAGCATCTTGGCAGCCGGCATCGCCCGTGGATACAAAGGAAACTTGCTGTTTTTCTGCTCCATTTTTACATACACCTGAAAATTGGAGGCCACCGCTTTCACCGTCGTAGATGTTGACGAAGTGCCCGCGTTGTTTAGAGATGGGTTCAGCATAGGCAGCGATGATACCGCTGGTTTGAAACCTTTGCTGGTTTCTCATTCGGAGATGGACTGTTCAGAATCGACATGACTGAATTAGACGAAGAGACGCTCCGACGATGTGACGGCCCAGCAGCAGAAGTTGCCGCTTGCGGTTTTGACTGCTTATCTGATTTGGCTTCGCCGTTGACCTGTTTGCTGCTCGCTCCAATCTTGGATGCCGCAGCTTTCGACGGAGAACTGTGCGCCTCTGTCGCTGCCTTCACCGTATGCTCAGGAGACGCATGCATCGTCGTAGTTGTCTTCTTGTTTGCCACGGACGCTGAAGCGTTAGAAGGCGTCGACGCATTCGCATTCATACTTGAACCATTCGACTGATGGTTGTCCACGTTTGTAGTTGCAGACGATTTGGATGGAGCAGAAGGTACGATCGATGAAACTTCCGTTGACGACGGCGCTACCGAATTTTGTGCACCAGCCAATGATTCGCTTTCAGCAAAGTTTTCGCTTGGGTTTGCTTCCTTCTCTACGGACCCGTCATTTGCTTCCGACAGCTTCCGCTTCTTCTTTCCGGGCATTTTATTCGTCTTGGCCTCATTCTCTTTCGTCTCCTCCATGTCGTCATCATCATCATCCACTACAACCGGCGCTTTGCTAGGTTTCTTGGTCTTGGCCACGACAACGGTCACCGCCTCGCTCTCCTTCGGCGACGTGACCTTCTTCACAGCCTTGGCGTTGGCATTAATCGCTTTACTCGTCGATATATACGCCGCCTTCTCCTTCAGCACCACGCGACTCCCATTGTGAAAAGCGCGTGCGTCGTCGATACATCGCGGGCAAACATATGTCGAGTCTTTCCATCTCCCGGAGCTCTTAATCGGTGGCAGACAGCCAATATGGAACCACTGGTTGCAGCAGTCGCAGGCTAAGCTCTCGTTAATGTGTTCGTCGTCCATGGCGTACCAGTCGTCAAACGACTTGCTCCATCGTGTGAAGTGGATCTTAATCCGCTCCTCGTGAGTGTCCACCTCTGTGATCAGCGCGTTGTACAGCACGTCCTCATTGTCCACCAGCACCGCCTGGTTCACTTTAAAGCCAACAGGCACTTTGGCGTCCTCTGATTCTTTCCCTGAGGACGCAAACGGCAGTCGGCAGCTGCCGCATCGAGAGCCGACGTCTTCTTCCTCGCTCTCTTCCGCTTTCTCGCCGTCCTCGTCAGTCTCCTGACCATCATTCTGCTCCGCCTCGCACTTGTGGCAGCAGAAGCCGTTGGGATTCCCCACGTCTTCGTCCCTGAGCTTGGCGCACTTGGCGTGGAAGCCTTTGCCGCACCACTCGCAGAAGTGGTCGCAGCCGGTGCGACTGCACTCGACGCAGGGCCGCTGGGAGCGCCGGAACGCCACGAAGTCGCAGATCTGGCAGCCAGTGGACGCCACGCTCTTCTTGCCGACGGGCCACGCCTTGGCCACGCCCTCCAGCAGCACGTTGTTGCCGCACTTGTCGCACTCTTTGCCCTGGCCGGGCGTCGAGTTGCCGCCGGAGGACGCCGAGGACAGCGCGGGGCTGCTGCCGCCGCCGCCCAGGCCCGCCTTCTTGCGGCGCTTCTGCTGCGCGGCGGCCGCGCCAGCCTTGCCCGTCTTCGCCTTCACAGTCCGCCCCATGCACAGAGTGATGGTCGTCGCTCGCCCGCGGCACGTTTTCGGAAGTGGCCGAAATCCTCCCTTTGGCGGCGTCAGTCTGGCGGGCTCTGGTTGCTGGATCAGGGAAGGTATTTTTAGTAAGGAGCATACGAATGAGAGAAGACTCAGGTTGCTCGAAGAGGGGATATCTGAGAAAAATACCGCGGGGGATGGGCAAACACAGCCATTTGAGCCCGAAGATCGAGCCACGACCGCTCGTGTGAATGAGACCTCGCTAGCAAAGCAGGACCGTCGGCCAGGCCACACAGTGGTTGACCGTTTGCAGCCGATGGCTGGAGAGCGCCAGACGGCGCGAATTACATTGCACACTGGCGGAGAACATTGGGGATTGTGTGGCCTGCTGTTGTTGTGTGCACAGGGCCACGTCGAAGTCGGAGTGACGCGCCGTGAATGTCACGATGTCTCAAAACAGTATGAACACTATAGTGGAGAATTGTAAGACTCATAGTTTTGAAGTGTTTGGTACTTGCTTCTCTGTGACCTTGAAGACAAAGAAAATTCTTATGATACATCACCATCATTTGTAAAAACCGAAATCCCGATACAAACTACCAGTCAAAGAATCCGAAGAGGCTAGGGCTCGCAAGTTGTCCAGTCAACTAATTCGACCGAAGGGTTGTATGCAGTTTGCAAGCAACAGAAGCAGAGCATGCAGCGACTCGTACGGCGCGAGAAAGGGGCTCCGGTGGTGCAGGAGGGCGAGGACGACGGCGCAGAAGACGCAGAGGCCGAGGGAGAGCCGCCGCTGGAGCTGGAGCTGGCGGAAGTGAAGCTGCAGGGGCCTCCCAAGGCGTCGCTCCCAGTGGCCAAGCCAAGTCTCTCGCTAGACGGCACTCCAGCCAAGTTCCGCTCGTCCTCCCGCTACGTGAATTTACATTCGTACGACCCGCAGACGCAGCAGGCCACAGGCTTCGCAGAGACCAAGATCGGCGGCCACCAACTGGACCACAAGCGCTCGTTCTACGCGGACTGGCAGGGACTGCACGGGCCTTTGAAGACTGCGGTGTGGGGGCTGTAGGGGCTCTGGGAGCTGCAATCTCCGGCTCCTCTTCCTCCCCTTCAGTGAGCAGCCAGTCGGCTCAGGCACGGACGTCGCTGGCGTATGCAGCACCGAAGCCTGAGGTGCTGGTCTACTCGGCAGTGAAGATTGGCGGCCACCCGTTGGACCACGTGCCGTTCCCAAGTCGGGGACTGCCGTCTAGGCCACTGCTGGGCTTTGTACCTAGAGCCCAGAGACTCCCGCCTCCTACAGTGTTCCAAGCACCAGGAATGTCGACGTCAGCTGTGACGTACGAGATCGCACCGAACGTGTCGAACCTGTACGACTGTAGTCGGTGTTTTCGACTCCGCCAATCGCCACGTGTCCAACTATGTTGTGGCCACCCAGTATGTGCGAAATGTGTGGCTTCACGCACTATTAAGCATGTGGAACACAACCGGACTTGCTTCTTAGAGTGTGCGCGTTGCAACGATATGGTAGCTGTCGAAGCTGTTGTGTTTACAAATTACATCCTGCGAATGGAGCCATTCTCGGCGCGTACAGTGACGGAGCTGGAGGCTCAGCAAGAAAATAGCGAGAATGCAACGTCGACTTCATTATCAGGAGCCTGGAGACAAGGCGGTGTACTGGCAGCCCTGTCATTTATTGCTGGTCGGTTCGTGCCTACCAGTAGAAAATTGACTAGCTCACGACGAAAGAAGCGGAGCGCGAGCGAGGACGCGAGAAGGCTAGTTGTTGAAGTGCTACCGGACGAAGCTGACGAGCTGTTGATGGACGGAGTTGCTGGATTGTCGAAGGAAGCTGCAAAAGCTGAAATTACAATTGAGAAAGGCGCAGACAGGTGGGCGAAGCGTGTGCAGGGTCTAGAGTCGCCGTCCAAGCTACTTAAGTTCAAGTTTGTGCGCACCCTGGGTGTCGGCAATTTTGCTGAAGTGATGCTTGTGGAAAATCGTGTGGGGAAGCTTACTGTGCTAAAAGAAAGTGACAAATTGCCGGAAGCAGCGAACGAGATCAATATCTTATCCCGTGTTCACAGCCCCCATGTGGTGGAAATTATCCAGTACTTCATTGAGGAAATTGGCCACCGCCACTTTGCATACATCGAAATGGAATTCTGCGACAATGGTGACTTGCGGCAATTGCTGGAAGCGAAGGTGAGTCATTGTGACAGCAATCGTTCCGTACAGTTTTATGAATCTGAATGTGTTGTTTATGCTTGTATCAGGGCCGATTGAAGGACTCCACCTTCGACTCGATGTTCCACCAATTGTGTCAGGGTTTGACCGAAATTCATCGCCATGGTATTGTCCACCGAGACTTAAAACCGGGCAATGTACTCTTGACGGTGAGCTCACGCTGTGTGCAATGCATCTGCTGGTACTGAGATGCAAATACTGACGATATTTTTCATTCTGCCTGCAGAGCGACGGCGCGACAAAGATTGCAGACTTCGGCGTATCGACGTATTTGGAGAGTGATCTTCTGACACACCACGCCGCAGGAACGCTAGCATTTATGGCACCTGAAGTACGCCGATATTTCCTGGGTGAAGCCGTTAGCTACGACGCCAAGGCAGATATCTGGTCCCTCGGTGCACTAGCTGTCGCCATGTTAACAGGCAACCCTGAGCCGCGAGTGGCTACGCGTCCAGGTAAGCGATAGCCACACCCTGTGATGATGTGTCTACATCGTTATGGTATGAACTAAACTGGTGCTGTGTTGGATATTATTACAGTTGATGAGCTTGTGGAAGAACTGAGGGAAGAAAAGTTGGATGAGAAGTACCTTCAACTAGTGGAAGGCATGCTGGCTACGCGTCCCGATGACAGGCCCTCGCTAGACGAGCTATTGAAATCGTTCCCTGCCATGAATGCTCGGTTGTAATCATCCTCACGGTCAAAATGGGATGCGAAGTCTAGTGAATATATTTATTTCAAGTGAAAAGGATGCCAAACAGTGAGGTTACAGTGCGACGAACTGCTCGTTTGTAAACTCAGTCATCGTTCTAACGCTCAGTTGGCCTGGAGGAAGGCGTTGATCCACTCCCCGACCTTGGCGCGGTCCTCGTCCACCAGGAACTCCGCGAACGCCTTGTTGAGCAGCTTGGCCTGTCTTTCCGACGCAGTGAACAGCTTCTTCTTGATGCTGGTGCGAGTTTTGTCGTCCACCGCGCCCTGTTTCGTGAGCAGCTCGAGCGTTCTGAACACCGTCTCAAACTCATCCTCCGGGGCTTCGTTCTCCTTGTTCTGGCTGGCCACATGGAGCTTCTTGGGCGTCGGCTGGTCCACTCCAGTGGAGCCGAAGCCTCCGGCGCCTCGCTCGGTCTCGTCAATCTCTTGCACCTCCTCAATCTCCGGGTACTCGATCTTCTCCAGGATCAATTGCGCCACGCGGTCCCCTCTCTTGACTGGGAAGTCTTCGGTCGAGTGGTTGAACAGGATCACGCCCACATTGCCGCGGTAGTCGGCGTCGATCACGCCAGCGCCAGTGTCGATGAACTTCTTGAGCGCCAGACCGGAGCGAGGGGCGACGCGAGCGTAGCAGCCGTCGGGCAGGGCGATGGCCAGGTCCGTCTTGACGAGTCCCTTGCCTCCAGCAGGAATGACGGCGTCGTAGGCGCTGGAGAGGTCCAAGCCAGCAGCGAGACTGGAGCCACGAGAAGGAGAATGGCTTCAGCCGTCAGCTTCTTGACGCGGAGAACGGGGGCGGAACGACTGCGCTTGGAGGACATAATTCCTCTGTGGAGATGTCGACGGTGGAGAGCGGATTGGAAAGTGCTAAGGGACAGCAATGGCCGCAGCATTTTTGGCAGAGACAAAAAGGTGTTGGCGCCATTAGTTTTTGGCGCCAAAAACTGACCAATCAGATTGGAGCATACACTGGACAATATGTTGTAAGACATATTGTTGAATGGCTAGTGTATGATACTTCGAAGTATAACATATTGGTTGCTGTAAATTTGAACTTGAAGACAAATACAAATCGTATGTGTATCAACGTTTACAAGATGCCGAGACAGCACTGCTGCCCAAATCTACCTTCCCTCTCATCAGCCAAAGAGCACGTGGCGCATGAGATCGGCGAACTGTGCGCCTGCAGCCTCGTTGTCGCCCTTGATGGTGGCTCGCAGCGTCGCATCCGACTTCTCCACAATCGTCTCAGACAAGAAGAACCGGCCTTGCGTGTCCTGCGCGTAGAAGAAGAACTTGTACTGAGGACCCACATCTCCCGAGGCCATCGTGACAATACCGCGAGCAGCAAACGCCGCCTCCAGCTCACTCTGCGGCGGCAAAGTCGGCAGCTGCACAACTGCTTCAGCCACCACTGGTCGACTTCCCCACTGGCCCTGGAACGTGGCTGCATCCATCACTGGTGTCGGCACCAGGGTAAGGGCCGGACCTGTAGGAGCAGGCGGCGGGCCGCCAGATGCCGATCCGAAGTCCATGTCTAACAGATCCATGCTGGGAGCGGCAGGCTGCGGAGGTGGTGCAGTGTTTCGTTGCTGTTGCTGCTGTGGCGGCTGCTGCGGTGTACTGTTATCGTAGTCGCCTTCGCCATCGTCCTCCTCCTCTTCGTCTGCGTCCCCATCGTCGAGGGCGCGACGGCACCTGCCATGTGTGATGCAGAAATGAAAAGCTCACTGGGCTTGTTGTACACCACAGCAAGAGAGTTGAACTCCTGGAAAAGTTTGTCTTTCAAGTCCGTCTCAATGGACTCAGCGAATACGCCAATCGTCTCCTCCGTGCGGAACTGGGCCACAATCGCAGCAGCCTGCTCTATAGGCTGCTGCTCCAGCAGACGGTAGTATAGCAGTGCGCGATCACGCACATCCTGGTGGTTCGAGTCGTTGATGGCGGATTGCAATAGTCGACCTAGCATGCTCTGCATCTCAGGAGGTCGCTTAAAGAACAGCTTCATCGTCGCTGCAAGCAGTTCCAGCAATACAGAAGGTGCAGTTTCGTCGCTGAAGTCCTCGATCAATTTCTCCAGTACATACGGTGCACGACGCAAGTCCTGACCAAATTCGCCTAGCATCCACACAACTGCAGCCTTGGCTCCGGCCTGCTCAACCGCACCAACGATACGAGGCAGCACCGGCAACACGTCGTGACGCTTCTCTGGGTACTTGCGGAGCAGATCCTTCATCACAACAAGACTCTCATCCCGTACATATTCGAGGTCGAGCTCCAAAAGTCTACCATCGTGTCCATGATGTGGTCCTGCATCTGCTCCACGAGCTGCTCGGCAGCCTGCTGGCCGTAAGCCTCCGGTGCATTACCGCCCTGGTACTGAGGAGGGATCGTATTCACTGAAAGGTTGCTGCTCACAGCGATGTCAGCGATGGCGCGGATGGCACGGCGCGCGAGCTCCTGGTCCACGTCTGTCACGTACTCACTAAGCTCTGTCACAATATCGGCGACATTGCTGCCATCTGCAACCAGAGCCAGAATATCGATCTTCACATACTTGACGTGAGTGGGTTCGTTGTAACGGTTGTAGAACTGACGGTAGTCGCGACTAAACACGTGCGGTTTCTTGCCCACAAGCAGCAGAATGTGATGCAGCACGCAAAAGTTGATTTCATGACTACCACCAGCCATCAGCGTGAGCAGTGGCTGACGCATACGCTCGAATACCTGGTCCTGGATTTGCTCCATCCCCGGGTCTGCGTCAGGTTGAAAAACACTTGGCTGTAGCCAGCACGACAGCGCTGTTGGACACACGCAGACATTGCTCCAACGTGTTCATGATCGTGAAAACCTCATCTGGACCTGTCGGCTTGTACTTGGCCACAATCTGCAAGATGTTACACTGTCCCCATTCGTTGAAGTCCGAGATGCGACTGAGCAGATGCATCACAATCGGCTGGTTGATGGCGATTCCTCCTTCGTCCGCCATGATCTCGTTCAGAGCCACCAGACAGTTGGAAACGACCTGCGGGTCACGATCGCGGATCATGTTGTAGAGCGTATCAATCATATCGCTCTCCTTGATGATCTCTGGGTTCAAGGAGTACACCTTCAGGATACCGATCACGCCGGTCTTGCGCACGTAGGCACTTGTGTCTGTGAGCGACTGCTGCAACGGGTCGTGGATGTACTCGAGGATGGAGTCCAGACGCAGCGAGCAGAGCGAGCGCAGCGCCAATCCACGCACCATGGGGTCCTCATTGCGGCAATCATTCAGCAACGTGTTGATGCACATGATGGCCAGCTCCGAGTTCTTCTGCGCGTAGTTGGTCAGATAGAGATAGACCATTTTCTTCGAGATGAGGTCTTTGGTGTCCACGCAGAGCACCATCTCACTGAAGAGTCTCGAGACGTCGATGCCCAGTGTCATATAGGCGATGACCTTCTTGATGATCTCACGCTTGCGCTTCACATCCTTCTCCACCGTCACTTCACGCAGCAGCTGCCATCAGCGAGCATAGCATATGCAGATTAGTCATATCTCTCTTCAATATATCATACAGCAGTCCTTACGTTCTTCAGCTCATTCACTTCGCCCTTCTTCTTGTCAGTGAAGTAGTTGGGGTTGCTGCCGCCTGCAGGCCCGCGAGGAGCGCCGGGGTTGGCTCCAGGAGGAGGAGGCATGCCGCCAGGAGGGCCCTGCGGAGGGTACGAAGGGTTCATGCCACCCATGGACGGGAACATGGCGACGTGGAGATCGAATGGGGCGGCTACGCGGCAGATCCTCAATGTGGTACAGATCGCGTGATTGTAAGTATTTGTAGCCCAGGGGGAAAGTAATATAGCCAATGGAAGAGAGTTGACAGTTTGTACCATAATGTTGGTACTACACAAGTTGATGGCTATATTTGCTACCTCTGAGCTTGCTGACCGACAACGGACTCGTGCAGCACAATGATGGTCACATGCCACTGAAGCTGATCCCACATTGCTAAATTGATGCAACTTAGTGCTAGTTTGGTGCGAAAGATGATTACCCCGCGTGGCCTCGTGCAATCAAAGCAAAAGTTGCGGCATCAAATGTAACGACGCAGTATCCAGTGCGTCAACGTCCCGGTGCCGCTGCAGAGTCTCTATCTGTGAGCAGCAAACGACAACGAAGGTGTCCACAAGCGTTGTAAGACTCTGCATCCAGAATGCAGAGCGTGAGACGAGCGCAACTTTCGCCGCAGGATTTTTTCGTGCGGTAAACCGTCAGCTTCAACGATTACTGCAGCGAGTCAACACGCAGTGTAGCTACAAAGGTGGCACCAACTACACAGCAGTAAAAAGTCAGGTGACTGTATCCAAGACCAGTTCAATTTAATCCCGAGGCTGTCGCACAGAATGCGTGTCGAAGTGACTGCGGTACACTGGGTACAGGTGCCGCTCGTTTCGCCTCAAACGTCCATAATCGAATTCACACACAGAGAGACAAAACCCAACTGTATCATTCGCAATGGACCAGCACTTGGTCAGCGACGAGTCTCCGCCCAAGCAGCGAGCCAATCTGCGCTTCGTGCCGGTTCTGCTCCGCAAGAACTGGCTGCTCAAGCGCAAGCACCCAGTGGCGCTGCTCTTCGAAGTGCTGACCCCAGTACTCTTCATCGTCATCCTGGACATCGTGCGCACCTCCAGCTCCGACAAGACCGTGCCAGCAGGTTTCACGACGGGCACCACGTCCTACAACCTCTTCAGTCCTGGCGGCTGGTCTCTGGTCGGACCCGACACCACGCCGTTGTTCGCGACTCCAGAGACCACTCTGTCGGGCCTGATGCTGCACTTGGCGTACAAGTCGTTCGACTTTGGTCGCCTCATGAAGACTTTCACCGGCGAGAACCGCTCCGTCTGCGAGCAGCAAGTGGCTCTCGGAGGTCGCATCAGTCTCAACGCTTCATCGCCCTATTCTCTTCCGTCGGAGTGCGAGGGCCGCGTGTCGCCGTACAAATTCGCCATTGCTCCGGACGATACCTTCACCAGGAACTACTTCTACGAGACCATCAAGCTCTGGTACCCGACGGTGGTCGTCAATGCCTCCTCCAACGGATCGCAACTTGTCATCCCGTCCTTTGAGGACAGCACGGTCTTCTTCGACTCGGAGGACGAGCTGGAGAGCTACGTCAAGTCTTCGGACTACGCGCAGACAGCAGAGCAGCCGCGGATCTTCGGTGCAATCGTGTTCACGCAATACCCAACGGATGACAGCGCTATTGGCCAGTCTTCCTCAATGGAGTACACACTGCGACTCAACTCGACGTTTGTTGGAGACGACGACACCAACCGCTACATCCCTCAGACCACCAACGGCGTATCGCACTGGGACTCGTTTGAACGCAAACTGGAGACGACCGAGTACCAGCAGTACACGACGAATGGCTTCATGACGCTGCAGACACTCGTGACAAGATTCGTCAACTGTCTACCGGACTGGGACGCTAGCTCCAAGACCACCACGGGCGCGTGTCAGATTAACGAGTCCACTGCAATGTCTACGAGTGAACTGGATCAGCGTCTTCTGGAGACAGTGGTGAACGACCCTGCTACCAAGTATACTGGCGTTTTGTTTGATGAACTACTGGGTGAATCGTCCCCACTCGGCGCTACTGCTGAAGATCTGCAGCTCGACGACAACACGCGCGAAACTCTGCTGGCCCCTTTGCGTCAGGCCCCACAACCGTACCTGGGATCGCGTACCACACCGTTCCCTGTCAACTCGTTCAAGTCGTCATCCTTCTACGACTCGGTGACGGACGCGTTCCCAATCTTTTTCATCCTCACGTACTTGCACCCGCTTTCCAAGATTTTGGTTGGATTGATGTCGGAGAGGAGACGCGGTCGCGCGAACTGATGAAAATCTTGGGCGTTAAGGAGTCCAGCATTGTCATTTCGTGGTTTATCACGTACATCGTAATCCTGTTCGTCAGCTGCGTGCTGCAGACTCTGGCAGCCGTGGCTAAGCTGTTCCCGAACACAAATGCTCTGCTGCTGTTCCTCTTCTTCTTTCTCTTCAGTCTCAGCGTTTTGGGCTTCGCGTTCATGATCAGCTCCATGTTCTCGCGCTCGCGTACAGGAGTCTATGTCGGGTTTATCGCGTTCTTCATCATGTACGGCGTAACGGGGGCGTTTAGCGATACGTCGTCGGAGTCATCCAAGAACGCTGCGTGTATCTTGGCCCCAGCAGGTCTCGTCTTTGGTGTCAATTCGCTTTCTTCGTCAGAAACGTCTGGCGTGGGGATCTCGTTCTCGAGCGCTTCAGACCCTATCAACAATTTCCGTTTCTCCACGGCACTCTGGTACTTTTTGTTCGATACCGTGCTATACACGCTGCTCGGGCTGTACTTCGAGAAGGTCATCCCGAAAGAGTACGGCACGCCGGAGAAGTGGTATTTCCCACTACGTCCATCGTACTGGAGGAAGTCAAGGAAGTTCATGCCAGGGAAGTCTACATCCATGATAAGTGGAGACAATGCTGGATCCGCTGTGGAAGTGGAAGTAAATCCCAACATCGAGCAAGTGAGTGCCGATTTGTTGGACCAAGAACGGTCAGGTGACGCACTTGCTGTCCAAGGCCTTCGAAAGGTGTTTCCGGTACCTGGCGGCGAAAAGGAGGCAGTCAAAGGACTTCATGTGAACATGTACACTGGACAGATTACGTGCTTGCTGGGGCACAACGGTGCAGGCAAGACCACATTGATCTCCATGCTTACAGGCGTGATACCTCCGACGGCAGGCGATGCCACGTTTCATGGGCTTTCGTTCCGAGATGACATGGACGAGATCCGCGAATCACTGGGTATCTGCTTCCAGCACGATGTTCTTTACCCAGAGTTGTCTGTCCAAGATCATCTGGAGTTTTACGCTCGAATCAAGGGTTTCACTGGCAAAGAGCTTGCAGCTGAGGTCACAGCGAAGATTCGCGAAGTCGGCCTCGTGGATAAGCGCGAGACGATCTCCAGTGCTCTGTCCGGTGGCATGAAGCGTAAACTATCCGTCGCGATTTCCTTGCTAGGAGACAGCTCTCTTGTATTCTTGGACGAACCGACATCGGGAATGGATCCATACTCTCGACGAAGCACGTGGGAGATCCTCATGGCGAACCGACAGAATCGCGTGATGGTGCTGACGACGCACTTCATGGACGAAGCGGACATTCTGGGCGACCGCATTGCAATCATGGCTGAGGGTGAACTTCGATGCTGTGGATCGGCATTATTCCTGAAGAATTGCTTCGGCGTGGGCTACAACTTCACTATTGTGAAGGAAGAAGGCTGCGATGACTCGAGGGTTATTGACTTCGTTACTGGATACATCCCATCAGCTAGCGTGCTGAGCAACGTGGGCACGGAGATCTCGTTCCAATTACCCCTTGATAGCTCCTCTCAGTTCCCGGCAATGTTCCACAAGATTGACGAAAATATGGAGAAATTGGCGGTGTTGTCGTATGGCATCTCTGTGACGACGATGGAAGAGGTATTCATCAAGGTCGCAGAGGCGTCAGATGAAGATCAGCAGCACACCCTGCAAAACAGAGTCAAACAGCACGCCGTGAACGCTCAGGACAGTATCCCTATTGTAGGTGATAAACCTGCAGATGGATACTACCATGGGCTCCAGCGACAAGGAAGCTCTTTGCCTGGACGTGGCTTGCAATCCATGTTTTCTACACAACTGGTGGCCATGATCCAGAAGCGGTTCCGCATGGCGAAGAGAGACAAAAAGTTGTTTATGGTGGGGCTTCTCCTTCCGGTGCTGTGGCTGATCTTCGGTTTGTCCATATTGAAGGGTGCAGGTTTGACCAATAACGACCCGTTCATGGCACTTAAGCTGTCTGGTCTGGAATCGGAAGCAGGTGAAGTGCTACTACCAGCCTTCTGCGAGCAAAGTTCAGGCGCTTGGTGTGAAACGGCATTGGGTAGTGACTATTTCTCCGGTGCATCCATCGTGACGCTCAGCCAGAACGACATTGGCAACCCGCCGTATTCGAGTGACTCACCCACCGTCTTCGGTGTCGAGTACACTAACCCAACGATCAATGCGACGGATGCTACGGGATATGAATTAAAGCTCAGTGAGAAAATCCACAGCCGAGCCTTCACGGACGGCATCTCGGACCAGTTCGGCGGGTATCTCCTGCATGCTGACATGGACAGCAACGTATTCGGGTATAATGTGCTGATCAACACGACGCTGACGCACGGATCAATCGTTTTCAAGGCACTGATGGACCAATCTCTATACCGACTGATGGCCACGCAGCACGACTCGTCAATTGGGGCGTCGGGCTTGAGCTTGACAGTGAACAACCACCCCCTGCCGCTGACAGCTGAAAACACTGCTCTCTTCTCGGCATATATATCGTTTTCGGCAGTCCTGTTCATCGTGATCGCGTTTGCCTATTATCCGGCTTCAATTGTGGTCATGCTGGTCCGAGAGAGATCTCCCGATCACAATTCGAAGCACCAGCAGCTAGTGTCTGGCGCTGGCATTAAAGCGTTCTGGGCTGCGAATTTTATCTGGGATTTTGTAGTTTTCTTGATCCCAGGTGTGATTGCGCTGGCTTTGATTCAAGCTTATGATCTCAGCGTGCTCACCGGATCTAGCGCGTGTGTTACCTGCGAAGACACAACTTTCATTGCTGTGATCGTGCTAGTACTGGCGTTCGGGCTGGCCATTTGTCCGCACGCATACTGCTGGTCCTACGTGTTCACCGATCCAGCTTCATCCCAGACGTACATGATCCTCATCAACTTTGTGCTGGGTCTTGCTCTCATGGTCGTCTCTTTCGTGATGCAAGTGATCGACAGTACGGAATCAGCGGATAAGGCACTGCGGTTCATTTGGCGCCTGTCGCCGCTCTTCTGTCTCGGCCGAGGTTTGCTCAACTTGACTATCGTGGAAATCACTCAAACCGGCGGAGCTGAGGCTGACGAGGAACTCTCGAGAGACCCGTTTGCTCTGGAAAATACTGGTTACGAGATTATCTACCTCCTCCTTGACGCAGTGCTCTACTTCATCCTTGCGGTGGCCATTGACTATGCGTTGACGTTCCCCAAGTTTAAATCGGCCTTGTCCAAGGACCCAGACATTCCTGTGGTGTATGAAGATATCGACGAAGACGTCGGAGCAGAAGTAGACCGCGTCGCGACAGGTGGAGCCGACACTGACACAATTCGGCTACAGAACCTCCGCAAGGTCTATCCAAAAGGAGGGAAGGTGGCCGTAAAGGACGTATCGTTTGGACTCAAACAGGGAGAGTGTTTCGGATTCCTTGGTATCAACGGTGCTGGCAAGACAACGACCTTAAAGATGCTGACGGGTGACATTGTCCCCACTTCAGGGAGTGCGACGTTGAGTGGGTTTGATATCATGACACAGCAAGTGGAAGTTCGACGCCAGATCGGCTACTGCCCTCAGTTTGATGCGCTCATTGATTTGCTTACAGTTCGCGAACACTTGGAGCTGTTTGCTAAAATCAAGGGTGTCACGAACGCGGATTTGGACGACGTGGTGCGTGAGAAGATGGAGCAGTTGAATCTCACGTCATTCGAAGATAAGCTGGCAGGCAGCTTAAGTGGGGGAAACAAGCGCAAATTGTCTGTGGCCATCGCGATGATCGGGTCCCCCAAGATCTTGTTCCTCGACGAACCTTCAACAGGAATGGACCCAGTCTCAAGGCGGTTTATGTGGGATGTAATCTCGGAGATCTCCACGTACAACAAGGAGTCGACAGTAGTGCTGACAACGCACAGCATGGAGGAGTGCGAAGCTCTGTGCACGCGCGTCGGCATCATGGTCGGAGGTGGGCTCAAGTGTCTCGGCAGCGTTCAGCACTTAAAGAGCCGCTTCGGCGATGGCCTCATGTTTGATGCCAAGTTGCAAGCGCCACCCGCGGAGGATGTAAACGCGTTCATCGCGAGGTATTTCGACTCGCCTCATGCCCGTATCCCAGAAGATGAGCTAGCAGACAAGTGCCACCAGCTCGGCAACGCGTCATGGGCAGACAAGATCGTCAACACGCACCCGACAGGACACACCATCGCCAACCTCGCCAAACGTGACGGATACGTATTGGCCAGCAGTTTTGCGGCCTGGTGGATCACCGAGACGCAGTTCGAGAAGGTGTCAGACTTCTTGAAGACAAGCTTCGGATCCATCGAGCTGCTGGAGCGACGCCACGACTCGTGCTGGTTCAAGATCCTTGGCCAACAACACAGCTCCAACCAGCGTCTGTCGACTGTCTTCGACCTCGTGGAGAATGCCAAGACCAGTTTAGCCATCCGCGAGTACAGCGTATCGCAGACCACGCTGGAGCAGATTTTCAACGCGTTCGCGAGTCAACAGGACGCAGCCGAACCTGTCCTCACAACTCCGACGAACAGTCCGAGCGGGCCTGGCTTGATCTCTCGTCTTTTCCATCGTTGATAGAGCACGATACGAAGTGCTGCAGCTAGATATTTTGCCAGGGTAATCACCATAACTACAATGCATGTGTATTCAGCTTTTTCAAGTCATTTTTGTTTGAGATTCATAGACGCTTAACTTTCACCCCTCACTGAAAGCCACTCTTTCTCATTCACTGAGACTCCAAAATTCTCTGACTGCGCTATGCATCGAAGACGACATGTGCCAGCTATCGGCCGCTAAGAACATCTGCCGGCTACACACCAAAAGGGTGCTAATGTATGCCGCTGAATCACCTGCCCTTGCTGCTGACACATCATCTCGGGTCAGTTGCTCCAGTAGTGCCCACATGCTTTCGCCCAGGGCAGATACACTTTTGGCGATGCACGCTGACTCCACCAGCCCAAAGGGGAGCAGCTCATAAGCAGGGTTTTCACCACTAAGGTTATCCACTGCTGCAGTTCCCGAACGCGCAATCTTAATCAAATACCGCTCGTGGCTCAAACTCAAATTCCACGTCAAAGTGCACGCCATCACTTCAAATAGTGAACGGCATTTGAAGATGTCCGAAGGAGCCACCGCGCTAATAGATCGGCTAAAGACATCGATGATATCCAGAAGCGATGACACATTTTCTGCAGGGCGAGTATGTTGCGCTACAAGTGCCCCAATCTGAGCTATCAATGGCTGCAAGTGTGCAACAACATTTTGCTTCTCAGTCCACTCGTCGAAATCGTGGCGCAACATCCATTGCATAAATAGTGACGACTCGCGTTTTGCGATCGTTAACACCTTAAGATTCGCCAGCTCAACCACAAACACACCATTTCTCCACCAACTCCACACCGAAAATTCAGATGCGGACAATGTTGTCGGCACCAAGAACGTTTCCGCGGCATCACGCTCGCCATAGGTCACCTTCGACAGCACGCGCGCGGCAAATTGCTCCACAAAAACCGAGGCATCCGGACCAAACGGAAGATCTGCTACGAAGTCGTTAAGAATCATCTGATTGATCATTCCCAGTGAGCTCTCAGGAATTTGCCAGGTTAATGCTGGATCCAGTACATCATGCAACATGTTTGTCCAGCTATCAAAGAGCAGCACACTGGTTTTGCTGGACACGTCACGACGCCAAGTGTTCTTGAGTACACCAAAAACGATTGCCAACAGTTCCCGCAGAGTATCGGTCGGAAGCCGTGTAGCTGTTAGAGAAAGACCAGAGATTATCTCGACCTGAACAGCAGTATTGGCGTTCACGAACCATTCACTAGCCAACAGTTTGCAAGCAAAAAGATCGTCACAACTTCCTTGCGTGGCAGCAAACTTAATACAAGCAACACTGACTTCAACCGAGCAAAACCGCACCATCACGCGATGTGTAAGTGAAGCATAATCAAACAGCGGCAGCACGGCGCGCGCCGTTGTCAAACAAACCAGTAAAGACGCCGCCGTGCGCGGCATCGACACTGTCGTCACTTGCCGAACTCGCCTGACGAAGCCATTCAAATGTTTTAAACAGCAAACTCTGTCGCGGAAGAGAGCTGATTTCGACGTCAAACGATTTTTCTTCTGGGAAACGTAGATAGCATCCGCTGAGCTAGCAACAGCACCGAGCACTGCATGTGAAAATCCACGGTCGCTTTCATCACTTGCACACTCTGATCGAGCAATTTTCACAAGCGCTGCGACAGTATTCGTTTCAAGAGTGAACTCTCGGTTACCTCCCTCGCTTGACTTTGACGCCGGGACGGGCGTTTCCGAAATCCCAAATGGCAAAAGAAGAAATTTGCGATTCCAGCTAACATCAGTGAGCGAGTAGCAGGAGAAGCGGTACTGCTATCAGCAAATGTCGTCTGGATCTTTTCAACAAGCAAACTCGTTAGGTTTTGAATGGTATCGGGGTAACCTCCATGCTCCTCCAAGTGACACAACACATTCGCTGATGCTACCACCAATAAACCATCATCGAGGGAAGGGACGGCACCCATACGCTCGATACACTTGGCAACAAACTTTTCGAGCCTCGACGACGGCAACAAAGTGAAGTGCACAGACTGCATCAAAATTGATCCAAGTGCGATCGCCAAAATGTTAGCGGAGTCTTGTGTTTCCCAGATAAATGAAAGGGTCCTTTGAACATTTGTGAGCCAGTCTAAGCGCTTAATGCACGAGAACCCCATACACAAGTGCGCTACCCCAATCAACGATATCCACCGCACCAAAGCAGCACCCGGCGCCTTCGAATGACGATACTCTGCTGCAACCTTTTCAAAAGTCCCATTTTCTTCCTCCAGCGTTTTCAGTGGGAACACGAAGTCTCCGATGTATGATGCTGGTGCCTGCTCCTGGCCATGATCAACGTGTAGAAGCGATGTGAAGACTACATCAGCAATGGGCTTTACCCGCTGTTGCCTCCATTGGGTTACTTCAAACGTTTCTAGCCCGTCACCAGACAGGTAAAGACCGCCAATATGGCTAAACGTCAACAGAGCACAGGATCGTAACAGATCATCGGGGGCGCTTTGAGAGAGCGGTATGAGCATCTGTTCAATTTTCTGCAGCTGGCAAACGAAGTTGCTGCAATCTTCGCTTGGGTCAATCCTGCGCTTGCTAAAGCATAACTGAAGTGCAATTAAGGCATTGATCGACGATCTGCGAGAACCGTGCTGCTCCGTCGAAAACACGCGAGCCTCCTCAATTGATAAAGCAAGGCGACGCAATAGTTCTTCAATCGTTTCTTCGTAAATCAGGCGCAATTGGGAATTTTGCCAATGCCGCGACTCGCACAGTTGACCTGCCAGTGCACCAGCCGCCAATGCACCACCAAGCTTGTTTGAGTTATCACGTAGCACCAAGTTTGTCATACTGTTCACACCCTCCGAAAACACGCGGAAGGCGACATCAGCGTCGTCGACACCAACTGGTGTTTTTAACTCCGCTAATTGCTCAAGGGAGGCTATATAGGTTGCCATGAATCCCTTCCATCCTTTCATTAACGCTTGGGCAAGTAGGAACACTTGGCACGTGGAATCAATGTCTAGCGACAGCCCTGCCGCTGCCCACGGAATCTCCATGTGCTTGAGCACGGTTGTGACCGTTTCGACGAGTTCGTCCACATTTTGAGTGGCGAGACGCACAAGCTTGTCTTTTCGTTTGACATTTGTGAGATCAATCACAGCGCTTGGACGGTACGCCAACAAGAAGCCACTCCAGTCAGTTGTTGTTGTCGAAGCTGGAGGGTATAACGCTAGCACCTCGACTCTTGAAGGGAAAAGCGCCCTCATTTCCTTTGTTGCCGCAGCCGACATAACTGCAACCGATCCTGATGATGCAGCTGAAGCCATTCGCTGCCCACGACCAATACCGGCGGTGTGTTTTGTACTCTCACTGATGAGGACACGCGCTGCCAACTTTTCGATTTCAACGCGTACGCCAGCATCTTCCTCGCTCTGTAATCGCTGCATCAGATCATCAATTTGCTCTTCGACTTCTTCATCTGTAAATCCATCATCATCGTCGCTATCCTGGCCATTCACCGGCATGCACAGCCCCAACATCTCAAGGGGAAACTTCTCCATCACAGAATATGCCGCCTTCCGCACATTTGCAACATCATTGTCTGCAAGTTCCCAGGTCTGATCGAGCAGCTTCGATGCATGCTTCCAATTTGCCATGCTTTCAGCACCACCAAGTGTGTAGAAATTGCAAAGGCGTTCCTGAAACAGAGGTGCCTCCGCACACGATATCTTATTTTTCGCATCTTCTGGGTGATGATCTTAAATGCGACGTAGAAATCCAAACAGTCACCTGCACACAGTGCAGTGGTTGCATCCATGGCCATAGCAACGACCGTCTCCAATTCATCTTCAAGAAACCCTTGAACTGATGAAATAAACTGCACACCCAGCTCGGGATCATTTTCACAGAGCGCCTTGATCGTAGCCATCTTTACAACATGGCGCTCCAAATCTTGGTCTATTGTTGTGGGTTCAAGCAACATCGACTCAAGCCGGGGAAACACCCGCGACTCGTTCCGCCACACCTCGTACATGAGCTTGAGTGCCATACTGCGCATCTTTGCAGTGCCATTCATGCTGTCGATGAGGCGGAGTACGACCCGCATGGTATCTGTTGTCGTTGCTGCCAGTGCTGCCAATGAGTACAAAGATGACGTCATCCATGAGGCAAATCGCCGAGTTGAGGTCACGTTGACATCACCGACAGGGTGTTGAGAGATCAGAAAGACCAGGCTAGCGACCAGTATTTTTGTTGTCTCCGTGCCCCACACCTTAGGCATATTTTTCACTTGCCGTTCCAGGCATTTGGCAGCAGAGTCGCGGAAAAAGAGTCGATCGTCTGACAGCAGAGCCACCAAGATAAGCGCTAACCATTTGCTTGCCATTTTCCCTTCGGTTGAGTCGGAAGTCGTAGATTCAGTGGGTAAAAACATCGAATCTAACCAACTCTTGCAGTTTTCCTCTTGACTAATCAGCCGGATAATCGACCGTGCATGGACGAATGTTTCAGTCGGGGCTATATCTTCCTCAGATTGTAGCTGTGGGTGGAATCTGCCGATGGACTTGATCTCAGTCACAACTTTAAGCAGGTCAGGCACAATGTTGCCATGCACCGGTATTAAATATGCTAGAGGCAACACAAGTATCTCCACGTATACACGACGACCATCCATATTGGCTGCAGAGTTGTGACGACCAAATTCCAGAGTGTACCTCAACACCCTCAGCATCAGCTGTTGTTCCAGCGGGGTCGAGCACTGGTCACAAAGGAAGTACGCGCTTGACGTCAAAAATGTCGATTCCCACAATGCTTCAGGCACTGCCCCCGCTAGCTGCTCCAAGGTTTGTAGCAGCGCCAAAACCCCGACATTCTTCGCCAGTAAAATCTGCGCTGCTTCCAATACAAACCGAGCCGTTCTCGCCGCCAGCATCACACATTCTTCACTGTTTTCATCAAAAGAGCTCAGCAGGTCAACGATTTGCACCACATGCATGGCATATGTCGCTGTTTTTGTCAGTTGCGAGTGTGGTACGAGCTCCAAAGCTTGGGCCAAAATCCTCACAACAACAGTCCGCACGTTCAGGCGTTCTTCATCCCCGCCAAAATTCCAGGCGGCGCGACTTAAGGCGTCCAGCACTAGAGCTCTTGTTCCATCCTCTGTCTTGTCAAAAAGAACAGTTTTAAGCACTGGCGTTAACAGGGCCAGCGCCTTTTCAGCAGCTTGGATGTCTGCTGTAGAGCTCATTATGGGTCCATTGGGACCAATGAGAGCGGCGATGAAGCCTGGCAACACTCCGATGTTAGCAGTATACACCGTCAGCAACTGCTTGGCAGCAATTGAAGGGTTTAAACCAGTTTTCGACAGCTGAAAAGACTGTTCCAATAGGGCGAAGCCTAGGAACTCTGCCTTGCTGGGAGGCTCCGCACAGATAGCTGCAGCTTGTTGCAGTCGAGTGTAGACACAGTCAGCAGGTAAAGAAGCCGAAAAACGCTCTAGACTTTGCTGCAGAGCTGGTACAAAAGAGAAAAAGTCAAAAATACACTAGTGACACAGAAGAAGAGTGCGGTCAACTGGGCATTTCACACACCAAAGACGAGTTGCTGCGATTCTGCCAAGGAGGACGTGGATATGAGACGGTCAGCCACAGGATCCATGGCGCTGGAGGCAGCGGAGGCCGTCGTGGCCTGCCGTAGCGCCCTCAGCAGCGCGGACAGCGTCGTGGTCGCCATGTAAGGGGTATCTACCGCCCCACTAATGCATTTCGACCAATCGCGAGAGGCTGTGAGGTGGTGCATGCTGATTGGCCGAAACAATCGAAAGACTGCTGCCACACAACGGATTAGGGCGGTGCAGCTGGTATCTGAATCCGTGAAAAAATCGCGCACGTCTGGCGTGGGCGTTCCTTCAAGTGCAGTTCAGTCTGGAGCGACCTCAATTAAGGTCGAGGAAACTGATTGACAGCAATGCAATTGGATTTTGTTCGACGCGAAAGCAATGAAAAGCCTCCGTCCAACGTCCAAGCAGCGCCACATGACGGCAACTCGTTGCTTGGTTGTGGGGAGAAATGGACGGGCCAATCCATCAACGCCAACCCATCTTCGCCAAACGTAAATACGTCTTGACAACGTGCTTTTGGCTCGGTCGGCGCCCGCCGACTTGTTCAACGACCACAACGTCAAACGTTGGGTCTCATATAAAGTTTGCTGGGAATTCCCCCTTCAATCAGTGACATCGCAGCAACGAGAACTATCTTCAAGTACTACAGGGCAAAATGATCAGAGTGGCCATACACAGTCGAGCCCAAGACGATTGCCACAATCGGATTGCGGCAGCATAGTGCTTCGATAAGCACTGCTAACTCCATGAGCCAGCCCACGAAGGGATAAGCTCCAACGTTTGTCAATCTGGATTCAAAAACTGATGCAAGTGGAGCGGGATAGGGCGCGGATGGATATCATTGTCAAATGAGGGTCAAAAGACCCTTCCCATTGGTCGAAAGACCGACATGGTTGCTCGTTCAGAGTATCGTGGACCGTTTCTACTAATGTCACTGGTCTTGTAACTTCACAACTCAATCGTCATTTTACAATCCGTCCATACAAACATCAAGTGTTGGCCTCCATCGTCCACTGTACTTTTCCGATCCGTTTTTCCGCCCTCTCCTCTTGGTGGCACAAGCACACAACTCCGTCCCGACTGCGCTTCGAGCCAGCGTACGTTTTTCCGCGCGCCTGCTCCAGTCTCGTTACTAGTCGAGAAAAAGCTGCCGAGGTGGGAAAGGAACCGTAGTCTCCAAGACTCTGCAAAGAGTACCCGTGTCCGTGTCTAAAGCCAGTGTCTAAGACTCTCTTGAGCCATGAAGAGCGACTTCCTGGGCGGCTCGATCGCCGTCTTGGCCGCCGTGCTCTCCATCTTCGGCGTGAATCTGCAGAAATACTCGCACGACAAGGAGGCGCTTCGGGCCGTGCAGCGTCCGTACACGATGCGGCCAGTGTGGTGGGTGGGCATGATTTGTGTGGTACTAGCCTCGGTCGGTGACTTTGCGGCCTTGGCGTTCGCGCCACAGACTCTGGTGGCGTCGCTCGGTGGCGGGTCGACGATTTTGGGCAACTGCCTCATGTCGCGCTTTTGGCTCAAACAGGTTCTGTACCTAACGGACATCGTGGGCGTGGCACTTGTAACCGTCGGAGTGGTGGTCCTGGCAGCTGCCAGTGAGGAGGACGCGGGACATTATCAGATGGACCAAATTTATCAGTTTATGGAAGCGGCGCCGTTTATCTTTTACGCGCTGATTACGACGGCCTTCTGCATGACGTTATACATGCGCGCCCGTCGCTCGAAAGCTCCGGCGCTGCGTGTGGCCAGCAACGACAAGGAGGACGCTCGTGTGGACGATCTGCAGGAGAAGAAGCGCGAGTTGGCAGCCAAAAACCAGAGCGAAAAGTCGTCGGACGGGTCTCCGGCCCTGGGCGAACCGCGGAACGGCAAGGCGCTGATGTCTCCGTTCCCGTCGCCGATCTTTGGAGACAGACTGGCGTTGTCCCCTTTGGGCCGCTCGTTGCCTGGCGAAGAGGACGACCACTTGGAGGAGATTGAACTGTCCAGCTTGAAGATCAGCAAGTACGACGAGAGCGAGATTGAGAAGCACACGCTGATTATCGACCCCAAGCTGCCGTTGTACTGGGCGGCAATCTCCGGAACGGTGGGTGGACAGTCAGTGCTGCTGGCCAAGTGTGTGGTGGAGATGATTACGTCGACGATTTCAGGAGACAACCAGTTTGTGTATTTCGGCACGTACGTGTTGATTGCGGGCATGGTGGCGACCTTGCTGACGCAAACCCATACACTGAACCTGGCCACCATGAGCGGAGACACGATGTCGTCCTACCCAGTGTTCCAGGCCTTCTGGATCAGTATGAGTAACATCAGCGGTGTGGTTTTCTTCCAGCAAGCGCACAACTTCACGGACGCGCAGTGGATCATGTTCCCCACGGCCATTGGCTTTGTCATGATGGGGATTTACCTTGTGGCGAAACACGAGAAGTTCGGGAGCTCGATCAAGTACTCGATCGCCATGCCCATCAGTCTCAGCAGTCCACGTCAACATGACATTGTTGCGCAATCCTTTGTGTTCCGCGTGTCGACGCCCCAGAAGAGTCACGACGAGGACTATGCAAGCAGCACCGAGAGCAGTGACAGCCCCGACGAGCGGTCCCGGAAAGACGTGGAAGTAGTATAGGCGTAGCTTAAAACGTGCTTTGTGGTGGGTTTCGACTCTTTAATGAACCCGGACGAAGGGGTTGATGTTACAATCGTGAGCGACTGCATGTAAATATATCGTGTGCTTTTGGAAACAAACATGGTGCGTCAGCAGAGGTAAGTTGAAGTCAGTTAAGCTCCTTTTCTTAAAAGATACTTTTTTTTGCTGTAGGTATGGAATTCAAGGTAAACAGGCATGTGAAGATAGTAACTTAGTAAGCCTGTTGTAACAGTAGTATAAGAAGGCGGCAGCAATTGTAACTAGCAGCACCACCTCCGAATACGAAGACATCAGTAGTATATACTGGCACATTACACCGGCAGTTTTTTTCTTGCCATTATTTTACAAGGAGAATAGGTTTCGAGCATTTCTAAGCGAAAGGAGGTATTTCTAACGACGCGACCTGAGAGCGTGAGGAGACATCTGTTGCAGCTTAAGCGTCCACACAACCTCTCGCTAATCGATATGAAACAACACCAGCAATTTTTTCTTCGCGTAATTTACGGTTAAGGGTAGGTCTGTATTTTCGGGGAAATTCCCTCTTGGAGCCATTACCATTGGTCAGAATCTGTCGTGACTTTTGGCCAATAGTGACCCGCTACAGAAACAGAAAGTTCATTTTCTCTCATTCGAGAATCTGCCGCCTGGAGGAAAGATGGTGCTGCTGAACTGCGCGATCGTCTCAGATAGGAGCGTATTTTCTATCGTCATTGAGGAGTGGAAGACGGTGGCTCTCTTGAAGGACGCAATCAAGAAGGAGAACTCGCAGACAATCACATGTGATGCCAAGGACCTGCAGCTCTTCCTGGCGAAGAAGGGCAGCAACTGGCTGATGGAGGTAGACGTGAAGAACGGTGTGAAGGACATGGACGACTTGACGCCGCTGGGCGTTGCGGAGCACCACTCAACTTGGTTGGCTTATCGGGTGAAGACGTGCGGTTCGGACTCACGAAGGACGATGTTAAAGCTGGAAAAGTCCCTGTGAACGTGTTGGTGAGAAAACTGAACTCGAACAGTGTCGTCCAGTGCTACGATAGCTCAGAGGAATGGCTGGAGGAGTTTAGCAAACACAGAATCCTGTACGACAATTTGCCGCCACTTGGCGAACTGGAGCAATTTATCAAGCAGCCATTGCCAGTGAAGATTCGGATAACGAAAATGATTCTTGATGAATGGTTAAGGCCGGGATTGCTTAGCAAGCCACAGCAAGAAAAAATGTTCGTGGTAGACGACACCTCTCCATGCACTCGCTTTAGAAGGAAAGTGCTGTCCGATTTAGTTATGGACCCGCTTCAAGTCGGAGACACAGAGTCATCATTCATTGGTTTTTGGGATTTATTTTTTCGGCCGCACTCACTTTCATGTTACCTGGTGGACGTATCAACCGTGATTCGAGCAACAATTCATCGACTAATCAGCAGCGCCCAGATTTTCTATTTTACCTGAATGATGTATGTGTCGTTCGTGGCGAGGAGAAAGCACCCGGCGTTAACCTCCGCACGCCGCGCGGTGAGCTTTGCGACAAACTTACATGGATATATGGGCACGCGCCGTACCTGTTCGGCTACGCTGCGGCAGGCTACAAGGTTGATCTGTTTGCTCTCTATCATAACTCTGTGGATTCGAAGGTGGGGAGCTTTCCAATCGGAAAATTTAACCTGGATTGTGTGTCAGATCGATTTAAGATTGTACACGCACTCTTAAACCTGTCTCTACTGATCCCTGCCATCACGGAACATTGTCCAGAATCGAGCCTGCAAGAGTTCAAGACTATTCGCAACTATTCCACCGATGTCGTAGTGCGATTGAACCCAACGTGTGTTGAGAAGATTTTTCCGAACGGCGACAAACTTGACCACTTAAAGCGTATTTATGGTGTTTTGGCGACGGCGAAAGTACCAAACGTTGATCGTATGGTAAAGGTCAAGACGAAGAAAAACACGATAGTTCTTGAACCTCGTGGGGCGATGAGGAGACCTTCCAACTTGATGGAATTGTTTGTTGCGCTTCGGAATGTTCTTGAAGCGCTTGTGGTCCTACATAAAGCAAGGTGGATGCATCGAGATATTCGCTGGTCCAATGTGATCAAGCGACATGACTGTAATTCATGGTTTTTGATTGATTTTGTGGATGCAGCCGCCAGCCCGCAGAGTTTTTCCAGTGGTGCACACTTGAGCAGAGAAGATCACGCTCCAGAGATTTTTGAGGATGGTGTTTTTCACGCAACTGCAGTTGACATATGGGCCGTGGGGAACTTGGTGGAGACATGTAAAGTTAACTGGGATGATGCGTCTGACAGAATGGCATTTCATTCGCAACTGATGCAGAGCAATCCGGCAGCTCGACCGAGTGCAGCCGAAGCACTGGATGCTCTGGTGAAACTTGAGGCGAAGGCTCTGAAGGAAGAGAAGGAGCAGCAGGAAATGGAGGAGGAGGAGAGGAAGCAGCAGCAGGAAATGGAGGAGGAGGAGAGGAAGCAACAGGAGGCACTGGTGGAGCGTGCAACACTAGAACAAACATCGTTGCTGGAGCAGCTACAGCTGGGGGACGAAAGGCAAGAGAAAACGCAGCAACAAGTATCAACGCAAGAACAAAAAGAGATGAAAAATTACGATGCAATCGACTCTGTCCGTGAACCATATTTCGTGACTGAACAGCAAGTCATGTCGGGCTGTGCGAAGCTGCGCAGTCACAGTAGCTCTTGATGTTACAGTACCTAGTACCTGCATAAAGTTAACGATTGAGCGTATCGGCATTCTATAAGGCAAATAATGCAACCCCTTCGTTTGAACGATGCTATCGCACTCGCTGTGAGCCGCGTTTCGTTTTCGTGAAAGTCTCGTTTTGCTTGATCGCACATCGATACGGTGCATTGCCGAGTACGTACTTGATCCAGCTACGGCAAACGCGACGGCTGTGGATTGCCGACAAGAGTGGAGATCAAGCCCAAGCGCCAAGGTTGGTACCGGCCTCACAGATTAACAAGAACTTGCTGTTTGGAGCGTGTTGCGTGGAACTGTGGAGGTGCTATTGGCGGTGCTATCACATAACTCGACACTCGTTAAGGTGATAATAACTCCACCCTGATGTCACCACTTCCTGGTGAAGACGATAGTAGCAAAATTTAAGCTTCATTTCGATGGAAGGTAAACTATTCAGTTGACAGTAACGCGTAGGAGTTTTGCGCTAATAGCCCGTGTGGTGAATGCACAGCAGAGTGTCGTGATCCACAACGCGAACGACCGGTTCCTCTTTGGGGGATCCACTTGAGATCACTCTCATTCCCTCTATGCTTCGTCGTCTACAACCCACAGCGAAGGGGAAACGGGCATGAATAAAACTTGCCAGCTCTTTCCACTAATAGCACCGTGTACACGATGATCGCAGCGGACAAAATCATCCATTCTTGGCCAATTTTTTTGCTACCGAATCCACGCAGATCCGGTAAGTACGAGCGTCATTCGAAAGTGCGGTGTTTAGTGGCAATCGCATGATGAAGCGTACTCAGCTGTAAAGCAACTGGACTTGTGCACAGCTTCAAACACGCGCGAGGCATTACTTAGCCATTCGCGTAGTGAAAGTGGATGCGATGGTGGCGGTGCTTTGTACCCTGGTAGCATTGACGACTGCGACGCCCCTTGTGACGTAAAGAAGGTGAGCCGGACAGACTCAACATGAAACCCCTGAACGCGTCTGCTGCGTCGTCAAAATCCGTGTACTTACTGGAACTTGAGATGAATTCTTTTTCTCGGCCTTTAGTAAATTTGCTGATACTTGGGGATAATGAGGCGGATTGCTCTGGCGCCTCTTTCATTGACGAAAAACTTCGACGTAAAGACTGCTGCTTGTGCGGGAGCACAAATGTTGCCGCATGCCCAGTGTCGTCAGAGTCAGGTTCAGTGCAATAATGCGATAGTTTATATGGCACACAGACGAAAGCCTGCGACCACGCAGCTTCAAGTGCGCGCTCGTGAGCCGAAAGCAGCTCGTTTTCACGGTATAGCATGTCCGAGTCCGCATAATTATTCGCAACGTACAGCAAGCGCGCTGCGTGCTGCTGACTGTTGTCCGATACACTAGGCAGTCGACATTGCGAGAATTTCTGCTCCACCTGTCGAAGTAAGTCGGCCACCGATAGTTGGAATGGCAACCCGTCATGCACAACCACGACGTAATGGCAAATCGCACACAGGAAGACTGCAACCTGGTACGATGCGACTTCCACCTGTTATTCCGGCGACAGTGCACCGAATCGCGGAGATTCGTTCCGCGACAACAAATCCGCCAGCATGGAGCTGCTCAAGAGCAGCTGGGAGTCCAGTAACACTGTCGAGTGTCCCGCTCCGCCCGCCAACGACACTGCAAGGTCCACTCCAGTGGTCTCATGTCGACCAGCCACCAAATTCTCCAAACTTTGAGTCGAGAACTTGCTCTTGTCCTTACTATCGTCTAGCAACGACAAGACCGTCGATTTCCCAACTCCTTCCAGTCCTAAGACTCCAACCACCGTAAAGTTCATCATCTCCTGGCAAGGTCCTAATTTGACCGATAGATCCGTCGCGAACTGCATCTGTGGGGTGATTAACTTGACGCTAGTAGGAGGGAGCACAATTTTCTGCAACGCTGTAGATGGGGCGGACGGTCTCAGGACCCCTTGGGAACTCCTGGGGATCCTACTCTCGCCCTGCGGTCTGTAGAAGAAGCCGCTTGTCCTGCACTATTGAGTCTTGTATTGACCTGCAAATGGCTCTGTCCTGGTCCAGCTCTGCTGGGTCTGGAGTCTGTCGCAGGATCATACAAAACGCCCGATACTGGAGCTCCAGAACTAGGACGCAGCAACACGGGCGGCGGTTTGGACAGGATGGCGGCAGGAGCAGCAGCTGGGGACGCTGCAGTGCGACTGCGAGGCCGCTGCGAGCCTCAGAAGGCGCGGGACGGGCCTGGAACGGAGCTCAGACTGGCCCTGGAGATCGAACTTTGAAGGTGGTTTGTGGGGCCATTTGAGCTGCTATTGCGGCGGTTCCCACTGCTACGCTGTAGAGCAGAGAGAGGAGAACACTATGAGCGAGAGAGATGCAGAGATTGAGGGTGTATAGAGCGAGAGAGACTCACCTTCTGCCGCTGTTATATTCTCGCGATCCATTAGTTCAATACAGTAGCAAAATGAGTTTATTTAAAAACAAGCACTTTTATGCGGCTTGTAGCCATTGGCTGCATCGGTCAGTACGACATTTTGACCAATCGTGACTCTTCTAAAAAGTTCTCATTCGAACATGACGAACGTCGAGCAAACTTGTGCGATTGTTGGTGACATCAACTTGATCATCGTCGAAATCGATGATGAAAAGACCGTGAATGGTTTGAAGATCGCGATCATGAAGACGAATGAGATCCAGTGTGGTGTGGGTCGACTGCAGCTCTTCCTGGCGAAGAAGGGCAGCAAATGGCTACAGTCCCGCTCAGAGGATGTGAAGAAGCTGAAGAGAGGCGAGAAGACTCCTTTAATCGACGCTCTAACGCACGAAGACGAAGAGCTACAGGGGAGGATGGTCTTGCATCAGTGTTGGAGGGTATGGATGAACCATTGACTGGTCAAATCCACGTGCTGGTGGTGGTTCCGGAGGGGCTGGTGGTTCAGTGAGTGAGGCATCCAGGATGGACATACTCGTCGAAAAGTTGGACAAAATGAACGACAAACTGGACAAAACCGTGCTGGGAAAGCGCAAGGTTTGCCACTCGAGCGCGAATTCGAGTCTTTTGGACGATTTGCATGTTCGGCTGCGAGCTTCCCGCCCGGTTCCATTCGAGACTGAGAAACATGTTGAACCGTTCACATGGGAATACATAGTCGATGAGCGTGGTCAGGAAATCAAGCTCACCGAGGAACAGCAACGTGAACGATATCGCAAGTACGTTGAAGTCAACATTGGTGATGCGCTCGCGAAGAACAAGCTTTGCGTGTACAGTGTGGAGAAAGGGGAAGGTGGGAAGGACATTCTTTCGGCTGACGTACCAGGGCACGACATTAAACTTGCTGGACGCACAGATATGATCATACTGAGTGATCAGGTCTTGGAGAACCGGCTCGAATTGAAAATGCTGCCTGACGTGAGATTGATTATCGAGGTGAAGCAAAGGTGGAGCAACGCTCCGTCTCTCAGGCTGTGTCAGAACTGATAGCACTGGATATTATGGCTGATGAACCTGTGATGGCACTCTTGACCGACTTGCAGAAGCATTGGCAGTTTTTGGGTCGCCGACCCGACTAACAATCGCGGTACCATCGAATCGGTGACTATTTGTGATCCAAGCAAGGCGTTTGCGGTGATTAAGACTCTATTGGCAAGTGCTGGTGCTGGTGCTGGTGCAGTGGTCAGCCTTCCGTGCGTCCAAGAACCTATCAAGAGACAGAAGATTTCTGGGGTCCTGGCCTCTATCGGAGAGGGTGGCGGTACTGGTATTCGTGAGAGCATTGAACGATACTATGACATTGCCAGTATGGTAGGTCCCGACTTTGAGATGGCACGTGCTGTGGCTAGTCAGATCACTCGATCTATTCCCACGCTTAGTTATTTCAACTAATTCTTGCTGCGGCATGAGCATTAATGAATTCAATTCTATCTTAACAAATAAAAAATTAGTAATATACAAAGACGGCGTACTCTCCTGAGCAATACCAAGCTAGCAAGGAACGTATCAAAGCAGCGCAGAAGCGCTACTACCAGCGCACACGCGACGCACGGTTGTCGTATCAAAAGGGCTACGACGACAAGAACAGGGACCAGATTCGAGCACGCACGCGTAAGCCCAGAACTGAAGGTGAAGTCGAACCTAACAACGAAACCGAACTTAATTAATTATTGTTTTTAGATAAAAAGTCAAGTCTATATATATGTATGCAATGACTGAAACTGGTTTAAAACCTCCGACAAGTAATACTTGAATTAATTCATTTCAGAAGTTTTTGTAGAAGACTATGATATAAAATCCATCCTGCTACAAGATCCAATTATTATGAAGTCAGTTCCACGAGAATAATATAGTCAAGCATATATAGGCAACATGTTTGCATACGAGCTCAAAGGTCTAAAGAGATTGAACATTCAAGCTATCAAATGGGGTAGTAGCTATCGAGTGAAGGTGCGCGGGCGCACGGGTAAGATGGTTTATGTTAGTAACATTTCCCGCCCGAACAACCAGAAACTGGTAGCTAAGCAGTACAAGGTTTCTGTCGAAACCTTAAAAAGCACACATCTCCTGACTTCAAGTCCGACCCCAAGTACCGCTTCTATATTGGAAAGCACATGGAATCTCGCTTGTAGGAGGGGAATCAGCCTGGCGAGTTCTACGATAAGCTTGAGAATGTTCTTGCTAGCCAAAGAGCGCCTTCAAGGTGAATATTGCTCTTGGCTACGATCTTGTCAGTCTCACCGATGATAGTGAAACTCGTTACTTCCACCCAAATATTGGAAATACGTATGTATTCAACGCGCCTATTGCTATCAACAGCAACGCTGACATTCCCAAGAAAATTATTTCGGAGATCCGGTCTATGGAGTTGGCCAACAAGCTAGACTACCCCAGTTCTGGATACAAGCTCAAAGCGATCACTGGCTTCAAAATTTACATCTACCATCGCAACCATGCTCTCGGAGATAGTGAAGTGGTCATCACGAATGTTATTCGTGAAAACAAGCACGTTATCAACTTCCCGAAGACCAACAACAAATGCGTTCTCCATTGCGTTGCCTGGCACTCAGTGCAGGACCCTAAAAGGACCCTCGCAGAATCCAGGCACAGGTGAAGGATGCATTTAAGCGCTATTGCTCTTTCAAGGGCGTTACCTACTCTCTGGGATTGTACCGTAGCTTCAAGCCTATTGATCTCCTCCAGCTCGATGAAGTTGAGGAATGCTTCCAACTCGCTATCAACGTCTACTCAATGGATGTAAATAGTGGTAAAGTTGAATGCATTCGGCGCTCAGACAAGGAGTACAACGCTATGAATATTCTTTCACACGAGAACCATGCCCTCTACATCAAGAATGTTGACATGCTTCAAAGCAAGTATCAGTGCGCTAAATGTGAGATGGTCTTTGTCAGCTCCACTAAGCTTAAGGATCACTTTAATAATCAGTGTGAGCGAGTGAATATTGAAAGCTTATCTGCTGAACCAACTATCTACAGGCCCCCGCAGAACACCATTAAGTCATTGCTAACCAAGTTTTCAATCAAAACTGTTGACCACTATGTTGACCATTTCATTGTGTATGACTTCGAAGCGATCCTAAAACCGACAGCGGTTAAATATGGGGAAAATACTGTCTTTACAAACGAGCATATCCCTGTGTCGGTATCGGTAGCAGATAGCTTAACTGAGGAAGTACGCTGCTTTGTAAGTGATGATCCAAAGGCGCTGCTAACGGATATGCTTAACTACATTGCTCACCTGTCGGTGAAGATCCAGCAGTACAACGTCAATAAGTGCAAACCACTTCTGGAGAAAATCATTAACGCTTATGGATTGACGGGCATGGAGATTCTTGAAGCCTCGCTCGGTAAAACCTACAAGATGTCTGATGTAAATGGTTGGATTCAGGAAGGTAAGTATAGTAGTTTCTTTGACTTCCACAGTGCCATTGGCTTTGGGAAGCAACGAACTGATTACGGTAGAATCAAACAACAGCTTGATCAGGTGCCAGTATTTGGCTTCAATAGTGGTCGCTACGACATCAATCTAATCAAGAAAGACTTGTTTGCCGTTATCGGTATCGACAATATCAAATCGGTAATAAACCCCCAGCTACATGTGCATCGCAACCTCAGGAATGAAAATGCTCGATATTAGCAACTACGTACCTGCTGGCACCAGCTATGATAAGTACCTTACTACATATCTTGGAGGATGCCAGTGCTTTGACAAGATCAGATCTGTGTGCGGACTTGGTAAAGGTCTGTTTCCGTACGAGTATATTAAATCATTTAGTGTACTCAGTGAAACTAATATTCCTCCTAAATCTGCGTTCGATAGCGAACTTCGTGGTACAAGCATCAGTGGGGATGATTATAAGCGCGTCCAATTTGTCTGGGAGCGCTATGGGATGACAACGATCAAGGATCTTCTCGTTTGGTACAACAATCTCGACGTAGTTCCATTCATCAAGGCCATCAAAGCCCAACGTCAGTTGTTCAAAGATTTTGATCTAGATATGTTCACCGATGGTGTGTCGCTACCCGGATTATCTGAAAAGGTTATGTACCAGACTTGCTTCAAAACGCTTCAGTACCCCATCAAGTGACCTGGCAAAGCTTTTCAATTTCCTGCTAAACGAATGGGTGGCTACAAGCGTCAGGACACTGAAGCAAAGCGTGAATTTGGCATGACACTGGACCACCTTGATACGTTGCTTTGGCAGCAAAAGTACCTCTGTGGTCTATGCCACAGCCAATTGAGTGCTGAAACAGCTTCTGCTGATAGAATCAACAACAAGCTTGGACACATCAATGGTAATATCTTAATTAGCTGCATTGCATGTAACACAGCGCACAAAGACATGTCCATTAATGGCTTTCGCTACAAGAAGCTGCTTGAGCTCAACTCCGACAAACTAGTCTTCTCGATTGATAAGGAGGAGAAGGGCATCTACGGCAAGATGAAGGCTAACATTGCTGGTGGGCCTTCGATTATTTTCAATCGATACGCTAAACGTAACGAGACGAAGATTCGAGGAGGAAAGCTTTGCAAGAAAGTTATCGGATACGACGCCAATGCTCTATATCTCTGGGCTCTCGGTAACGAAATGCCATGCGGACGTTTGACTACAATTGAAACGTATGATGGTATTGTCGATGACATTGTATCGGACAAGATCTTTGGCATCCTGGAGTGTGATATCCGTACTCCGAACCACTTGAAGCAGTATTTTAGCGAGATGACCCCTATCTTCAAGAACACTTTGATTGACTGCGCAGACGAGAGTGTTATTGGTGAGCATATGTATCAATACAATGAGTCACGTAAGCAGAGTCGTTCCAAGCCTGCACGTAAGCTGATTGGAAGCTACTTCGGTGAGAAAATCCTAATCTACGCCCCTCTTCTCAAATGGTACCTATCACATGGCTTGGAGATCACTCAGACGTACAGCTTCATCAAGGCCAGCTCTCACAAAGCATTTGCACCATTTATGGAGGCTGTGTTCAATGCGCGGCGAGAGGGTGATGCAGACAAGTCCAATGCTATGATTGCTGAGATGATGAAACTTGTTGGAAACAGCGCTTTTGGGCGTTCTGGAATGGATATGAGCAAGCAAAAGAGGTCAAATACGAGTCAGACGAACAACGAATTGAGTCCAAGATTGAGCATTTTACATTCCACGGTCTGGAAGAGCTTAATGATGCATGTGAAATCACTATGAAGAAGCGCCGGTTGAAGAACAAAAATCCGATTCACCTGTCGATTGCTATTTATCAGTTAGCAAAGCTACGCATGCTTCAGTTCTACTACGACTGCATTGACTTCTACTTTGACCGCTCTGATTTCCAGTATCAGGAGATGGACACGGACTCAGCCTATATTGCCTTCAGCTGTGAGAACCCATTCCAGGACTGCATCAAACCAAGTCTACGCGACCACTTTAAGCAGCACAAGTACGAGTGGTTTCCGCGTGACTACAACTCTGAAGTAGCCAAGTTCGACCGGAGAACTCCTGGATTATTCAAGGATGAGTGGTCTGGTGATGCTATGGTGTCGTTATCATCCAAGAACTACATCTGCTACCTTCCAGACGCCGAGTACAAGGTTAAGGTTTCGGCTAAGGGTGTTCAGCAAGGACGTGGCCGCAACGCAGGCGTATTGAATCCCAATGGATTTGAGTCTGTTGTACGGGATCACATCACTCTACAAGGTACTAACAAGGGTTTTCGAATAAGTAAGGAGTTTAAATCGATTATCACCTATAGTCAGACAAAAACGGCGCTGTCATACTATTACGATAAGCGTCGCGTACTTTCGGATGGTATTGCTACTGCCCCGCTTGATATCTAAGTTGTGCTTCTGGGAGGAAAGCACACTCTTTTTAGTTCGTTATTTTATACATATCGTGAGAGCAGAGCTGTCATACAAAATAATCATGGATAAGGTACTAACAAAGTTGCATTATGATCCTAAAACAGGTTTCGTAGGTGCTCAGGCCCTATATGAGAAGGCAAAAGACATAAATCCAAAAATACTCTCAGAACTGTTAAAGAATGGTACTCTGGACAGGCTGATATTCAACGATTTCAACAGCAAAAGAATCGCTTCGATGGTTTTAAGATAGCTTCGTACAATCCTAATTCTTGGCAGATGGACCTAGCTTTCTGGGAGAAACGACCAATTTTAACAGCAATTAACATTAACTCGCGACTTGGGTATGCTAAGTTGTTGTCCAATAAGACGGCACCGAAAGTTTTAGTGGCTATCAAGGCTTTCATTCAGAGTCATAAGGTAAATATTATCACAACTGACAACGGCAGTGAGTTTATAAACAAGCAAGCTCAAGACATGTTTAAGGCAAAGTCTATAGACCATTACAATAACGAACCAGGTGATCATGGAACTATGGGCAAAATCGAGAGATTTAACAGAACTATCAAGCAGAGACTAACTAAAATATCCCCAAGGAGGCTAACACAAGGCCTAATTTTTGATGTCATTGACAACTACAATACTACGTTCCACCGCTCAATCGGCATGACCCCGAGTGAGGCAAAAGGAAAAGTCATGTAGTCTGAGCTTCTATATAATCAAGCAGAAGCTACAAAACTTGAAGACGAGTTTGAAATTGGATCAAACGTGCTGTATCGATTGAAACGGCAAACATTTGATAAAGAAGCAGCTCGATGGAGTAAAGCTGTCTATACAATTGTCGGGATCGACGGCTATCGCGTTCAAATCAGATCAAAAATGGGCATACGCTATACAAGCAACCAAACGATCTTAAACTAGTTCAGCTTCAGACAACTGACGCGACGATTAACAAGGGTGATATTCTTGAAGCTGAGAAGATCTTGGATCACAAAAAATGTAGAACGGAAAGTTCAAATATTTGATTCAGTGGGTAGGAAATGAGGCTGACTCGTGGGAGCCCCAAGACAATCTCAGATTGATTAACAAGAATCGGATGAGACAATTAGAGAAAACGTATTTCAACCAAACATCAAATTCTTGATCTGTATATATGGACGTTTCCTTTTTCTTTAATGCCTCTATGAAATGAAGTCATTTGTCTTTTATGCTCAGATAATTGCTTTACTCGTAATCGTATCGCCTCTTTTTCACGCTCCAGCTTTTCTAGATCGGTATAAATGGTTTCAGTATCGAAGATGGGTTCAGTCCCGTCATCGAGATCTACAAAAACTAAGTTATCATCACCCTCGGTGGGGTCGCAGTCGCAAGAGACCAACGTAGTTGGTCGATCGACGGGTATAAACCGTCTCACGTCCGGCCCTGCCTCCCGTCTAAGCAACAGCTTATCCATATCCAGCGACTATATAACATTATTCATTAATATCACAAATAACTATCTGACTTTGTATATAGTATAAGTATGAGTCAGTATCAAGTGACAACACAAGAAAATGGTCAGTGTTCTAGAATGGCCCAGAAAAGTGGTTTCTGCAAGCAACATGATGAAATGAGATCAAGGGCGCTGAACCTTGGTCTTGTCGACGCCTCGCTTCTGCTTGACAAGGATGCGAAAATAGAAATGTATAAGAAGGAACTAGCCAAGATGCACCAGCGAGTTAAGCGTTGTCGAAAAATGTAATGAGTTCAGTCTCATGATTAACGACATTCAACGATGCGATTACATCAAACTACAGCTAGCACGTCTCAATGGAGGCCCTGGTCGTGCATATCGATACGTCATAACAGATCCGAAGAACAAGCAGCAAGTAGAGGAATTGTTTGATCTACCGATTGATGAGGTTTTACCAGCATATTTCAATCTACTGGATAGACGGAACAGTATTGTGCATAGATACAGTCAGACGGATTGGACTGAAGGAGCTGTTCCTAAGGCAAATAAATACAAACGTAGATTTATTAATAGATCTACCTAATATAGAGCAGCAAAAGCAAGCATGTTCCCATCATTCAACAGTCTAGCCGATCGTGAGCGTAAGCGTCTTGACCTATTGGAGCGCGTACAGCTTCGCGTTCGTCAAGCTAACGCGAAGCGTGCTATGTATGCTGATGCAGCATGGGCATCTGATGCTGATAAGACCATCACTCTGAGTAAAACATCTTCGGATAGTTCGTCTCAGACTGATGGTGATTTAAAAAGCCAGTTAGTGTAGAGACCAGTGTGCAAACTAAAGTCCCTGTACAGGCTAACGTTTCTGCACAAACTGACCCGCCTGTACAAGAACCACACACAATCAACGCGACAGTAGATGAGAATCCACCTCAAGCACTTGTTGAAGTACCAACTGAATAACCTACTGTTGCACCAGTTAAAACTGAAGAACAACCTTTTACCGATGAGGAAGATGATCAACAAATAGCTCGAAATGTTTTAATTAAGATATTTGAACTGTACCCTGTACTTGATAGACTGAAGTTACATCCACTGGATAAAAATGGGAGACAGCTCAAAATGTATATAATTCGTTCTGGGGCAAATATTTACACGAAAACCACTAAAAGAAAAATCGTGGTTCCAACAATTGATTGGGAAGAAACGTTTGATTCAATCAGAACTGTGATCGAGACAGACACCCGCTTTATCAAATACCTAGCTGATCTAAACAAAGTAAAGTCATCAATATTCGATGAAAAAGAAACAATTGAACCGTTAAAAGTATGGGAAGCCTAATTGGAAAGAAGCGTCGATTATCAAAACCGTTGGAAAATGATAACTCGAATCGGAGCAAACAACGTCTTGAAGATAGCTTCGAAGTAGATGCAACAACTTCTACGACTGATGATGAAGAAGATTGGAAGCGTAGAATGGTTTGGACAGTCTTTAAGAATAAAGATTTGATCGAAAGCAATGGTCTTGCAAAGCAAATCATCCCGACTCTCAATACTGCCAAACCATATCAAGAAGGGTACGTATGGCTTCATGGCTCTACGATTGCCGTGTTTGGTAAAGACAGTAAGCAAATACGACCAGCTGTAACAAATCGTGTTAATTGGCATTCTACATTTGAAGCATTTAACGACATGATTAAAAGCAAGGGGTTTGATATCACAACGGTTGGAGGTGAAGACAAGACAATGACTTCTAAGGAATATAAAACTACGGAAGGTGACCCGCTAAAGCATGGTATTTTAAGTGGTAATGAGTTAGACATGTACCCATACCTATCGAATGCTGATAACGATGCGAAACAAATTCTTAGTCAATTCTACAAAGGCTTACTAGAAGCGAATATTCAAATTGCTTTTAGGCTTCATCCAGTAGTAGATAGTAATAAAGGTATTAAATCCCATAAGAGCTACTATTTTGGGAATCCGACTGAACAGAGGACGCTTAATATCAAGAACACAGCTAACGAATCAGTATCAGGGAAGGTGCTAAGTCATCTGATGAAGACTATTAGATGGATGGATACCTTCACGTCGCTAATGGATGGTTTTCAGTATATGGATAAATACTTTACCGAGCGAAAAGATGTGGATAAGACAGATGAAGAAAGAAATGCTGAAAAGAATCTCTACAATAATCTGTCTACTCTTGATAAGGTTTTAAAGCAAGTTACTAAATCGACAGACACGTCCACATCGCGGGTCAAGCAACAAAGCGTTGAACAATATGAGGTTTCTCATCAACATCAAGATGCGTCTTTACAAAAGCTACACGATGAATCAGAAGCTGCCTTTCAGAACTATGGTGAAGCTATGAAGCTATACGAGGGTGCTAAGGAGACTGCTAAATCTAGTAGAAATAAAGCCTCGAAATCAGCCTTGAAGGCTGCCACAGCAGCGATGAGAGCTACAAAGGCTATATATCTCACCAAGGCTAAAAAATACGCTAAAGCTAGGAAACGCCAACCACTCAATGACGTAGAAGATTTTGCTGAAAAGCAAGCTATCAAATCCTTATTTAGATAGCTCCCAAAGGGATCTGGGCTCAAGGGGCGCGGCTTACGCGGGGCAGGGTTGACCAAGGCTGTCTATCAAACAAGTATTACAAGGGGTAGAGTCGCAGACGCCAGCCCGCAGTCTGAGCGTCAGCTCATCAAACCCTCTGGCAACGGTCGCTACAATCTGAATGACATCCAGGGAATGGCTCTAGCGAGTGCTTACATCTATAAGCCAATTGGTAGCAAGTACATTCGCATCCCTGAGCTAAACGATCAAGTGTTATACATAGTGCGACCGTCGCGTGAGAAGATGGGTCCAAGACGTGACATTAGCAAGGAGCTCACTGAGGTGATCAAAGATCTTGTCTATAATCAAAGTATCAGTCAAGCTGCGTATGATAAGCTCTCTCTTGATGATCAGAAGCTGTTCAAAGAGATTTTACGCATTACTCATATTCAGCATGCCTTTCGTGATGAGCTACCTGATCCGCTTGAATCACTCAAAATGGAGTACGACAAGCTCAAAGGCGAGCTCATGCTAGGGAATGACAATGCAGACATCCGAAAGCAGCTCAAGATTGTCGCTGTTGATATGTTTAGTAACAAGCTAATTGGTGATTCTGAGTTTAAAGACATTATATCACGTATTCTATAGAAACATGCTTCTCATTAACACAAAGCAGATCACAAAAACAGGAGGCCTGTATAACCTACAGGCTGACCAAAATCTAGCTGAACTCAAAGCGATCATGAAGGATTTGATCGTAAAGGATGTTCCGTCAATTCATCGAGTGGCTACATTTGCCTCCGATACTGGCAAGACCACATCGAACGCATCAACTCAAACAGACGCATCTGGAGGTCGTGTTTGGGCATATGGTCCGAGAAAAAGAAAGAACCGCCGGTTAAGACATTCGCTCTATAAGCACCTAGCTCATTTTTTTATGAAGACGTCGGGCTACCTTCTAATAAGCTAGCTTAGAGCCTTTGGCTCGAGTCTAGCGACTCTTGCCTTCTGGCTAATGTATTAATCCGATTGAGTAAATCGATTATCTCAGTACGTTGCTCCTCTACTTTAGCATTCAGCTTCTGAATTGCTTTACACAAAACGCTTGTAAGCGATGCCAAATCGATGCCCCAGCCATTAATAGGCAATCCATCTTCGTTCAGATCATCATTTGCTCCAACCTCAACCACTTCTGGGATGAGCTGATGCAGTTCCTGGGCAACGAATCCGATATGAGTAGTCTGATCTTGTCGCATTTTAAACTTACGGGGTCTCATCTGCATTATCTCATTCAGACCATATGGGACGTCGACAGTGTCTGTCTTTAGCCTCTGGTCGCTAGCATTTGTATATGCTCCTCCTCTAACTGGGACGTAAGCAGACCATCCGCCGGTGATGATACAGACCCCGAAACGAATTGCACCAACAGTAGCATCCGATCCTATGCCCCAGTATGACGCAGAGCTCCAATTGCCTACGTAAGATGCAGTGCTTGAAGCATTTGCAGATATATATACCATCTGCGTTCCTGTGATCCATCCGTTCACATACAGCTCAGCCGAGATGGTTGCAGGCGCAGCCCCTATGCCGCATTGCCCGTTAGATTTAATGACAAATGTATTACTAGTTCCGTAACAGTCAAAGGATAAAGCATTATTAGCGCTACCAGAACCAGCATAGGTACATTGCATGGTAAAGCAATTCTTAGATGATTCCGACGCACCCATTCGGAACCCGCATGAGCCACCCTTGAGTAGATTGACGTTCTGTGCGCCTCCGATACCACCCAACGAGATATTACCAGCTTGCGAGATCCTCATACGTTCTGATAGAGCATCTAATGCACCTGAAGTATTACGAGTATAAAATACCAAATCAGACATGCAATAGCCAGCACCAGTTCTCTGAGCCACAATGCTTGCACTTGGAGTCAGGTTAGGTAAAGTGTTGTAAGCGAATGTGCTATCATTACAGAAAGCGATACCACTTCCATATCCTTGAGTATCTGTTTGCTGACCAACACATAACGCAAATGCATCGCATGCGGAATTACCATCAATGGTCTGTTCAAAGCCAAATACACCGATTGGGTTTCTATGGAAAGTACGAGCAGCGAATGTCGAATTGCCAGCAACTCCTATTTTACCTGAGCATACGATAGCTCCTGTTGTTCCATCTGTTGATACTGTAGTACTTGAAACAGACAATGTAGATGTTGAAGTAGCTCCTGACACTGATAGAGATCCCAAAGTACCTACCGATGTAATATTGGTCTGAGAAGCAGTTTTTATCGTACCAGTGAGTCCTCCTGTACCAGCAGTGATGCAGTAAGCACTGAGAGTACCGGTTCCTGAAATGGAAATGGATCCTGATGATGACATACCACCAGCTCCGAGTGTAATGCCATATGTATTGACTGTATTTGTTGATGAAGTTGTTATGGATCCACAACTCACGGCTCCATGAAGTGTAGCTGTGCCAGTACATCCAATGTTGCGCATGCCACTACAGTGCTGGCCATAAGTCTGTGCCGGGCAGTTTTTGCAAATAATTATTCTAATTCTGCTCAATTAGCGCTGAAAACGCACAGTTTTGCTATTCAAGCCAAGCGCTACACGTGCATATATTTTTTCTCGAGGCGATAAGTAGTTGCCGAGATACTGCAATGACCATCACTCTGACGTTGGCCATAAGTCTGTGCCGTCGACTTCTTCTCGCAATTGCCGGCTCAATCATCACCATTTAAAGAGCCCAAAAGCTGGTTCTGTTTCCTTTGGCTGCTAGTACAGCGCCAATGCGATCCGGCATTGACAAAACTTACCGTTTCAGTCTTTCTGGATCCAGATTCTCCCACGCTCTGATAATTGCACTCTTGAGCTCTTCTGTCGTCATGTATTGCTTGCCTCCGCGATAAACCTCTCTCGTTAGCATGCCCCACACATTTTCGATTGGGTTTAAGTCAGGTGAGAGTGCTGGCCACTCTAACGTTGTCACGCCAAGGTCGTTAAGGTAGGCCCTAGTGCTCCGCGAGGAATGAATGCTGGCATTGTCTTGCTGGAAAACATAGTCACTGTCATGGATGCCTTCCCAAAAGGTAATAGATAGTTGGTAAGCGTTTTTGATAAGCGTCTGAATTTTGACGCCCGTGCACGAAGGCCAAATCGGTCGTTCCCTTAGCCGAAAACCCGCCCCAGATCATCAAAGAGCCCCACCATTCTGACGGCTGAGAAAGGTCTCTTTCTCGCGACGCAAGTTGTGCCAATAGTACTGCATGCCGTCCGGACCATCGAGGTCGAATTTCTTCTCGTCAGAGAAGATAACTCGACCCCAATCGGTCCGGGAACGAATCATGTCAGTCGCCCATTTTTGCCTAGCAATCTTGTGATCCGCCTTCAGCATAGGAGTACGTTTTCGCTTTACGAAACTCATGAAAGGTGCTTTTGAAGTACCCGACGCACCGTCCGCGACGATACCGAAAGTCCCAATGTAGATTTGACCACACTTGAAGACTTGCCATCCTTTTTGCCTCCAGCACAATCTGACGCCGGGTCCTCTCAGTCACTTTAGATGGTCTCCCCGTCCGTTTTGATTCCCGTGGTGCTCATGATTCCGCCAAAACTTGCTAACACCAGTACGCGAACGGTCTAGATGCTCACTGATTGCTTTGAACGTCCATCCTGCTTCTTTGAGGCCGATTATCTTCCCCTTCTCAAATTCAGTCAGCTTTGTCCCTTTAGGCATTTCCTACGCAACACAAAGAAACTTTTAGTGTGTTCTGATGGTAGCAACAGTTAGCGGAGATGATAGGCTTTGTAGTGCATTGCGCAGAACGGTCTAGAACATTCTAATGTGCTCGCAATTGCGAGAAGAAGTCGACGGCACAGACTTATGGCCAACGTCAGAGTGATGGTCATTGCAGTATCTCGGCAACTACTTATCGCCTCGAGAAAAAATATATGCACGTGTAGCGCTTGGCTTGAATAGCAAAACTGTGCGTTTTCAGCGCTAATTGAGCAGAATTAGAATAATTATTTGCAAAAACTGCCCGGCACAGACTTATGGTCAGCACTGTAATATCTAACGTACTATTTACAACGAGAGCCTTTGACGCCACGCAACCACCCTGAACGACACCTAGATACATGCTATGATCAAAGTTAGTCCATGCTGAGTTGATCCAGAATTGCATGTTTGGGGTGTAGAGACCAGTTCCTGCTGTGTCCATCGTTATTGTAGCGATATTTGAGATCGCGCGCGTAGAGCTCATGATCAGAGCTTTTGACCCCGTTGCGGTACCTGCTGTGATCGAGGTTAAGTACCCAGCCTCTGTAGTAGTCAATGTATTTGTCCCAAGCGTGAGACTGGTCATCGTTAGCGTTGTGATTCCTGATGTGATCGATCCGCTTGAGTTGAGAACCAGTGCTTTGCTGTTTTGAGCCGTTCCTGCTGTGGTACCTGTTACGTATGGCAAACCACTAAAGTCCAATGCGACTCCATTTAGCTTATACGCAAGCGAGTTGATAGAAGCTATCCCAGAAATGGTACTACTTGAGTCTAAGACCATGGCTATCCCAGGGGCTGCTAGCCCGGATGTAGTTCCTGTTATATAGCTTAAACGATAATCATTTCTGCTGAGGTATAGTGTTTGAGCGTATGCATATGTCAAATATCCTGATGGATCTAGTGAGAGGTAGAATCCAGGGTTATAGATGCTAGAAGAGAATATAGGAGGCGGGTAATAGAAGCCAGACATATTTTTTCAATAGCTGTTATATAGTAACAGTCATAAAATGAGTCTAGTCCCCAATTATGGTGCCTCGCTACCAAAGCAGTACAGGAGCTCATCTGTCGGTGATATCCCTGAACTAGGGATTAAGAAGCTCCTTCGAATGGTCATACTAGGTCCATCGTACAGCGGAAAGAACAACCTCGTGATGCACATCCTTAAGCATTCACCTCATGTGTTTGCACATCTTCATATCATCGCTCGCAACCCTCATCAGGAACTCTATGATTACCTAAAAGACAAACTGGAAGGCTTCATCACATTCTACGACAACCCGCCAAATGTTGATGCTATTCGCCGTACACCTGGTAAAAAATCTGAGCTAGTGATCATCGATGACTACAGCAATGATAAGCTTCTTCAAAAGAATGTGTTCAGTCACTACATGACACGTGGTCGTCATCACAACCTATCGACAATCTTTCTAAGTCACAGTTGGTTCGCAACTGACAAGATGATCCGGCTCAATACGGAATACGTAGCGATCCTTCATGCGAATTCGCGTCGCGACCTGAAGCTGCTAATGACTGATTTCAATATCGTCGGGGTTGATGAAGACGGTATCGTTAGATATTATAACAAAGCTGTTACTCGTGGAAAAGAACAGATGTTGTTCATAGACTCGGTAAAGGGTGAATTACGTTACAACTTCGATCAGCCAATTAATATAGAGGATTAGTATCGATCATAGAATATAGTAACCATGGCTAGCTTCATCAAATTAGACAGCATCAATCTCGTTCAGAACGGGCTAAACAATACATTCAAGTATGATTTTGTTGGCTCTAGTGCTAATTTCAAAGACAATGATATCGCTATCCAATCTATTAGCATGTATTGTAGCGACTTTAATATCGATTCTTTAGCTTTTGGCAACACTACATTTAAGATCGAAGTACCTACGGCGGCAACGACATCAACGATTAGTGTAACGCTACAGGACGGATGGTATAGCTATGCTGATATCAATCGTGCTATTCAAACTGCTCTTATCAATGCTGGCGCATATCTGATCAACGGAACAACTAACGTCTTTTTCATTCAGATCGCTGAGAACTCGACTTATTACGCATGTCAGCTTGATTGCTCACCTACTCCAACTGCTATTGGTACTTATACGCGTCCGGTCACTGGTTTGTACTCGTCTGGTGGAACAGGATTGCCAACTACGTCTCGTGTCCCGCGGTTGATCATCGATAACGCTGCTTTTGGTCAGGTGCTAGGATTCTCTCTTGGTACGTATCCATCCACATCACAAGTTGTAGCAACCAGTCTGTTGAGCAATACAATCCCTCAGGTTCATCCAACTTCTACGTACATTGTCCATTGTGATTTGATTCAGAACGATTATGTGGCTGCTGGTGACCTGTTAGCTGCATTTGATCGTGGTGAGGCTAGCATCGGTCAGTTGATTAAGTATCAACCTAGCAACTACGCTTGGGTGAAGGTTCATGACGGAGCACGTGCATCGATCACAGTCTCTATTTGGAATCAAAATAATCAGCCGGTCCATTTCCGTGACACGTCATTCTCTATCATGCTCCTTATCAAGCCTAGGGGCTACATAAACAATAAGTAAGTTAGAGAGCTTGCTCAAAATAAAAAAAATTTTTTTATGTCTATAGTCTAAAACTACCACCAGTCTTTCGCATCTTACGTAGTTTAGTCATGTGATCCTTTGCTTCCTGTGACTCCTTTGCGAAACGCGCGGATTTAGCTTTAGGTGTCTTGATACTAACTCCAAAACGCTCCTTAATACCCCTCGAACAGTCTTGATCATATCTACGTGCTCCGCCTTAGTTGCCTTCTCAATGAGCTTACGCTCACCTAGACCCACTAGGTCAGTGATGACACCCTTCTGCTTAGCGTAGCGTAGGGCTTGCTTGGCTCTTGACTTAACTTCGCTAAATGTTATACGCCCGCCTTCATTATCAGAGTCGCTGTCATAAGCATTTATACCAACTCCAGTCAGTCCTTTAACTGCTGCTCGAGCTGGGATGGCTAGCTCAGGCTGCCCTACCGCCGTTGCTAGAGCTGGAATAGCCACGTCCGCTGCCTTACTGAGTAGTCCGCTGTCTTTCGCGAATTTGTATGCTGATTTGATACCTCCCAAATCTTAGTGAAGATACTAGCGCCATGCATGCCACCACCGTTTAGGTGCTTGAATGGATATCCAATCTCCTTTTTCGTGATCTCTAAGCGCGTACCTTTACCGGTCTTACGTGCCTTTAAAGCTTTGGCATATGACTCGGGATGCAGATGTAAAGTAGCTCCAGAGCCAGAGAGCTCATCCTTAGTCAATGATAGCTTACCTGTCTTAAAGGCTCGCTTGAGCTTTGACTCAGGAATAGAGCTCGAAACGGCTAACTCTTTGATCGTCATGTCTGTTAGCTTTGCGCTATATTCTCTGAATTAAAGCACAATGACGTTTAAATTATTAAATCCCTTCAAGAGATTTGGCTTCTTGTGCTGTGTAGCGTAAAGCCATAGCATACAAAATGGACCGCAATAGTCGTCATGAGCTCCTTGATATTGAAACTCGTTGTATTTCGAGATTCGATACTTCGTCGGAGGCCCTTCCCCATAGGATCCATGTACTCACCATTATGGACGCAGGTCCAGTGACCAACATCAAGTTCAGGCAGTCGTAGCAATATCAAAAATGTTCCTTTGTTGGGTAGTGGCTTCGTAATTTCGTTACTTTCTAAAATATCATTCAAATGAACACCAATACGCTTAGCCAGCTCGATAAGCTCATGATCGCTAGTTACTGGCTTGATGAGCTCCATTTAATTAATTTCCAATCAACTATATAGAGTCTGATATAGTGCTTCTAACGTTCATCATGTCTGAAACTCAGCTAGCTGACCAATTTCTCTATCAATGCTCCCTTAAGGCGGATCCCGATGTCCGTGTGTCGTCGCGCAAGCGTGTTCCTTTCGTTATCGATATTAATCAGGGTTCGTATGCTAATGGTATTGTCACGATCGATGCTACTTCTCAGCTAAATGGTGCTGAAGGCTTTGGCTCGCTCAAAGATGCTTACATCGTTGTACCATACAAGGTAACGATGAAAAATGGTGCCACCGCTCAGACTACCGTAGCTAATCGACTTTGCATGGGTCTTAAGTGTGGTGCATTTAATGTCATTGACGGTTTGTCTCTAGAGCTCAATGGCAAATCGATCCTTAGTATGACTGACTACAAGCTATTCTGGAACAATCTACGAGCTCAGTCTAGTATGAGCACTCAATTTGTCGATAAACATGGTGCTGACACTTTCATATACCCTGACTCTGCTCAGTCGGTACTTTATACCCCAACCGGTACCCCGACTGGAAACGGAGATGGATACTCGAATACTGTGGTATATACATCCTCTTTATCTAATTCTGGCAGTCCTGTTGGAGCTACTACCCCTAACGAAGGCTTTCTAAAACGTCTTCTAGCCAATCCTCCCACTGCAGGAGCTGACTTTACCTCTACATGGCCTTCGCTTGGTCAAACACTAGCTAGCACTACTATTGCTAATCAAACCGCTCGTGGTGCTTTCATTAATAGTGGAACAGCTCCTAATAATGGCTCTTATGGAACAAGTGCTGGCAGTTTAATGGGTACGTGGATCTACATGCTAAAGATTAAGCTCACGGATCTACACCCGATCTTTGCTGAGCTTGACCTTATCGCTAACCCGCAGGTGCGTATGCGTTTTAAGGTCAATCAGGGATCATCTGCCATTGCGGTAGATGCTTCGAAAAACATGACTCTAACCAGCACTACTCTAGCTTCAGGACAGACGTGTCCGGTAATGATCGCATCCTTAACGGTTGGTAATCCAATGTCTAGTGTGCTAGGCGTTTCGGCATCGTTTAGCATCGCTTGGGGAGCTGTAACTAACGCGTTAGAACCTACTGTTGATGCTACCTATATACCTTTCACTACATGCCGTCTCTATGTACCGTTTGTTGATCTCCAGAACCCTCAGACTATCATTAGTAAACCACTTAAGACAGTTCGATACAATGACGTGTATGCTCAATGGTTCTACCAGCGTGCTGGTATTGGTAAGCAAAACACTCAGTTCAATACTGCATTTGATCTCCAGCTATCTGCATCCATTAAGAATGCTAAATATGTCGCTGTACTTCCTTTCGCTGAGGGAGCTAATAGTACGACATCGGGCGTTCAGCAATTCCAGTCTCCATTCGACTCAGCGCCTTGGACGCTTCAGCCTGGATCGTCGATTCGTAACTTCAATGTACGCATTGGCTCTCAACAGGTATTTGACATCTCGTATGACTATGACTTCCATGCGTTCATTAATGAGTTCTCGAAACTTGCAGCAATCAATGGTGATCTGTCTCCTGAGCTAGCCAACGGTCTTCTTGATTATCGTACGTGGTCTTCTACAAACCGTGTTCTTGTAGCCGACGTCTCACGACTTACAGAAAAGGATGTCTCACAGAGTATTCAAGTAATGGGAGTAAATGCTGGTTGCCAGGGAACTAATCTACTAGTCCTTGTCATCTTTGAGAACGAACTGACTTATGATCGTCTCACCGGCGAGGTGACTGACTATACTGCTAATTAGGGTGCAGGCGTTTGCACAGGTCTCAGAATTATGTAATCTCCTTTATTAAGAGAGATCCTATCAATATTACTCTTAACTAAATAGAGCGTTTTAGTCTTTGAACAAGCGATTTGCTTAACCCATATATCAAACTTAACTCCATCTATGACTAAATGCAGAATTCCCCGTTTGAGTAGTGGGTGATACGTTATTGATTTGGTTGATTGTGACTTCCTCAGGTCATAAAACCCCATTGGATTAATTAATATTTTTTAAATTGCTATATGGGTGTATATATAGGTACACCTAATAAAAAGTATGAGTTCGACTTTAACTTTTCGTAAGCATCGTGACAAGACCATCCAGGAGGTGTATGAATCTGATGTTGGCTATTGCCGGTGGCTCGTTAATCAAAAGCAACTAATTGATGATGATTCTGATATTGGTAAATACCTCGCTAGCAAATTTAGTAACGATGATGGATCATATATGATGACATGGGGACGCCATAAGAACAAAACTATTAAACAAACTAACGAATCTGATCCTAAGTACATTGAATGGCTCCGTAAGAATGATTACGTCAATGAAAAAATTCCAAAGCTTAAAGCAGCTCTAGATGAGTTGTAGGTGTGTAGATATTTTTTTATGAGAATTGCTTTCCATGTTATGTTGGTGTTGCCTTCTGTGGTGCTTGGAGGTGTGGAGGAGACCTCCTTCGCACCAGGAGGTGGCTAGCGGTGGTGTGGCTGAAAATGCGTTTGGTGCACAAGAACGTTCTTAGATCTCTTCATGACGGTAAATAACCGGAAGGAAAAAAACTGCCGGCGTAATGTGCCAGTATATACTACTACTGACATCATTCCAGTCAAAGTAGTTTTGGTGTTCGTAAATGTAGCCATATCTCCTCATCAGAGTGGTCCACATGAGTTGGCTGTTACTTTTGCAACGGCTCCCATGTCCAGGAAGCTCCCTGTGTCACTGATCGCTGCCTGCTCTTTAAACCGAGTGATCGGGGCACAAGGGAAGTTGCCATGGAACCTTCCAGCTGACTGGTCGTTCTTTTGCTCCGCCACCCGCGGTCAGTTGCTTATCGTTGGTCGGAAGTCCTTCGAGGAGTTCAATGAGCCCATTCCAAACCGCCACACGATCGTCGTGTCCTCGACGCTCAGACAACCAGCACAGACCGAGACTAGTGCTGAAGGAAGGCGTTGGTCGGGCGTCAGAGTCACTTCAACGCTGGACCAGGCGCTGCACCTCGCTTCGACCGATCCGCAATACAAAAACTGTTCACGAGTGTTCATTGGAGGAGGCGAGCGGTTATACACCGAAGCGATGGCAGCTCAAGTTGCCGAGTCGTGCTACGTGACCAGAGTGCACCAAGTGATGAATGAACTGTCTGCAATGTTTTTTTTCCTGCCAGGGGTTGCCTCGCACGGCACGCTTTCGAGTTGCAATGTCTCTTTGTCTGTAATACGCAAGAACTAAAGCCATGACACTATTCCCACCTATAACTTCAAACACGTCGGGTTCAAACGTATTGAACTGGTGAGTTCGTCAAAAGTAAATGGAGACCGTGAATTGCTAGTATGCAGCTAAGCATGGACAGCTTGATATGCTCAAATACCTGCATCGTATCGCAACAACAAGATAATAACTTTTTGTTGCAGAGTCACCAAGACTTACACTGCATCCGGACGCAGCTGCTGCTAGTGGGTGTTTGGAGTAGCACAGTGGCTGGGCATGAACCGCTGGAAAGGGTGTTTCGGTGGTTGCCTGCGAATCGCTCAGAAGATGGCACTTCAAAAGCTATGAACGGTGTTACGGAGAATGGAAGTCGGCAAATGTTGCAGTGGTGTCATGAGAATAGCCAAGCAAATTGCATGTGAAACAATAGAGCCTGCTGCTCGATCAGGTGGACGTTGTGAAATGACTTCACATGAACTACCCATGTTGCCGCCAGTTGTGATCATCTGGAGGCTGCAGAATGGAAGTGCTGGAATTGCTCAAACAACAAGTCAGAGTGTATAACCTAGCAGATTTCTTACTACAGCAGCAGGTTTGAGAATCGACTGAAAAGTATCGTTCGGCTCCTTTCCATATGCAGGAGTTCGTAAGATGCAATTGATTATAAGAGCCGTGAAGGGCTGAACCAAAGCTATCCTGTTAGTTCGCAGCATGATAATCGTAATTCTTCTGCCACACTACTCACATGGATAAATAGCGTGAAGGTAACTCCATGAACGTGACCATCCTGCAAGTGGTTCGGACGCACCGCCTAGAGCAATGAAGTAAAGTCTATGTGATTATACACTTATTGATCTTTACCGAGATTCTATGGTGTTTTCAAGGTGCGATAAAGCAATTGACGCTTTCTCGTGACTCGGTTCCACTTCAAGAATTCGCCGTAGCTAACCCACACCGATGAATAGTTAGTTAAAATTCGATCTAAAAGATAGTATTTTTGCCATACCTGTTGTTGTGCATCATGCGGTCGATCCAAGTGCAACAATGCCAGGGAATAATTGTAAATCGCCTTGATATTGTTCGGCTGGATTCGTGAGGCTTGCTCGAAAGCAGACAAAGCGTCCGAAAATTTATTCTGCGCCATGAACGCCGACCCGAGATTCACGTGTAACGAGGCAAAATCTCGACCCCTGGTACGAGCAATGCTCGATCGTAGCAGTCAATTGCTAGTCCGAGATGATTTTCCTTGTGGTGTTGCAGACCCTCTGCGTATAAAGTCTGAATTTGTTTGAGATGTTCAGGGGCAATTGGTTCTTTCACAACTTTGGTATCCCCATCCTGCTCTACTTGATGCGTCACTTTACTTAGCTCCTTCTCCTTCGGTGGTGAGGATTCAGGTCTCGAATTCCTTATTGAAGAGGAGACCTGGTTATTTTTCCTGGTTCCGTGGCCGCGTGAACATCGCTCCATGATTCGAGAGATTCGACCTGTAGGGTGCTCTTTGATTGATTGTGTTCCCGCCAGGTGTCATCGTCGTCTGTAGTCGAGTTCGGACTGTGATATGAGCGCTGGTAGCTCGACTGGAATAACTATCACGCCTTCGATTTGTTTGGTTTTGAAGTTGTTGATGAGAGCGGGCAAATCGTGGGACGCGCTTGCTGTTAGTTAGGCCGATCTTCGATCCTTTCCTTCCGTTTTTGACGTTGATGACCGGACATTTAGCTGCTGTCGTTTGAGCTGCGCTTTTGGTACGAGGATACTTTCGGCGAGCTAATGTTCCTCGGATATGGCGTTGTATTGTGGTGGTAGCATTCACTTCTATTGAGGTAGAAAGCGATGGTGTTGAGTTCTCAGTTGATTCCTGCATTGAAATTGTGTGCAGCATATCGATCAACTCTCCGTCGGATCCAATGGAGTCAGCTCTCCGATCTGGCATTGTCTTCTCCCCATCTGAGTCCCCACCACCGGTATCAAAGTCATCTTCATACGTCTCATCATCCTCTGCTTCTTCTTCGGGTGTCTTATCCCTGTCTTGATCGCTTTCTGTTTTCACGGTGCTAGCGACTGCTTCATTCTCTACCCTTACAACTGGATCAGCTGATGGATCGGCAATGTCTGGTTTTAACTCCGCTTGGTCTGGAATCAAATGGGTTCGCGGAGATTGATCCGGTTTTGAGTCCATAGGCGAAATTCGAAGCGGGTTTGGCATTTTCAACGGATTTTGCGGAGGTAGCCGTTCAGTATTTCTCGCGAGAGCTTTCTTCGGGACATCTAGTTTTCTGCGGACCCCACCTGCGCTGGAGCTGCCTCGGTAGGGCAATCTTTTCAATATCGGTGATGGCTCGACAAAAATGGGCCCTGCCGAGTATACTGCCGCTGCGAGAGACCACGACGACGACTCTAGTGTCAGTGATCTACGTGGCGTGCTCGAAGCAGATCGATTATACCGTAGCTGCGTATCAGCAGGGTTTTCTGCTCCAGCCGAGAAGTCTTGGCGAGTTGGCGTCTCGGGTCTTTTGAGCTTCTGCGAGAAGAGCAGACGGTAGTTCGCGTTAAGCGTTGGTGGAGCCAATTCAGCCTCAAAAACTTGTTGGTGTCGACCAGGAGACGGGCATGTGACTCGGTTATCCCGCTTGGCTCTACTCCCATTAACAGCAGGGGCGCTATTAATCATAGCACGGCTTTGCCAATCTGCACGTTGAGTAGCTGGGGGTCTCCTGCCTGGTGACGTGGATGGCTTCGGTTGTGAGGCAATAGCTGCCAGTAACTTGTCTGTGTAGTTAGCTGACTGCCGTCGAGACTTCGCAGCTTTTTCTGCTCGATAAGCCGCAATATTGACTGTGTGTTTCGACTCCTCGATCGCACGAACCAAGCTCGAGGCCAGCAATATGACGCCGTCTTGACTAGCGTGGACAACTGCAGTTTTCTGGAGGAATTTTTCAAGATTGAACTACATACATCAGCAAAGTATAAGCCAAGTCAAACGCGGATCAATAAACGAGTGCAGACTCGACGACCGACCTCGCTCATCATATAGGCGTAGACAGGTGAGTCTTCTGCTAACGCTGACAAAATGCTCAATGCACACACCTGCAAACAACGCTTTGAGTCCCACTTCATCAGGAAGGAAAAAACAAGAACAAACGTCAACATACATACGTACCTGCAAGTTGGTGTGAAAGCGAAATTCTCTCATGATGCTCGCAAGTTCAGCTATCAGACCCGCATTCACCATTTCCTTAATGACAGGCCTCCTTCCCTCGTCACCCCTCTCCACAGAATTAATGTGGCGCAGTACACTGTGCAGAATCTCGAGTTGTTGCGGCAATTGCTGCTTACTACCTTGAAGCCTTCGCACAACCGCAGCCATGTGCCTGTGACTGGCGGGATTAACGTGATTGCTATCATCGTCATTTGGTGAAGTTTCTGGTCCTTCAAGCGGTGGTTCCATCGAAAGTTGTTGTCCATAGCGACGAGTTTCGTTCCGTCCAAATGTCCGTAGCGGCGTTCCTCGTTCTGTGCCCTCCGGGGTGACATAGCGAAGAGAATTCGTCGCACCATGCAATGGCTCCAGGGTCACACGTCCTCTTTCAATTGGGGTGGCACCTTTCGACTGGGACAGCACTTTCAGCAAGAAGGCACTAGCTTTTGAGCAAGGTGCACGTGCTGGATTAGTTGCTGCCGGTGTGAGATGCTCAATCGTTGCAGACGTCTCTTGAAGGAATCGTGAGCGAAGTGACCTGTCTCCACCATCTCGCAGATCGTCCTGAGTCATAGAAATTACGATCTTCTCCGCGGCACTACACGTGGAGGGCCTTCGCATTGAGCAAGTGCGTGGTCGTGCATCGTTGACGGCGAAACTATCAGAGTCCTGCTCAATCGCCACATTCGTTGTCCCCAATAGCTTCAATGTGGCGGCGCAAATCTCCTCCTCTTCCTCCTCCTCCTCCTCTTCTTCCTCGTCCTCTTCCTCCAGAAAGCTTTCCTCTTGCATCATACTGCGCATTAGCAAGTCTTCGTCTCTCTTGATGTTCCTGACTGAAGCACGCAAGAATGAATAAGCTTCACGATTAGACCATCACGGCGATATACATACAATGGACAATTGCAAAGAGCGACAAGGTTCGAAAGCAATTGGAAATAGATGGCGAGAGTAACGGCCCTGCTCGCACGGACATCTACTAGCTTGAGCGCTGTTTCTTGGACACCGAACCCGACGATGTCTTCGACGAGCTGCTGCGTTTCTTGCTTGAACTCGAACTCGACGTTTTGCTGCGGCTGCTGCTGGACTTGCTCTTTGAAGAGGAGCTCGAACTCTTCCGTGCCTTCTTGGCGAGCTCCTCGTCGTCCTTACTGTTGCGGTTCTTGAGCTCATCGTTCTCGCGCTCAATCATTCGTGTAAGCATTTCGCCACGCTTCTGCAGCTCTCCAATAGTGCGTGACTTGAAGAACCAATCGAATCGGAACTGCCAGGCCTTACGAATCTCGTCACGAATCTCACCCCAGTGTTCGAGTGGACCGTACTTGTTCATCATTACGACCAGGAACACGTCCTCGTCCAATATGTAGCCCTTGCTCTTATAACCGCTCGGATAATTCAGCCGCATGTCGCGCAACGGGTGGCTATAGCGACTGCACTTGCGGGCAAGCGCCTGCTTAACCACTTCATTCCGTTCCAACCGCTTTTCGCCTCGCTCGATCTTCTCGATGTACTTGGCGTGATCCGCCAGCTCCGTATAGCGAGACCAAAAAGTTTCGTAGTATCGCTCAACCTGCGCCGGGTCCTTCCCAAGAACCAAAGACACCTCTTCGCACACGCGTGCCTTGTCAGCACGTCCATAGCGCTCACAGCTCGTGATGAATTGCTTCAGGTCTCGCCGGGTCCAATCGCCAAAGCCCTCCTTTTCGAGGGCTTCCAGCTCCTTCACATCTGCAGCGTCCATCTCTGTCTCGTTAAGCTCCTTTTCAAGCGCAAGCGAACGCGAGTCATCCACCTCTTCTTCTTCCGCAGAGTTTTCTGCCGACTGATCCGCCGACTCCCTCCTTCAGCACTAGCAGACCGCTTGGGCTTCCGAGTCTTCGTGCGCTGTTCATCGGCCTTGGCTTCCTTGATGAGTCGCGTAAGCTCCTTCCGGCGGTTCTCAACTTGCGTCTTCTTAGTGAGCAGCGCCACCACGCGTTCCTGCTGGAAAAACTGATAGTCGTGCACGACAGGCACCTTCGCAGCGTCTGAGCCTGACTTTTGGGCTTCTTAGGCTTGGACAAGCCCGCCTGCTGCCGATAGTACTCATCTTCATTGTAGTTGGACTTGCGCTCACGCTGCGGAAGGGCAATGAAGGTCGAGGGCAGAATATCGCCGTTGTTTGTGTCCTTGGAAAACACTTCGCCTTCAAACTCATACAGGCTCGATACACTAGCGTTACCGTTTTCACCAGACAAGGAGAAATTTGCCAGGTTGTGCTGCATGTCAGCAGCAATTTTACCCTTCATAGCCTCCGTGCGCTCTTCACCACGAGCCAGGATGGCGTCAATGTCGTCGTCCGTGATCATAGATCCACGCGCATTGAAAATTTCGTCTGCTCCAAAACGGACCATCGTCATGAGCTCATCCTTCGAGAGTTTTCGGTTCTGCTGCGCCAGACGACCCTGCTGAATAATGGCTGCATCAAGGTAAAGCTTTCGCTCAGCGCGCTCGACGATCTTTTCCTCAACCGTACCATCCGTGATAAAGCGGAACACGCGCACCAGCTTCTTCTGGCCGATACGATGCGCACGATCCATGGCCTGGAGATCCACCTGAGGATTCCAGTCTGAGTCGAACAGGATCACGATATCTGCTGTAGCAAGATTGATACCCAGCCCACCAGCACGTGTGCTCAATAGGAAACAGAACTTGGTACTTCCTGGCTCGTTGAACTCCTCCATCATGTTATCACGATCCTCGCCCTTGGTGGACCCGTCCAAACGGCAATAATCATGACCAAAGTACCGCATGTAGTCTTCCAAGATGTCCATCATGGACGTCATCTGACAGAAAATCAACACACGCGAGCCCTGCGCTTGAAGCTTTGGCAGGAGTTTGTGCAGTAGAGTCATTTTGCCACAGTTTTCCCACAGGTGCGGACCTTCCTGGTATGGTGGGCCAGGCTCGGCTCCCTCGAACAAATACGGGTGGTTACAGACCTTGCGCAACTGCATCAAGATGTTGAGCAAACGCACGCGGTCGCTACCGCCAATGGCATTTAAGTGTGTAGCATCGCGATGCAACACGCGCATGTACCACTCACGTTGCATCTCGGACAGCCCGACGTACAGCTTCGTCTCGACCTTCGGTGGCAAAGAGTGTTCGACATCGGCCTTCAGACGACGCAGCAGGAACGGCCGTAGGATGGTATGCAGCTTCTTGATGACATTCTCCTGTCCTTCTTCCTCGTCCACATTGAACCACGAGTCAAAGTCCTCAGCGTCAGAAAACACGTCCGGCAGCAGGAAATTCAGCAGTGCCCATAGTTCATGCAAGTTGTTCTGTAACGGCGTTCCGGTGATCAGCAGCCGGTGCTCCACATTGAATTGACGCACCACCTGCGACAGCTTCGAGTTCTCGTTCTTGACACGATGCGCCTCATCAATGAGCAGATATCTCCACTTGATCTTCTGCAGCACCGCCTTCTCAATAATGGCCACTTCATAGGACAAAACTAGCGCGTCAAAGTCCTGCTTCACCACTTTCTCCCGCTGCACCGCACGTTCCTCTTTCGAGCCCATAAATTTGTGCGCACGGATGACTGGACACCAGCGCTTGAGTTCTCGCATCCAATTGCCCACCGTGGACTTCGGGACAATAATAATATGAGGACCTTCGATGCCTCGCGCTTCTCTCAAATAGGCCAATAGAGAAATGGACTGCAGCGTTTTGCCCAGTCCCATTTCATCGGCCAGAATGCCATTCACGCCAGAGTCGTGGAGACGGATCATCCAGTTCAAACCTTCCAGTTGGTAAGGCTTCATGGTGCCGAACTTGATGATGGACGGCTGCTGCGTGATGCGCGTGTAGCGAGCGTCCTCCATGTCCTGCAAGGCCTGCGCGTCGGCCTGTTTGCTGCCTTTGCCACGCTTCGAGCCGGCGTCTTTTGTCTTGGCGGCTTTTGTCTTGGACATTTCTTTGCCGACAGAACTCGAGCCGCCCATCAAGAAGGACGTAAAGACGTCCGACTGCGCCATGAGAAACGCCATCTTCTTCTCCTTAGCCGTCTTTTTGTCCCAGTCGACGTCCTGCGCCATATTCTGCTTGACGACTTCCAGGCTTTTTGTCTGGCGGTCGCGCTGCTCCTGGAGGACGGTTTCCTCTTCCTTGCGGAGTGTCTCACGCTCCTCTTTGGACAAAAGGTCCTTCTTCATGTCCTCCGATGTCTCCATTGTCGTCTCGTCGTCTCCTTCGTCATCGTCGGCCGTCTCATTGTCCTCCACAGAGTCCCCCAGCGACTCGACGTCGTCCTCCTTCTGCTTGGACGGGGGCTTGCTGTTTCCAGGGGAGGACGCGGCAGACGACGCGCTACTGGCGCTGCTAGGACTGGGGCTGGCACTCGGACTCCCACTGCTGCTCATTATGTCCTGCGACGTCCACACACACACACTCCGACTTTCGTCCTTTGCGCTTTGTCTCGACAGATAACGACTGAAAGCTTTGGCGCCAAAAGAGAGCTAATTTTCCACCGATACCAAACTTATCTTGTTTTCAGTATAGGGTACAAAGTATGTGGCATGATATATTCAGAACATAACGTAGTCGCACACATATGATGTATTGCACATTATTTACGTGCTATTGGTGGTGAAGGCTTCAGTATCGTACCAACCGTCAAGACATGGCCGAGTACGAAGAGCATGGCGCAGATATGAGGCCGCAGAGGCCCGAGTAAGCTCGATTTTAGTTGTATAATGTTGAAAATGTACTAAACTATCATACTAACGTATTGCATTGCTCATTCCATTGCAGACGACTGCGTCCTCGTCGGTTAGAGCCCGACACTTTGTCGTACCTGAAAGAGGTGACCGAAATGCTGACGCAACCGGGCGAAGATTCGACTCCTGAAGACACGGAGCTGCTGCTGTGGAACGTCCTGGAGGAGCTGGCGCCTCGTGCTGCCAGCGCCGCGTCCGACCGTCACGCGGGCGAGCTGCTGGAGGTTTTTCTGCCCAAAATGAGCGGCAACCAGCTGCGCTTCATGCTGCACAAGATGAACGGCTACATGAGTCATTTGTGGACCAACCGCTACTCGTCCCACGTGCTGCAGCATCTTTTGTCCCGTGCCAGCAATGTGGTGGCCAAGGAACAGGAGCTTGGAGGTCAGGACGAAGACAAGGACGACGAAGACGACGAACGGATGAAGGAAACGCCGTCCATGAGCGACGTCATTGTGCAAATGGTGAAGGAGATCGAGAACGAGTGGATCACGCTCATGAACGATGTGAGTGCCAGCCACGTGTTCCGTTCGGTGTTGGCTGTGCTGGCGGGCAAGCCGCTTGTCCCGGAAAAGCGCGGAAAGAAGGCCAAACATCGCGTTGTGACCTTCACCGAGGCTCGTCCTGGTAAAGATGGCAGCGAGGTAACGTACGACGTGCCGGACTCGTTTGAAAACCTGTTTAAGGAGCTGCTGAACGTGCTTATTGAAGGGTCGACACACGAACTACAGAACCTGCTGTATGATCAGAATTCTGGGCCACTGATTGCTTCGGCGCTTAAGCTAGCACCTTCAAAACGTCGACGCAAGCTCGCTGAGCGGATTCTTCAGTGGGATGATAAGGATAAGTGCGAGAGCGGCTTCTTCGATTTGGCAGCGGATGCGGTGACCAGCCACTTGCTGGAGGCATTGTTTGAGAGTGCAAACAACAAACTATTTACGAAGGTTTTTGAGCGTTGTGTGCGTGGCAAGATGCTGCAGCTAGCAGAGCACAACATCGCCAATTACGTCGTACAGCACGTGATCGTGCGAGTAAATACAGAGGCGCTGGCATTAGAAGTTTTGGAGGAACTGGAGACGTCACTATGGATGTTGCTGACTATGGGCCGCCCTGGTGTCATTTGGAGAGTCGTGGAGATGTGTGTGAAGTTCACACTACACCAAAAGGAGGTCTTCAATTCACTTGTGACCGCAGTAGCCAAGCAGGAAAGCAAGAAGCCGGAAGCCGTTCGAAAGAATTTCGTTGCGTCTCTGCTGAATGTGCAGCTTTCAACCTCTGCCACTTCTGCCAAGGTGCAGTTAAATGTTATGGGCGCCAAGATTATTGAGCAGCTACAGAAATTCGAGCCTGGGGAATACCTGACTCCACTGTTCAAGGGTATTCTCGCTTTCAACTCCGTGCAGCTTATGGCGTTGGCCAAGGATTCGACAGGAAGTCGCTGCGTGGTGGAGCCCATCTGGGAATCGAAGGAGCCGAGCACGGAATGGGTACGACAAGAGCTGTATGAGCGTTTTGTGGGCAAATTCGGTGCGCTGGCCATGGATCGTCTTGGCGCCTTCACAGTGATGAAATGTTACGAGGACTTACCTCTGGAGAAGAAGGTAGTTGTGGTGGAAGAGCTCCTGGCCGTTGAGACACAGCTCAGCGGTAGCCACTTCTCACAACTTGTGATGAACACTTGCAATTTGTTCGAGTATAAGCAAAGTCGTGAGAAGTGGGAAGCGCACTACACAAAGCAGCAGAAGATTGCCGACTTGTTCAAGGACGTCGTGGAGGGTGATGAGAAACTGGGGCAGAGTACAAAGGCTGACAAAAAGCACAAGAAAGACAAGAAGTCCAAGAAGCGTAAAGCAATTCAACTCACAGAGGAGGAGGTGGAGCAACGTAAGGAGGAAGTTGCCAAAAGTGCTGACGTGACCATGATCATGGATGCGCTTCGAGTGGAGCCGCTGGTACGGACAAGAAGAGCAAGAAGAGCAAAAAAGTAAAAAGCGCCGAGGAAGCGAGGACAACTAGACGGTGGTGCAGGCAATATAGATGAATACATTTTTCTTTCATTCACGTTTGAGCCCAGCCCAACCAGCTTAGCCCCCATTCAGGTTACTAACTGCTTCGAAGTACACCAAGTACAAGGAGTATTTATCCAATTTAGCATGCTGTTGCTTTATGCTGTGAATGCAGGCGCGCGATGAGCTCACACCTTAGCGTAGCACAGCTGAAATTTACTGTGCTCCCTCCAGGCAGAAATTGGTTCTTGTGATGCGTTATCATCCTGGTGCAGTCTTGCATAGGCCCTTTCAACCATTTTACGCTTGGCACGCAGTGGCATATCAGCAACATACGGTATCTCCTCCGCTGTGATTGTTATCGGGGTCGTGGTCGTCAGAATATCGCCATCGACAACCAGTCGAGCATCCCGCCGATATGCAATGCGCATCCGAGCGTGGTAAGATGGTTTCCCTTCCTCCATAGCCCATTTAAACATTTCGAGGTATATGGCGAGCTGATTTTGTTCTTCCACACGCATTTCACCAAAGTAGTCCCCAGTGGCGTCATCATCGCCGATTGTCGCGAAGCCATTCGGGAAGAGCCGAAACACACGATCCTTTCCATCGAGCACCACGCGCATGCAATCTAAGCGTCCAGATACACCTAGGGTGGATCGAATCATAAGTGATCCGCCTTCAGAACCAAGTACTACTTCCAATCGGGCTATCTGCGATATTAGCTTAAAAGCGAGAGCAACGACATTTCTGATACGTTGACAGCAATTCCTTTGTGGCCGTCAGTGGAGCTCCGGTTACTGCCATCCCATCTGGCATTTTCCATATCTAGCAGCCATGTACCATTCCAGTCGCGCTCGATAGCAGTACGCGGACGGTGGGCCAACAAAGAATTAGCTGCCCCACCTTGAGTACGAGGTGTCCTCGGCATACTAGCGATATTTACATACGTATCCCGCATTTGTGCCACGAACATGCCCCATCCGGCAAAGCTTTGGCCGCTCAATATCCGCCGCACACTTGGCCGTTTATCGTGGAATTGTCTGTAGGAATAAACTGCTGCAATGACCTCTTCAGCCACCTTGGTCAGGTTACGCAATGTTGTGGACGCAAATACTTGGGCGTTCAGACGCTCCTCAAGCTCTCTTAAAAATGAAATAAAGCACGCGCGCAGTGCTGTTTTGTTCAAGACGCATTCAGCGTGCTGACGGAAAAACTTTCGTAGCCACAGTAGTGTCTCCTTGGAAAACAGCCACAGAGTTGTCTGCGAAGCCACTCGCAAGAGTGTCTCTAGCTCAATTGGAGGAAGGAGGGTCACGATTAGCTTCCCTCCCCTCAGTATCCTCCTTTGTACGATGTTGAAGCAGCAGCTGGGTGAAGAAATTAGCCGAGCTTGCTTGCGTTAAAGTCGTTGACAAAGGTCCGATAACCTTCTGTTCAATCTGAGTCACGAGTTCATCGACAAACGACGAGTATAGCCCCAGATGGGCCCAATTCAGAAATGAGTACAGCAGTGCAAGGTTCTTCGAGACACTCACGGCCGGCTCGTTTGAATGCTCCCACAACAACTTATTCTCAAGCGGGTGCACCGGTAATTGCTCCATAGAGCGTTTCGGTAATCGACGTCGACGCTTCGACTCTGGCTCGTACCTAGCAGTTTGTTGAGCCCACGTCGCGACGTTGCGGTCGCGAGATATGGCGATCGCTCCAGCAGCACTCTGTGGTGATGAATACAAGTCCCGATGGTAGCGCTCTGGAACAAAAGCCCGCTTGGCATGAGAAACTGCATTTCTGGTCGCCGAGACCTTGACGATATTCGCATCCACCTTCTGGGGCGGGCCCCGGGTGGCGTTCCTGTATTATTGGCCAACAGAGCAGCTTGCGCTGCTTGGAGTTGCTCCAACGGTGCACGTCGGTACGAGATGACTGTGAACTCCGGCGACGAGATGACGTGCATCACTCGGTAGAGCTGCGTGAAGGCTTCTCTGCTGGAGATGGTGGTGAAATTGTCGTCCATGTCCACAGCGCAGCGCTCCACAATGTAGGCCTTGAGCACGTGCTTCATGAGTCGTTGCGCCTTGTTGGCGCCGCTCTCCCAGTCGTAGTACCAGCGAGAGAAGGACTTGCCGTTCAAGTGGAAGACGAGTGTTTGGTCGTCCTGAGACGAGGCATCCGAGGGCCGAATGGCGGCCACTAAGCCCGATGGACGGTCCTGGACGCCTCCGATCCATTGTCCTTCCAAGTTGGACTCGGTCTGGATCCCTTGCTGGATTTTGTCCACCTCGACGCACTCCCCGGCGCGCAGACTCACGTCGCTCACAGCTTCAAAGCGAGCGAACACCGAAAGGACGTCACTAGGCGGAGGCTGCGGCGGCGCAGTGCCAGATGGACGCTCTGCGATTTGCACTTGGACACTGAGGGACGACCCGCAATAGCTGCGGTCAATATGTTCCGGACAGCAATGAGGGAAGCAGCGCAAGATCTTGAGCCCTTTCGTGCGATTACTCCTATTTAAGGGTCAGAGATGGACCACTTTTTAGTGTAACGCACACAAAATGAGTCATCAATGGAAATTGCAGACCCACCGCTTGTACTCGGACCGGAAGAGCTCCTCGTGGTCGCATTCCAGACGGAAGAAGCTGGCGGACGCCACTTGCAGCGGCGGCGACGGCGCCATCGGCTCTGTGGGGGCCATCCGGCAGGCGTCTCGCTGGATTCGATACTGAGATCAAATGAGAGGAAGAAGGGCCGGCGTTGGGTCCATGTTTTGTCGAAGCGTCCACTGACGCGATCTTTTGACTACGTTTGTAGGAATGTGAGTATGGAGGTGCAAAGCGACGTCTGACCATACTGAAACCAAGTGGTTTCTATACTTGAAGTTTGTAAGGCGCGCTATTCTAGGTTGGACAAGCAAAGACCACACAAAGAAGGAAGACTTTCCTTCTGCGACACGTCGAGTGCGACTGTTCAGAGAGAACCATGTGGACCACACAAAAGTATCCATGCGTAACCACAAATGTTTTTACCATGGCGACGCAATAGTATTTAGTCTGGATAGTGGTGGCGTAAGAAAACCGAGACCTGCACGAGTCTTGTCCATAGAGGCGAGTTCATATGAGTAGAGACCCACGAGTGTGATATTCGAGGGAGATATCGGTCTCTGAGTGCATCCAGCGAGCCGTTCCGGTGGTTCACGCTCTCCACAACTGCCGCTTAACCTCGAGCAACCCCTTGTTTGGTCTTTTGGCCTTAATAAACACCTTGCTACGTTGTTTTGACCTCTGTTGAACCTAGTATCTATAAGGACGGGAAGGCGTTGATAGTGCACCGAGAAGAAGCTGCTTTGAAGATTCCGACGAGATGGCTCGCAGTTATCGATGGCAGACAGTTCATTTGCTCTGAGCCTACTTGCTCTCTACCATTTTTTTGACGCGAGGATTGCTCTGGGTTCTAACCTCTCACCCGCTCGAAGATAGCTTCAGGAGAATTATGAGGGTGTTGCTTAAGCTGCTGTCGAGGCAGAAGCTGCTACGATGAGATTGCCCAGTGGGCGAAAATTAATTATAAATAATCCATACTTACTTTACAGCACACTGGTAGGCTGGCTAACATGGCTCGCCCTACCTTCTGCGCAAGGGAACCCGCGCTTTAGCGTCGCTGTAAATGCCTTATCTGATTGCCCCATCGCTTCATCTCTTTTCTTACGGCTACTTCTGTAGAAGATCACACATTTTACCGAATGTGAGGGGGCTTAGTATACGACTTAAGTGCTGCTCCTTAGAGTGCGATGCGTGCTTGCCCAACATCTAGAACGATTTACAGGCACCACCCTCATAAGTCTCTTTCGCCTGGGACTGCACACTGTTTTTCGAGAGAGTGAAGGGCTTTAGTGGACCTTCGCGTGGCCCCGAAGAACAAACGCAGCATCCAAAATCGTTGCATTTCATCATGGCCCCACTCGATCCACAAGCCATCCCAATGTCTGGCAAGCAGCGTGTGATGTCGGACACTCTGTGAGAGTCAAGGTTGAAGCTCACACTGCTGGATGGACAGGACAGAGAGCTACGCGGGACGACGGCAGATGGAGCATCGCGAAGGCTTTTTGGATACGTTGCAGTCGCAATTTTTTTGGGCGCCATAGGTATTTCACTTGCGAGCGGGCGATGTATTGCCACTTTGTTATTGCTCAACCTTTAGTGATATACGGCGGCTACAGAGAGTGAAGACACAGTAGCGGATGTCGCTTCTTGTCTGGCCAAAGTGGTGTGGAATGCTTTATTCGTCGTCACAGTTGGCACAAGTGATGACCTCCAGCTATCATCGTACCGTATGGTTGATTTGGATTCATCAGTCTCTTCTGGGATTCAAGTTGACAGCGTCGTAAAGCTGGAAAAGGACGTGCGTCTATGAATCTACTTTCGTCCTGGGCTTTGGTATTGGACACGAATTTTAGTTGCAACTGCAGCTACCGTGGATCGTACACGACGTCCAAATAGACCAGCGTACCGCGATGACACTGTGTGTCCTGTGATCGAGCTGGGTAATTATGGGAGGGGTCTTCTTGTAGATCATTCCGCTATACAACGTTGAAGTTGCTGAATAAGGCTGATTGAAGTGCTGATTGACATCTCATTCGAATGCTGGACCACGCCTGACAAACAATCGGAGATGCATAGCGTGCGTTTCCACTCCAGCAGCTTCGGAGTGGACTTGTATTCGACATCCATATACTTCGTCCGGCGCTTAGCTTGACGTGGACGTTTAACTCTTCTGAAGCACGGAAGTGGGTATTTATCTTCAACTGCTGAGTGAGATTTCGCCTGCATTGTAGATTTACATAATCTTGGGTGAGCACTGGCAATAGTTTGGCTTCGGTGGTCAGTGCTGACTCACAAAGGCAGTTTAAGTTGTGCGGTTTACGGCGCAGTTCATAAAGAATATGAACAGATGAAGTGATGCGAGGCAGGAAGACAAAAGAGGACGTTTTCATAGGTACAAGCTCTTCGCTACCTGTCCAAACGTCTGACATGATAGATGCAGGCTATTAGCGACATAGGCCCACAACAAGCCTTCCACGACGCTCGACTCGTCCTGGCAGCGCTGACAGCTCTTGAGTGAAGGGTAAGCAGCATTAAAACAGCCTGGAAATGTGGGTGAGTACTGAATTTTCCCCTCCGAGTCATTGGATGTTGTGGAGTGCGCGATGGTAGTCGCGGTGGACACCAAACGACAATATTTTATACGAATGGGTGCAGACAGAATCTATTACGAGGACGTATCTGTCGACGGGTGAAAATCGGGCAAGATACGAATAAGTGGACATTCTTCTTCTGAGCTTTTGTGGCGAGCTAGTGCACGCGTACTTTGACAATACGTCCAGGAATAAAACGAGCACCAAGCTCTACGGCGAGAAAGAGTTGATATCAGTTCTACTGTTTGGAGTGCGCGCAGGTGCTATGTGGACACTCGGACATTGCTTTACCTGTTCGCTGCTGAGCGTTAAACTACAAGCCAGGAATGCACGGGTAGGATTGTGCATGAAATTAAATGATCAGCATAAAGAAAAGCTGACGTGAAGGAAGGACGAAGATGGACCCATGCGGCAGATCTCTCTGTTATGCAACCAGATGACGCTATCATTCTGAAGTAGACTCAGTGCTTTTGATGGATCCTGTGCACAGTGTCCATGACGACAATTGTGAGATGGTGGCAATGTGGACAAGGGTGAAAAGTGTGATAAACGACGACCACGAGCAATGAAGACACTTCTCCGCCGTTGCTCTACGGACTGTAACACAAACTTGTGACGTCTTAGGGCGACAAGAAACTAATCAGCTGCACTTGAAAAAATCGTCGTGGAGTTCTCGTCCATGTAGTTGTTGGACGCTTTCTTTTGCCGGCTGACTCATTCTGATATTGAAATCACTGTGCTGCGGACCCAATGAACAAAATAACAAAACGGAGAATCGTGCTGAAGTCATTTAAGGGGAAGACGACGAACAAGGACCATTTACAAATCCTCGAATCTGCTGTAATGAAACAGTAAAGGGCGACATACAGTACATACATGCGACAGCAAACAGACCAACCACCAAAAACACAGCATGAGGTCGTTTGGAACGGTTTGGTGATGTTAGCAGTGTGCACGCACGGGCAATTGATCTTGGCGGTCGATACTGCCTCTTAGACGGTGTACAGTAGAAGGTAAACGCGAAAGCACCTGTACTGTGATTCAATGAGAATAAACCAAGAGTATCCGGCTGAAGTACGTGCTGTGGGGCAAGGGTACGAGACAACAGAGGACATCCTCACAGCTACTGTCGAAGGAACTGAGACTGCGGAGTGCGCCGAATAAAAGCAAGTACTTGCTGGAAATCGGGAATATTGGGGTGACGAGTGCCTCGAACGTGAAGAGGTACACATTTTGGCAACCTTGTGCTTGTTCATAGTGTCAGAGCTATCACACACACACACCAGAACACCGATATGGCCTCCCGATAATCTCCCAAACTCCGTTCACCCCGTCTAACATCCGCTATGGTTTCTGACAGATCTAGGGATCAACCACAGCCTACCCCGACGGAGATAAGTTGGCGCTAGTTGACCTGCTTGCCGCACGGACACCTTTCGAGAGAATAGCAGTGAACTTCTCTTATCACTGCGAAGTAGATTCATCATCTGTGCTGGGATGGCATTTGCGGTCACGTGGAAACCTCAATCACTGCAAGTTGGGACGGGTTGCATGCTGGGAAGAGGCCAAGACATGCAGGAAGAGCAGTGCTTGACGTAGCAAAAGCCGAGGCAAAGGCAAAGTGCATTGGGGAGCACTGACCATTACATTCCGACTCTTAATTAATTGAGGAATCTGTGCGGAAGAATACATTACAAGGGTGAAAATCTGACAGGAAGCAGTCTACAAGGCACTAGAGTCGCATTGCTGAAGACACACAGTGGCAGAAAGCAGCGTGAAACTCTGAAAATCACATCCCCAACTGACCGATGGACACCGAGCGACAACTGCGTGAGGAATATGCGTGAGCAAAATAAATTTGGAGGGCGCTGCGGTGTCGACGGCTGAAACGATGGCAGCTTCGCAGAGATTGGTGTAGGTGGACACTCTTCTCCCGTGCTGCTGCTGCAGTATTTGTACACATGTTCATCATTCGTGCTGCAACCAAAAGCAGCAAGCTCTACGGCGATCGAGTTTGGCGCGAATACTGCATTTGGTGTGCATGCAGCTGCCATGTGGACGTTTTGAGCATTGTGTTTCTCTAGTCGCCACTGAGTTTCATGGTGCAGACCAGATGGTGCATCAAAGCTGGTTACTATCCCTGACGGAGAGGATTATGCATGAAATAGAAATATGTTGGGAGGATGAAAAGAAACAGCTGATGTGGAGGGAGGACGAAACAAAAGACAAGGGTGGGACGTGTGGTAAGCTACAAGAAATTGCGACCTCGAGCATGTGGACACTTGTCAGTCTGTGGTCGGGGACTGTAGTACGCAGTTGTGATGTATCGCTGAGCGAAAAATACTGATCAGCGCACGAAAAAACATGCCGTGGGTTATGGTGTGTGTAGACATTTGGACACTGGTTTTCGCCAGTCGCGGTGGACGAATGTGCCTGGACGTTGCAATCTAGGCGTCGTAGACCCACTGAAGGAGAAAACGAGTGTGGAGAACTGGCGGGAATATGAGGACAGAGGTGTGGTCGTCGAACGAAGCCGTCGTTGACGTGAGTATTCAATTCGTACAGCTATGATTCGTCCGTGGACAACTGTCGACAAATGACAGGAGGCGTGATTACTGCGAAAGTAGCGCAGCAGTCAGCACTTGAATCACATCTGCGTCCAAGAAGACACTAGCTGCAACTTCACCTGCGTCTGTAATTTTCAGTGCGGAGAACTGGGACAGGCAGCGCGCTGGGAAGTGACAGCCAGTATCGAAGGAGTGGTGGACGGCGTCGATTCTGTGGAGGATTGACAGTCTGGCAACGACACAAGACTCTACTACGTGGACATTCTCCTCCAGGGTTCTATACGTACGTGTTTTGTAGTGGCTGTAGGAATATCTGGCGCTCAGATCTTTGGAAAAATGCCGCGCAGCTCGTCAGCGAGGAAATTTGACGCGAGCATTGCATCCTGGAGTACGTGCATCTGCGAGGTGGACACTTCGCCACATTTTCCCTCACACTTGGACAGCATTTCTCTAGTCGCTGTCAGAAAAATTATGACATGAGCATGAAAAAATACGAAGACGATCGTATGAAAAATATGTGCGAGCTTCAAGAAAAAAAATCAACAGCGGACGACGCGGAGGACGTACGGAAGACGACACATGGTGGCAGCCCTTCTAGGACACACAGCTGGATGATGCGACCTCGGAGCTGATGCCGTTGGCGTCGAGGAATCTGACGATAAATGGCTGTTGTTCGCACGCGGTCCCGGCGGATCAGCTGTGGAGAGCGTCAGTGAGACGTTGGCAGCGTGAACGAGGACGAGAAGCCAGGGAAGCGGCTCAGCTGTGCGAACACGAGCTTGGTGGACATTCCTCACTCTGTCCACTTTGTCCAAGAGATGCTGTAGACGCCGCATTTGGTGGCGCAGCATAATCATTGCGCGCGAAATTGTTCATCGCGACATTATCGTCTGGGTCGACATTTTTGTTTTGTTTTGGACGCTTGTTTTCGCCAGTCGCGGATGGACGACTTCATTGGATGTTGAAGGAAAGGGGAGTATGGTCGAGTGAGTGCAGATAAGGCCAAGAAGCAGTCTACAAGGCACTAGAGTCGCATCGCTGAAGACACACAGTGGCAGAAAGCAGCGTGAAACTCTGAAAATCACATCCCCAACTGACCGATGGACACCGAGCGACAACTGCGTGAGGAATATGCGTGAGCAGAATAAATTTGGAGGGCGCTGCGGTGTCGACGGCTGAAACGATGGCAGCTTCGCAGAGATTGGTGTAGGTGGACACTCTTCTCCCGTGCTGCTGCTGCAGTATTTGTACACATGTTCATCATTCGCGCTGCAACCAAAAGCAGCAAGCTCTACGGCGATCGAGTTTGGCGCGAATACTGCATTTGGTGTGCATGCAGCTGCCATGTGGACGTTTTGAGCATTGTGTTTCTCTAGTCGCCACTGAGTTTCATGGTGCAGACCAGATGGTGCATCAAAGCTGGTTACTATCCCTGACGGAGAGGATTATGCATGAAATAGAAATATGTTGGGAGGATGAAAAGAAACAGCTGATGTGGAGGGAGGACGAAACAAAAGACAAGGGTGGGACGTGTGGTAAGCTACAAGAAATTGCGACCTCGAGCATGTGGACACTTGTCAGTCTGTGGTCGGGGACTGTAGTACGCAGTTGTGATGTATCGCTGAGCGAAAAATACTGATCAGCGCACGAAAAAACATGCCGTGGGTTATGGTGTGTGTAGACATTTGGACACTGGTTTTCGCCAGTCGCGGTGGACGAATGTGCCCGGACGTTGCAATCTAGGCGTCGTAGACCCACTGAAGGAGAAAACGAGTGTGGAGAACTGGCGGGAATATGAGGACAGAGGTGTGGTCGTCGAACGAAGCCGTCGTTGACGTGAGTATTCAATTCGTACAGCTATGATTCGTCCGTGGACAACTGTCGACAAATGACAGGAGGCGTGATTACTGCGAAAGTAGCGCAGCAGTCAGCACTTGAATCACATCTGCGTCCAAGAAGACACTAGCTGCAACTTCACCTGCGTCTGTAATTTTCAGTGCGGAGAACTGGGACAGGCAGCGCGCTGGGAAGTGACAGCCAGTATCGAAGGAGTGGTGGACGGCGTCGATTCTGTGGAGGATTGACAGTCTGGCAACGACACAAGACTCTACTACGTGGACATTCTCCTCCAGGGTTCTATACGTACGTGTTTTGTAGTGGCTGTAGGAATATCTGGCGCTCAGATCTTTGGAAAAATGCCGCGCAGCTCGTCAGCGAGGAAATTTGACGCGAGCATTGCATCCTGGAGTACGTGCATCTGCGAGGTGGACACTTCGCCACATTTTCCTCACACTTGGACAGCATTTCTCTAGTCGCTGTCAGAAAAATTATGACATGAGCATGAAAAAATACGAAGACGATCGTATGAAAAATATGTGCGAGCTTCAAGAAAAAAATCAACAGCGGACGACGCGGAGGACGTACGGAAGACGACACATGGTGGCAGCCCTTCTAGGACACACAGCTGGATGATGCGACCTCGGAGCTGATGCCGTTGGCGTCGAGGAATCTGACGATAAATGGCTGTTGTTCGCACGCGGTCCCGGCGGATCAGCTGTGGAGAGCGTCAGTGAGACGTTGGCAGCGTGAACGAGGACGAGAAGCCAGGGAAGCGGCTCAGCTGTGCGAACACGAGCTTGGTGGACATTCCTCACTCTGTCCACTTTGTCCAAGAAGATGCTGTAGACGCCGCATTTGGTGGCGCAGCATAATCATTGCGCGCGAAATTGTTCATCGCGACATTATCGTCTGGGTCGACATTTTGTTTTGTTTTGGACGCTTGTTTTCGCCAGTCGCGGATGGACGACTTCATTGGATGTTGAAGGAAAGGGGAGTATGGTCGAGTGAGTGCAGATAAGGCCAAGAAGCAGTCTACAAGGCACTAGAGTCGCATCGCTGAAGACACACAGTGGCAGAAAGCAGCGTGAAACTCTGAAAATCACATCCCCAACTGACCGATGGACACCGAGCGACAACTGCGTGAGGAATATGCGTGAGCAGAATAAATTTGGAGGGCGCTGCGGTGTCGACGGCTGAAACGATGGCAGCTTCGCAGAGATTGGTGTAGGTGGACACTCTTCTCCCGTGCTGCTGCTGCAGTATTTGTACACATGTTCATCATTCGCGCTGCAAACAAAAGCAGCAAGCTCTACGGCGATCGAGTTTGGCGCGAATACTGCATTTGGTGTGCATGCAGCTGCCATGTGGACGTTTGAGCATTGTGTTTCTCTAGTCGCCACTGAGTTTCATGGTGCAGACCAGATGGTGCATCAAAGCTGGTTACTATCCCTGACGGAGAGGATTATGCATGAAATAGAAATATGTTGGGAGGATGAAAAGAAACAGCTGATGTGGAGGGAGGACGAAACAAAAGACAAGGGTGGGACGTGTGGTAAGCTACAAGAAATTGCGACCTCGAGCATGTGGACACTTGTCAGTCTGTGGTCGGGGACTGTAGTACGCAGTTGTGATGTATCGCTGAGCGAAAAATACTGATCAGCGCACGAAAACATGCCGTGGGTTATGGTGTGTGTAGACATTTGGACACTGGTTTTCGCCAGTCGCGGTGGACGAATGTGCCTGGACGTTGCAATCTAGGCGTCGTAGACCCACTGAAGGAGAAAACGAGTGTGGAGAACTGGCGGGAATATGAGGACAGAGGTGTGGTCGTCGAACGAAGCCGTCGTTGACGTGAGTATTCAATTCGTACAGCTATGATTCGTCCGTGGACAACTGTCGACAAATGACAGGAGGCGTGATTACTGCGAAAGTAGCGCAGCAGTCAGCACTTGAATCACATCTGCGTCCAAGAAGACACTAGCTGCAACTTCACCTGCGTCTGTAATTTTCAGTGCGGAGAACTGGGACAGGCAGCGCGCTGGGAAGTGACAGCCAGTATCGAAGGAGTGGTGGACGGCGTCGATTCTGTGGAGGATTGACAGTCTGGCAACGACACAAGACTCTACTACGTGGACATTCTCCTCCAGGGTTCTATACGTACGTGTTTTGTAGTGGCTGTAGGAATATCTGGCGCTCAGATCTTTGGAAAAATGCCGCGCAGCTCGTCAGCGAGGAAATTTGACGCGAGCATTGCATCCTGGAGTACGTGCATCTGCGAGGTGGACACTTCGCCACATTTTCCTCACACTTGGACAGCATTTCTCTAGTCGCTGTCAGAAAAATTATGACATGAGCATGAAAAAATACGAAGACGATCGTATGAAAAATATGTGCGAGCTTCAAGAAAAAAATCAACAGCGGACGACGCGGAGGACGTACGGAAGACGACACATGGTGGCAGCCCTTCTAGGACACACAGCTGGATGATGCGACCTCGGAGCTGATGCCGTTGGCGTCGAGGAATCTGACGATAAATGGCTGTTGTTCGCACGCGGTCCCGGCGGATCAGCTGTGGAGAGCGTCAGTGAGACGTTGGCAGCGTGAACGAGGACGAGAAGCCAGGGAAGCGGCTCAGCTGTGCGAACACGAGCTTGGTGGACATTCCTCACTCTGTCCACTTTGTCCAAGAGATGCTGTAGACGCCGCATTTGGTGGCGCAGCATAATCATTGCGCGCGAAATTGTTCATCGCGACATTATCGTCTGGGTCGACATTTTTGTTTTGTTTTGGACGCTTGTTTTCGCCAGTCGCGGATGGACGACTTCATTGGATGTTGAAGGAAAGGGGAGTATGGTCGAGTGAGTGCAGATAAGGCCAAGAAGCAGTCTACAAGGCACTAGAGTCGCATCGCTGAAGACACACAGTGGCAGAAAGCAGCGTGAAACTCTGAAAATCACATCCCCAACTGACCGATGGACACCGAGCGACAACTGCGTGAGGAATATGCGTGAGCAGAATAAATTTGGAGGGCGCTGCGGTGTCGACGGCTGAAACGATGGCAGCTTCGCAGAGATTGGTGTAGGTGGACACTCTTCTCCCGTGCTGCTGCTGCAGTATTTGTACACATGTTCATCATTCGCGCTGCAACCAAAAGCAGCAAGCTCTACGGCGATCGAGTTTGGCGCGAATACTGCATTTGGTGTGCATGCAGCTGCCATGTGGACGTTTTGAGCATTGTGTTTCTCTAGTCGCCACTGAGTTTCATGGTGCAGACCAGATGGTGCATCAAAGCTGGTTACTATCCCTGACGGAGAGGATTATGCATGAAATAGAAATATGTTGGGAGGATGAAAAGAAACAGCTGATGTGGAGGGAGGACGAAACAAAAGACAAGGGTGGGACGTGTGGTAAGCTACAAGAAATTGCTGACCTCGAGCATGTGGACACTTGTCAGTCTGTGGTCGGGGACTGTAGTACGCAGTTGTGATGTATCGCTGAGCGAAAAATACTGATCAGCGCACGAAAAAACATGCCGTGGGTTATGGTGTGTGTAGACATTTGGACACTGGTTTTCGCCAGTCGCGGTGGACGAATGTGCCTGGACGTTGCAATCTAGGCGTCGTAGACCCACTGAAGGAGAAAACGAGTGTGGAGAACTGGCGGGAATATGAGGACAGAGGTGTGGTCGTCGAACGAAGCCGTCGTTGACGTGAGTATTCAATTCGTACAGCTATGATTCGTCCGTGGACAACTGTCGACAAATGACAGGAGGCGTGATTACTGCGAAAGTAGCGCAGCAGTCAGCACTTGAATCACATCTGCGTCCAAGAAGACACTAGCTGCAACTTCACCTGCGTCTGTAATTTTCAGTGCGGAGAACTGGGACAGGCAGCGCGCTGGGAAGTGACAGCCAGTATCGAAGGAGTGGTGGACGGCGTCGATTCTGTGGAGGATTGACAGTCTGGCAACGACACAAGACTCTACTACGTGGACATTCTCCTCCAGGGTTCTATACGTACGTGTTTTGTAGTGGCTGTAGGAATATCTGGCGCTCAGATCTTTGGAAAAAATGCCGCGCAGCTCGTCAGCGAGGAAATTTGACGCGAGCATTGCATCCTGGAGTACGTGCATCTGCGAGGTGGACACTTCGCCACATTTTCCCTCACACTTGGACAGCATTTCTCTAGTCGCTGTCAGAAAAATTATGACATGAGCATGAAAAAATACGAAGACGATCGTATGAAAAATATGTGCGAGCTTCAAGAAAAAAAATCAACAGCGGACGACGCGGAGGACGTACGGAAGACGACACATGGTGGCAGCCCTTCTAGGACACACAGCTGGATGATGCGACCTCGGAGCTGATGCCGTTGGCGTCGAGGAATCTGACGATAAATGGCTGTTGTTCGCACGCGGTCCCGGCGGATCAGCTGTGGAGAGCGTCAGTGAGACGTTGGCAGCGTGAACGAGGACGAGAAGCCAGGGAAGCGGCTCAGCTGTGCGAACACGAGCTTGGTGGACATTCCTCACTCTGTCCACTTTGTCCAAGAGATGCTGTAGACGCCGCATTTGGTGGCGCAGCATAATCATTGCGCGCGAAATTGTTCATCGCGACATTATCGTCTGGGTCGACATTTTTGTTTTGTTTTGGACGCTTGTTTTCGCCAGTCGCGGATGGACGACTTCATTGGATGTTGAAGGAAAGGGGAGTATGGTCGAGTGAGTGCAGATAAGGCCAAGAAGCAGTCTACAAGGCACTAGAGTCGCATCGCTGAAGACACACAGTGGCAGAAAGCAGCGTGAAACTCTGAAAATCACATCCCCAACTGACCGATGGACACCGAGCGACAACTGCGTGAGGAATATGCGTGAGCAGAATAAATTTGGAGGGCGCTGCGGTGTCGACGGCTGAAACGATGGCAGCTTCGCAGAGATTGGGTGTAGGTGGACACTCTTCTCCCGTGCTGCTGCTGCAGTATTTGTACACATGTTCATCATTCGCGCTGCAACCAAAAGCAGCAAGCTCTACGGCGATCGAGTTTGGCGCGAATACTGCATTTGGTGTGCATGCAGCTGCCATGTGGACGTTTTGAGCATTGTGTTTCTCTAGTCGCCACTGAGTTTCATGGTGCAGACCAGATGGTGCATCAAAGCTGGTTACTATCCCTGACGGAGAGGATTATGCATGAAATAGAAATATGTTGGGAGGATGAAAAGAAACAGCTGATGTGGAGGGAGGACGAAACAAAAGACAAGGGTGGGACGTGTGGTAAGCTACAAGAAATTGCGACCTCGAGCATGTGGACACTTGTCAGTCTGTGGTCGGGGACTGTAGTACGCAGTTGTGATGTATCGCTGAGCGAAAAATACTGATCAGCGCACGAAAAAACATGCCGTGGGTTATGGTGTGTGTAGACATTTGGACACTGGTTTTCGCCAGTCGCGGTGGACGAATGTGCCTGGACGTTGCAATCTAGGCGTCGTAGACCCACTGAAGGAGAAAACGAGTGTGGAGAACTGGCGGGAATATGAGGACAGAGGTGTGGTCGTCGAACGAAGCCGTCGTTGACGTGAGTATTCAATTCGTACAGCTATGATTCGTCCGTGGACAACTGTCGACAAATGACAGGAGGCGTGATTACTGCGAAAGTAGCGCAGCAGTCAGCACTTGAATCACATCTGCGTCCAAGAAGACACTAGCTGCAACTTCACCTGCGTCTGTAATTTTCAGTGCGGAGAACTGGGACAGGCAGCGCGCTGGGAAGTGACAGCCAGTATCGAAGGAGTGGTGGACGGCGTCGATTCTGTGGAGGATTGACAGTCTGGCAACGACACAAGACTCTACTACGTGGACATTCTCCTCCAGGGTTCTATACGTACGTGTTTTGTAGTGGCTGTAGGAATATCTGGCGCTCAGATCTTTGGAAAAATGCCGCGCAGCTCGTCAGCGAGGAAATTTGACGCGAGCATTGCATCCTGGAGTACGTGCATCTGCGAGGTGGACACTTCGCCACATTTTCCCTCACACTTGGACAGCATTTCTCTAGTCGCTGTCAGAAAAATTATGACATGAGCATGAAAAAATACGAAGACGATCGTATGAAAAATATGTGCGAGCTTCAAGAAAAAAATCAACAGCGGACGACGCGGAGGACGTACGGAAGACGACACATGGTGGCAGCCCTTCTAGGACACACAGCTGGATGATGCGACCTCGGAGCTGATGCCGTTGGCGTCGAGGAATCTGACGATAAATGGCTGTTGTTCGCACGCGGTCCCGGCGGATCAGCTGTGGAGAGCGTCAGTGAGACGTTGGCAGCGTGAACGAGGACGAGAAGCCAGGGAAGCGGCTCAGCTGTGCGAACACGAGCTTGGTGGACATTCCTCACTCTGTCCACTTTGTCCAAGAGATGCTGTAGACGCCGCATTTGGTGGCGCAGCATAATCATTGCGCGCGAAATTGTTCATCGCGACATTATCGTCTGGGTCGACATTTTTGTTTTGTTTTGGACGCTTGTTTTCGCCAGTCGCGGATGGACGACTTCATTGGATGTTGAAGGAAAGGGGAGTATGGTCGAGTGAGTGCAGATAAGGCCAAGAAGCAGTCTACAAGGCACTAGAGTCGCATCGCTGAAGACACACAGTGGCAGAAAGCAGCGTGAAACTCTGAAAATCACATCCCCAACTGACCGATGGACACCGAGCGACAACTGCGTGAGGAATATGCGTGAGCAGAATAAATTTGGAGGGCGCTGCGGTGTCGACGGCTGAAACGATGGCAGCTTCGCAGAGATTGGTGTAGGTGGACACTCTTCTCCCGTGCTGCTGCTGCAGTATTTGTACACATGTTCATCATTCGTGCTGCAACCAAAAGCAGCAAGCTCTACGGCGATCGAGTTTGGCGCGAATACTGCATTTGGTGTGCATGCAGCTGCCATGTGGACGTTTTGAGCATTGTGTTTCTCTAGTCGCCACTGAGTTTCATGGTGCAGACCAGATGGTGCATCAAAGCTGGTTACTATCCCTGACGGAGAGGATTATGCATGAAATAGAAATATGTTGGGAGGATGAAAAGAAACAGCTGATGTGGAGGGAGGACGAAACAAAAGACAAGGGTGGGACGTGTGGTAAGCTACAAGAAATTGCGACCTCGAGCATGTGGACACTTGTCAGTCTGTGGTCGGGGACTGTAGTACGCAGTTGTGATGTATCGCTGAGCGAAAAATACTGATCAGCGCACGAAAAAACATGCCGTGGGTTATGGTGTGTGTAGACATTTGGACACTGGTTTTCGCCAGTCGCGGTGGACGAATGTGCCTGGACGTTGCAATCTAGGCGTCGTAGACCCACTGAAGGAGAAAACGAGTGTGGAGAACTGGCGGGAATATGAGGACAGAGGTGTGGTCGTCGAACGAAGCCGTCGTTGACGTGAGTATTCAATTCGTACAGCTATGATTCGTCCGTGGACAACTGTCGACAAATGACAGGAGGCGTGATTACTGCGAAAGTAGCGCAGCAGTCAGCACTTGAATCACATCTGCGTCCAAGAAGACACTAGCTGCAACTTCACCTGCGTCTGTAATTTTCAGTGCGGAGAACTGGGACAGGCAGCGCGCTGGAAAGCGACAGCCATATATGTGGACCGCTGATCTTTTTGATGGGTGTGTGCTATAACGAGCCGGACTTGAAGTCGACGCCGGAGCTGTGTGAATTTCAGCATCTAGCGCTGGCTGGTGGTTCTGTTTCTCACTGGTAGTTGGGTATGTCTCTGGCGTGGGTCATTTTTGTCCCGTTCAGTCGAGAAAAAATATGACCACCGCTGTGGTGTACCAGGACAGCGAGACGGTGGGAGACGGCGTCAGCGTTGCTGTCACTTTGTTGGCCACACCCCATCAGGCCGGATTGTTTTCTTCTTCTTCTTCTTCTTTCATTGTTTGGTGCTCGGGGAAGACCAATTGTTTTTGTCCTGTCGAAAACGCCGGCAGAACGAGAATTGCAGCGTGAACAAGAAGGACACCCTCGCAGGCAACAGTTGGGATGGCCGGAAAAAATAAAATGGATGTGCGCATGTGCGTTTGGGATCTTGTGGACATTCATTTCTGGCGAGCACTGGTGGACGTGTCTTGTCCTCGTGTGTCTGGTGTCTACTTTCGTCGGCAAAGAAGCAACGACCCCATGTTTTGAACTGGTGCACTCGTTGCAGCTTAGGTGGGGACACTTCTGGAGGACAGTGGAGCGTGCCGTTGATTTCGGTAGTCGAAGCTGCCTCCATCCAAATCCCGTAAACACGCCAGAAAAATGATTCTGTGCCGAAGAGATCGAAATTGAAGATCCGGCTACGACCAAGACACCAAGTGAGACAGGGAGACAAGAGAGGACAGCTTTGCTTTGTAATTCCTCACTGCTGCTTCAACGAATGAGGGCGACGGAAGAAAGCGCACGTCACCGCGGCAATTATTTAGAAAAACTAAACCGTTCAAATGCAGCGTGCCGCTGTGTGTAGCAGTGGATATGTGGATGCGTGGATGGATGGTGTACATTGGTGGAGACAACTCTCCGAGTAAAGGCAACTGGGGCGATGAACCAACGAAAGCAGGTGGTGGCATCGCCAGACCTACATCGATAGCGACGGATTCTTTCAAGGCTTTGAGAGGGTGGATCGGAGCTGCAGAGCTGCACAGATGAGCGTCCCCGGGATGTGAACACTCCCTCTTCGTACGTAATGAGTGCGTAATTTGTGCGCTGGTGCCGTGAAAGAGTGTTTATCTCGTGCTGTGATTGTTTCTCACGGATAGCAAGGCATCAAGAGCTACCGACGGGTATTTGTTTTGGCGATTCGGTCACTTGGGGTCTGTGTGGACAATTAAGAAGGTTGCACGTACGACGATACTTGCAATGTTTTTCAATTGCCTACCTGATCTCGACCACGATGAGTCATGGACTTGAGTGGACAACCGTGCGTGTGTGAATGTCCGTGAGGTGGACGAAATGAAATTGGCACCCTCTAGGAAAAAATGCGCCTGGCTCGGAGGACGGAAAATAGAGGACACGTTTTGCGAAGCGCTGTATCCGTGTCAGACGGTTAGCATTTGCCGCGGGCCAAGTTGATGGTTTTGGTGTTTGAGTGAGGTGCTGATGGTATGCAAGACGGATGCTTCGGTGTTCGTGTGGTGTCAGTCGAAGCACTGTATACTGAAGAAAGCAAGCCCACATCCGAAACGATTACACGAGTGAGAAAAAATAAGAGAGCACAGTGTGTGCTGTGGTTTGATTTGTGGGAGCGGGTGGACGTGCAGGTGGACGTATATGTGGACATGCGGCCCGCTGATCTTTTTGATGGGTGTGTGCTATAACGAGCCGGACTTGAAGTCGACGCCGGAGCTGTGTGAATTTCAGCATCTAGCGCTGGCTGGTGGTTCTGTTTCTCACTGGTAGTTGGGTATGTCTCTGGCGTGGGTCATTTTTGTCCCGTTCAGTCGAGAAAAAATATGACCACCGCTGTGGTGTACCAGGACAGCGAGACGGTGGGAGACGGCGTCAGCGTTGCTGTCACTTTGTTGGCCACACCCCATCAGGCCGGATTGTTTTCTTCTTCTTCTTCTTCTTTCATTGTTTGGTGCTCGGGGAAGACCAATTGTTTTTGTCCTGTCGAAAACGCCGGCAGAACGAGAATTGCAGCGTGAACAAGAAGGACACCCTCGCAGGCAACAGTTGGGATGGCCGGAAAAAATAAAATGGATGTGCGCATGTGCGTTTGGGATCTTGTGGACATTCATTTCTGGCGAGCACTGGTGGACGTGTCTTGTCCTCGTGTGTCTGGTGTCTACTTTCGTCGGCAAAGAAGCAACGACCCCATGTTTTGAACTGGTGCACTCGTTGCAGCTTAGGTGGGGACACTTCTGGAGGACAGTGGAGCGTGCCGTTGATTTCGGTAGTCGAAGCTGCCTCCATCCAAATCCCGTAAACACGCCAGAAAAATGATTCTGTGCCGAAGAGATCGAAATTGAAGATCCGGCTACGACCAAGACACCAAGTGAGACAGGGAGACAAGAGAGGACAGCTTTGCTTTGTAATTCCTCACTGCTGCTTCAACGAATGAGGGCGACGGAAGAAAGCGCACGTCACCGCGGCAATTATTTAGAAAAACTAAACCGTTCAAAATGCAGCGTGCCGCTGTGTGTAGCAGTGGATATGTGGATGCGTGGATGGATGGTGTACATTGGTGGAGACAACTCTCCGAGTAAAGGCAACTGGGGCGATGAACCAACGAAAGCAGGTGGTGGCATCGCCAGACCTACATCGATAGCGACGGATTCTTTCAAGGCTTTGAGAGGGTGGATCGGAGCTGCAGAGCTGCACAGATGAGCGTCCCCGGGATGTGAACACTCCCTCTTCGTACGTAATGAGTGCGTAATTTGTGCGCTGGTGCCGTGAAAGAGTGTTTATCTCGTGCTGTGATTGTTTCTCACGGATAGCAAGGCATCAAGAGCTACCGACGGGTATTTGTTTTGGCGATTCGGTCACTTGGGGTCTGTGTGGACAATTAAGAAGGTTGCACGTACGACGATACTTGCAATGTTTTTCAATTGCCTACCTGATCTCGACCACGATGAGTCATGGACTTGAGTGGACAACCGTGCGTGTGTGAATGTCCGTGAGGTGGACGAAATGAAATTGGCACCCTCTAGGAAAAAAATGCGCCTGGCTCGGAGGACGGAAAATAGAGGACACGTTTTGCGAAGCGCTGTATCCGTGTCAGACGGTTAGCATTTGCCGCGGGCCAAGTTGATGGTTTTGGTGTTTGAGTGAGGTGCTGATGGTATGCAAGACGGATGCTTCGGTGTTCGTGTGGTGTCAGTCGAAGCACTGTATACTGAAGAAAGCAAGCCCACATCCGAAACGATTACACGAGTGAGAAAAATAAGAGAGCACAGTGTGTGCTGTGGTTTGATTTGTGGGAGCGGGTGGACGTGCAGGTGGACGTATATGTGGACATGCGGCCCGCTGATCTTTTTGATGGGTGTGTGCTATAACGAGCCGGACTTGAAGTCGACGCCGGAGCTGTGTGAATTTCAGCATCTAGCGCTGGCTGGTGGTTCTGTTTCTCACTGGTAGTTGGGTATGTCTCTGGCGTGGGTCATTTTTGTCCCGTTCAGTCGAGAAAAAATATGACCACCGCTGTGGTGTACCAGGACAGCGAGACGGTGGGAGACGGCGTCAGCGTTGCTGTCACTTTGTTGGCCACACCCCATCAGGCCGGATTGTTTTCTTCTTCTTCTTCTTCTTTCATTGTTTGGTGCTCGGGGAAGACCAATTGTTTTTGTCCTGTCGAAAACGCCGGCAGAACGAGAATTTCAGCGTGAACAAGAAGGACACCCTCGCAGGCAACAGTTGGGATGGCCGGAAAAAATAAAATGGATGTGCGCATGTGCGTTTGGGATCTTGTGGACATTCATTTCTGGCGAGCACTGGTGGACGTGTCTTGTCCTCGTGTGTCTGGTGTCTACTTTCGTCGGCAAAGAAGCAACGACCCCATGTTTTGAACTGGTGCACTCGTTGCAGCTTAGGTGGGGACACTTCTGGAGGACAGTGGAGCGTGCCGTTGATTTCGGTAGTCGAAGCTGCCTCCATCCAAATCCCGTAAACACGCCAGAAAAATGATTCTGTGCCGAAGAGATCGAAATTGAAGATCCGGCTACGACCAAGACACCAAGTGAGACAGGGAGACAAGAGAGGACAGCTTTGCTTTGTAATTCCTCACTGCTGCTTCAACGAATGAGGGCGACGGAAGAAAGCGCACGTCACCGCGGCAATTATTTAGAAAAACTAAACCGTTCAAAATGCAGCGTGCCGCTGTGTGTAGCAGTGGATATGTGGATGCGTGGATGGATGGTGTACATTGGTGGAGACAACTCTCCGAGTAAAGGCAACTGGGGCGATGAACCAACGAAAGCAGGTGGTGGCATCGCCAGACCTACATCGATAGCGACGGATTCTTTCAAGGCTTTGAGAGGGTGGATCGGAGCTGCAGAGCTGCACAGATGAGCGTCCCCGGGATGTGAACACTCCCTCTTCGTACGTAATGAGTGCGTAATTTGTGCGCTGGTGCCGTGAAAGAGTGTTTATCTCGTGCTGTGATTGTTTCTCACGGATAGCAAGGCATCAAGAGCTACCGACGGGTATTTGTTTTGGCGATTCGGTCACTTGGGGTCTGTGTGGACAATTAAGAAGGTTGCACGTACGACGATACTTGCAATGTTTTTCAATTGCCTACCTGATCTCGACCACGATGAGTCATGGACTTGAGTGGACAACCGTGCGTGTGTGAATGTCCGTGAGGTGGACGAAATGAAATTGGCACCCTCTAGGAAAAAATGCGCCTGGCTCGGAGGACGGAAAATAGAGGACACGTTTTGCGAAGCGCTGTATCCGTGTCAGACGGTTAGCATTTGCCGCGGGCCAAGTTGATGGTTTTGGTGTTTGAGTGAGGTGCTGATGGTATGCAAGACGGATGCTTCGGTGTTCGTGTGGTGTCAGTCGAAGCACTGTATACTGAAGAAAGCAAGCCCACATCCGAAACGATTACACGAGTGAGAAAAATAAGAGAGCACAGTGTGTGCTGTGGTTTGATTTGTGGGAGCGGGTGGACGTGCAGGTGGACGTATATGTGGACATGCGGCCCGCTGATCTTTTGATGGGTGTGTGCTATAACGAGCCGGACTTGAAGTCGACGCCGGAGCTGTGTGAATTTCAGCATCTAGCGCTGGCTGGTGGTTCTGTTTCTCACTGGTAGTTGGGTATGTCTCTGGCGTGGGTCATTTTTGTCCCGTTCAGTCGAGAAAAAATATGACCACCGCTGTGGTGTACCAGGACAGCGAGACGGTGGGAGACGGCATCAGCGTTGCTGTCACTTTGTTGGCCACACCCCATCAGGCCGGATTGTTTTCTTCTTCTTCTTCTTCTTTCATTGTTTGGTGCTCGGGGAAGACCAATTGTTTTTGTCCTGTCGAAAACGCCGGCAGAACGAGAATTGCAGCGTGAACAAGAAGGACACCCTCGCAGGCAACAGTTGGGATGGCCGGAAAAAATAAAATGGATGTGCGCATGTGCGTTTGGGATCTTGTGGACATTCATTTCTGGCGAGCACTGGTGGACGTGTCTTGTCCTCGTGTGTCTGGTGTCTACTTTCGTCGGCAAAGAAGCAACGACCCCATGTTTTGAACTGGTGCACTCGTTGCAGCTTAGGTGGGGACACTTCTGGAGGACAGTGGAGCGTGCCGTTGATTTCGGTAGTCGAAGCTGCCTCCATCCAAATCCCGTAAACACGCCAGAAAAATGATTCTGTGCCGAAGAGATCGAAATTGAAGATCCGGCTACGACCAAGACACCAAGTGAGACAGGGAGACAAGAGAGGACAGCTTTGCTTTGTAATTCCTCACTGCTGCTTCAACGAATGAGGGCGACGGAAGAAAGCGCACGTCACCGCGGCAATTATTTAGAAAAACTAAACCGTTCAAAATGCAGCGTGCCGCTGTGTGTAGCAGTGGATATGTGGATGCGTGGATGGATGGTGTACATTGGTGGAGACAACTCTCCGAGTAAAGGCAACTGGGGCGATGAACCAACGAAAGCAGGTGGTGGCATCGCCAGACCTACATCGATAGCGACGGATTCTTTCAAGGCTTTGAGAGGGTGGATCGGAGCTGCAGAGCTGCACAGATGAGCGTCCCCGGGATGTGGACACTCCCTCTTCGTACGTAATGAGTGCGTAATTTGTGCGCTGGTGCCGTGAAAGAGTGTTTATCTCGTGCTGTGATTGTTTCTCACGGATAGCAAGGCATCAAGAGCTACCGACGGGTGTGATTCGGTCACTTGGAGTCTGGAGTCTCTGTTAAGCGATATGCGTCAGGGCATCGAGTACAACATTTTGCAGAACGGACGAGGTGACCGAATTTAAAGTTCCATTTGTACGGAGAAATTCATGTACAATCGAAGACAAACGAGGACATTTTTCTTCCAAAACTTGGTGGTTGTTTTGAGGGGCTAGAGTGACAGAAGGTAACGAGAGATAGAAGCCAAAAGAGGACATTTTGGCAAGGCACAAAAAAATATGCGGTCAATAAAAAAATCTGCGGCTGTGGGGTAACACGAAAAATGTGTTTGTTTAACATTTTGACACAAAACAAAGTGGTATTGTGTTTCCCGATAGCTCTGGCGTATCCAGAAGCAATGCCACACACGTGAGAGAGCTTCAAATCCTGGAACAAAATGATGAAATCGTAGTGGAAAGAAAGTAGTGAACTTAAACTTTACGTGGTTTTATCGCATACCATAACGGACGTTTGTGCTTTTAAAGCATGGAAAGAAAGCAAAAGTGATCCATCTCGTCACCAGCGTCCTAGTCATCAATGAGCTGTATTGTACATGTACTAGCCAAGGCATTAAAAGATGGTATTGACTCTTCGGCGTTTACTTATAAGCGTATGACAATTCACTTTCGTAGGACCGAAACAGTTTGGTCTTTGTTTGTCCAACCCATAAGAACACCGCCGAACGATCCACTTGCTTTCAGTATGTTAGCTCGACGCTCTTACTAAAATAGAGTGAAACGAGCTCCAATGATTGATGCAGTGGACGTTTCGACAAAAACCGCACGTTCATGCTTGATTCTCAGTCTCAAATCCGCGGGACGCCTCGGGACATATTGCTGAAATGGCGTCGCCGCCTATCCAAGTAGCGTCCGCCTCTTTCACGCGCTTCGACTGTAACCACGCGGAGCTGTTCCGGTCTGAGTACAAGCGGTACGCTGGATAACTCATTTGCAGGACGAAATTGCTGTGGATACTGGACATAATGATCTTTGACTTTTGTCCCGAATGGTCATGACAGGAGTAATCGCACCAAAGGGTTGAAGATCTTGCGCTGTTTCCCGCATTGCTGTCCGGAACATATTGACCGCAGCTATTGCGGATCGTCCCTCAGTGTCCAACTGCAAATCGCAGAGGGACCACCTGGTGCTACGCCGCCGCAACCTCCTCCTGCTGACGTGCTTTCGGTGTTCGCTCGCTTCGAAGCTGTTAGCGACATAAGTCTCCGAGTAGGGAATGTGTCGAAGTGGACAAAATTGAGCAAGGGGTCCAGACAGAGTCGAATCTTGGAGGACAGTGGGTTGCAGGTGTCCTCGACAGACCGTCTGACCTTGTGGCCAAGCTTCGGGCATCTAAAACCTCCTTTCAGAAGAACAGAACTCTCATTTTCCACATGAACGTGAAGTCCATTTCGAGATGGTGTTACGACTGGGAGAGCGGCGCCAACAAGGCGCAAAGACTCATGAAACACGTACTCAAGGCCTACGTGGTGGAACGCTGTGCAGTGGACATGGACGACAACTTTACCACCATCTCAAGCAGAGAAGCATCCATGCAGCTCTTTCGTGTGGTGCATGTCATCTCGTCGCCGGAATTCACAGTCATCTCGTATCGACGCGCGCCATTGGAGCAACTACAAGCGGTGGATGGCGATCTGCTAGCGCCCGAGGCTGGGACCTTACCAATGAGCGTGGAAGGCAATGCCACAAATGTGTTGGAAGCAGTTCCACTTGCAGACTTCAGTCCGGGATTCAGTGACAGCGATATCCATTCTCCGGCGCGGGTCACTGGTGCCATTTCTAGCGATTTTAATGTCGCAGTGTCTGACCTGAATACCAAGCGACCCACTGAAAATTTCTTGGCCCACTTACTTGAGGACAAATTGCTTTGGGTGCATTCCAATCAGCCAGCTGTGAGTGTGTCTAAGAACCTCGCGCTATTGTACTCATTCCTCAACTGGGCACACCTGGGTCTGTACTCATCCTATGCCAGCGATCTCGCGACTCTGATCGACCATAACGTTATTGGCCCTTTATCACCAACACAAACAAGTAAGACGACTTGGTTTTCGCAAGTGCTGCTTAAGCACTGCATGAATGAGGATACGCGTGTCGGTGGAGGGAGGGAGGCTATGGGTAACCCTGCTTCCCGTGAATCGCGTATGTTCGATTTGGAGATGCTCTTGCAAGTGGCTTCGCAAACAGCGTTGTGGTTGTTTTCGAAGGAGACACTGGAGTGGGTGCGAATGTTTTCCGTCTGCACGCCGAGTGCGTGCTGAATAAGACAGCGCTGCGCGCATGTTTCCTTTCGTTTCTACAAGAGTTGGAGGAGCGTCTGGACGCCCAAGTTTTTGCGTCCACAGCATTGCATAACCTGACTAAAGTGGCCGAAGAGGTTATTGCGGCAGTGTATTCGTACGGATACTTCCATGACAAACGGCCGTGCGTGCGGGGATATTGGGCAGCCAAAGTTTCGCTGGGTGGAGAATGTTCGTGGCACAAATGCGCGACACGTACGTTAACGCTTTCAGTTTACCAAGGGCCCCAGTATTCGTGGCAGGGCAGCAACGTTTTCGTCAGCCCACCGTCCGCGTAATGCTATTGAGCGCGACTGGAATGGTACATGGCTGCTCGATGTGGAGAATGTCAGGTGGGAGGCCAGTGACCAGAATACTGCCGATGGCCACAAAGGTAGTGCTTGCAGCGCACCAAAACTGTCGTTGCTGTCGCTTTTCGAGCTCATATCGCAGATAATCCGACTGGAAATAGCGCTTGACACTGAAGGCGGGTCGCTCATGATTCGATCGACTGAAGGTGTGAATGAAGGCCTTGATTGCATGCAAGTGGTGCTCGATGGAAAGGATCGTGTGTTTCGGCTCTTTCCGAATGGTTTCGCATCAAGTGGCGGTGATGGCGCTACTGGGGACTACGTTGGTGAAATGCGTGTGGAGGAACAGAACCAGCTGGCGATATATCTCGAAATGTTTAAATGGACGATGCAGGAGGGAGAGCCGTCCTACCACGCACGAATGCGCATTGCGTATCGGCGGGACACTCGAGTGGTTGTCGATGGTGATATTCTGACGACCACGGCTCCGACACCATTTACAGCGGAGGAGATACCGTATGTCGCTGAGATGCCAGTGCGTGTCAAACGTAAAGTGGTTGAGAAGGCCCACGCAAAGTTGCGTCGTGCTGATACCGTATCGCGAGGGTCTATGACTGGGTGGATGGTGCACAGTAAATTCCGACTTTGGTACAATAAGATGTGACTCATTTTGCACTCGGAACTTGGATCTTTTCGACGTGAATCTCGAATAAGTATGTAAGTATATGTCTTGTCGGAATAAGGTTGTAACGCTTGTTGTGCGGGAATTTGGGGTGCGATGATTACAAAGGTAGTGGCCATGGACTGGAAAAATAATAACGTTACACCGAAGTCTACAATACGGATAGTTGTTTTTCTATGTTTTTGCTCTCCATCAATGCTGCATTACGGGCGAGAGCAGGTGGTAGAAGGTGGCACTTGCTCTCGGCAAACTTAGCTGAAACTAAATAGCTGGCAACTGGTAGAAGTTCACCCGCATTAAAGCTTGACGGTCGCACTCAAGGGCTGCCCTAAGCCACAACTCACTGGCAGCAGTGATTTTGACATCATTACCAATGAAGTCACAGCATAGTAGTTAATAACAACGTGCTTCGCCATTGGAGCCCTACTGCATAATGCAGTCTGCATTACGAGTACTCACTGCAGTCCACTTCAAGTTCAACTTGACCGCTATCGAGTGAGCGGGGGAGTAGCTTATACGGGGCATTTCAAAACTGCTCAGGCTCATCTGTCTGTCGTCTTGTGTCGAATGAGTCTTGTGCCATATTGCAAAATTCGCTCTTCTGTCGGCAGCACCACGCTCTTCTTAACAGTTTAACAAATTATTGACCTATTTAATTGAAGGTCTTTATACGCTTTTGCTAGATGCACGCTCTTCACCAGATCACTTCTTCTCGTAGCAAAGTCGGAATTTACTGTGCACCATCCACCCAGTCATAGACCCTCGCGATACGGTATCAGCACGACGCAACTTTGCGTGGGCCTTCTCAACCACTTTACGTTTGACACGCACTGGCATCTCAGCGACATACGGTATCTCCTCCGCTGTAAATGGTGTCGGAGCCGTGGTCGTCAGAATATCACCATCGACAACCACTCGAGTGTCCCGCCGATACGCAATGCGCATTCGTGCGTGGTAGGACGGCTCTCCCTCCTGCATCGTCCATTTAAACATTTCGAGATATATCGCCAGCTGGTTCTGTTCCTCCACACGCATTTCACCAACGTAGTCCCCAGTAGCGCCATCACCGCCACTTGATGCGAAACCATTCGGAAAGAGCCGAAACACACGATCCTTTCCATCGAGCACCACTTGCATGCAATCAAGGCCTTCATTCACACCTTCAGTCGATCGAATCATGAGCGACCCGCCTTCAGTGTCAAGCGCTATTTCCAGTCGGATTATCTGCGATATGAGCTCGAAAAGCGACAGCAACGACAGTTTTGGTGCGCTGCAAGCACTACCTTTGTGGCCATCGGCAGTATTCTGGTCACTGGCCTCCCACCTGACATTCTCCACATCGAGCAGCCATGTACCATTCCAGTCGCGCTCAATAGCATTACGCGGACGGTGGGCTGACGAAAACGTTGCTGCCCTGCCACGAATACTCGGGGCCCTTGGTAAACTGAAAGCGTTAACGTACGTGTCGCGCATTTGTGCCACGAACATTCTCCACCCAGCGAAACTTTGGCTGCCCAATATCCCCGCACGCACGGCCGTTTGTCATGGAAGTATCCGTACGAATACACTGCCGCAATAACCTCTTCGGCCACTTTAGTCAGGTTATGCAATGCTGTGGACGCAAAAACTTGGGCGTCCAGACGCTCCTCCAACTCTTGTAGAAACGAAAGGAAACATGCGCGCAGCGCTGTCTTATTCAGCACGCACTCGGCGTGCAGACGGAAAAACATTCGCACCCACTCCAGTGTCTCCTTCGAAAACAACCACAACGCTGTTTGCGAAGCCACTTGCAAGAGCATCTCCAAATCGAACATACGCGATTCACGGGAAGCAGGGTTACCCATAGCCTCCCTCCCTCCACCGACACGCGTATCCTCATTCATGCAGTGCTTAAGCAGCACTTGCGAAAACCAAGTCGTCTTACTTGTTTGTGTTGGTGATAAAGGGCCAATAACGTTATGGTCGATCAGAGTCGCGAGATCGCTGGCATAGGATGAGTACAGACCCAGGTGTGCCCAGTTGAGGAATGAGTACAATAGCGCGAGGTTCTTAGACACACTCACAGCTGGCTGATTGGAATGCACCCAAAGCAATTTGTCCTCAAGTAAGTGGGCCAAGAAATTTTCAGTGGGTCGCTTGGTATTCAGGTCAGACACTGCGACATTAAAATCGCTAGAAATGGCACCAGTGACCCGCGCCGGAGAATGGATATCGCTGTCACTGAATCCCGGACTGAAGTCTGCAAGTGGAACTGCTTCCAACACATTTGTGGCATTGCCTTCCACGCTCATTGGTAAGGTCCCAGCCTCGGGCGCTAGCAGATCGCCATCCACCGCTTGTAGTTGCTCCAATGGCGCGCGTCGATACGAGATGACTGTGAATTCCGGCGACGAGATGACATGCACCACACGAAAGAGCTGCATGGATGCTTCTCTGCTTGAGATGGTGGTAAAGTTGTCGTCCATGTCCACTGCACAGCGTTCCACCACGTAGGCCTTGAGTACGTGTTTCATGAGTCTTTGCGCCTTGTTGGCGCCGCTCTCCCAGTCGTAACACCATCTCGAAATGGACTTCACGTTCATGTGGAAAATGAGAGTTCTGTTCTTCTGAAAGGAGGTTTTAGATGCCCGAAGCTTGGCCACAAGGTCAGACGGTCTGTCGAGGACACCTGCAACCCACTGTCCTCCAAGATTCGACTCTGTCTGGACCCCTTGCTCAATTTTGTCCACTTCGACACATTCCCCTACTCGGAGACTTATGTCGCTAACAGCTTCGAAGCGAGCGAACACCGAAAGCACGTCAGCAGGAGGAGGTTGCGGCGGCGTAGCACCAGGTGGTCCCTCTGCGATTTGCAGTTGGACACTGAGGGACGATCCGCAATAGCTGCGGTCAATATGTTCCGGACAGCAATGCGGGAAACAGCGCAAGATCTTCAACCCTTTGGTGCGATTACTCCTGTTTAATTAAGAGATTACGGAGCAGTTGTGAGTATGGTGGACTACAGTACTCACAAAGGACGAATTGTACAGTACGTTTACCGCTTGTATTCGGACTGGAAAAGCTCGGCATGGGTACAATCAAACCGGACGAATCTGGCGGAAGCCACTTGGAGGGGCGGCGTCGGCGCCATTGGCAAAGCTCCGAGACGTCCAGGAGGGATTTGATAATGGGACCACGTGAGGGGAAGGACCGAGAGTTTTGGGTCCATGAGCTCACGGGTTTTTGTCGGAGCGTCCACTGTCCCCATCTTTAGGGCACGTTTATATGTCTGGTAGTATTTATTATAGCTGGACTACATTTATTTTACTGGACTGACCCAGTACTGAAGACAGGTTATTCCAAAGAGGCACTAATCATGCGACTGTTGAGCAATATAAAAGTACGTGTGCGTGTATTGATACATACACGTAAGCGTGTAAAGCGCTTGACATTATTTACGTCCCAGTACTCAGATTCTGACAAAAACCACAAGGACAATATTTTTTATCGCGACGTATTGTTCTAGCGATTCAATACGGATCCAGGGAGGTAGGATGCTTGCTGTCGTAACAATGAGAGCATGCCGAATATTTTGCACACCTCGAAATAATTAAACGGGATTTGTGTACGGTACATAATCTGTGACACTGCGCAACAACAATGCACCACATGCCTTTGGCTCACTCTTTGTGATGTCATGGACATTGCTTTTGTTTTCAACTTCACGTCACTAAGTTTCCTTGTAGTAGCGTCCTTCTAGCACGCCCTTCCTATCGCCAAGAAGTTTAATTGTGCTGTTCGCTACAGCGTGTAAGCTCTGCCTTGCGTGTTTATGCGGCCAGTAGTTCTTCGTGTCAAATCTTGAGCCTTTGCCGGTAGCAGTGCGCGGCACTGGGGTAGTTAGCCGCTACTAATACAAGTACTACATTGTAGGACTTTGTCGGAGTGAAGACGCCACGCACATCGAAACTATACACTACAGAAGGAGTGCCCACGTCTTGTGAACGCGCCTATGCTGTTCCTGTGCTTGTCCTTCTTGTCCACATTTCAATTCGCGTTGACGCTGCGATAATACAAGAAAAATGACCCATTACTTCGTCGGAAAGTAATTCCCTCTCGCTTCTCGACGCGGGCATGCCTTAAATATTCTTGCCACTAGATCTGCTCGTGCCTGAGCGAACAAACTATAAAACGACGACAGCAAGCGAGGCGCAAGGATTGCTGCCAGCACTGAGTCTTGTGATCAAATAACAGCTGTGTCCACTTCAAGCGAGCCGTCCACTTCGAACGTATACATTACCGTCGAAGGTCAATATAATTGTCGGCCCACCTTAAAGCATTGAGTAGAGCACACTAAAGCACTGAGTTGAAGTGTACGTTGCGCACGTATACCATCACATATTTTCCGCAAACATGCCTGGTCGAAGCCGTGGGAAGATCTGAAGCGTGTTACAGCTAGCAATGCTTGCTCGAGCTTGCAGATGGTAATACTCCAGCTAGGACAGCATATCAAAACACTCGCTGGCCGCATTCGATTTTATGACTTATTACGTTATCCGTCAGAATGATAATCATCTTTGCTTCTCCAAATCCACTGTAATTTCCTGCATCGTATTTTGCACTCTCCACTCGACAATGTACGTTAGTTCGGACATGCACGCTAGGATCATTTAGTCGACGAGAACTTGCGCCGATATCAATTATCATACTTGATGCTCTTTTTACCAAGATCACCTGCGTGTAAAGTGAAGCAAGCGTTGCCCTGGTTCTTCGTCAGATCATCGTAATTCGTTAGTCTATTGCGTCACAGACAGTGTGATGTGTCAACTTTGTGATAGATAACATCATTGATTAACGAAATCGAACGTTCACGCTGGCGTTCGTGTAGATGCTGCCTCCACAAACCGTGTCCTCACTGGTGTACTGTACACCCGACCATGACGAAGAAACACACCGCCGTTAATACATGTCAAGTCCCGACACGTCCAGCACATCCCATGCAATGGGGTGCATGTCCACATGAGGTCCACTCCAATATATGAGTGAAACTGTTTCCCCCGTCGCCTACTTTCAGCGACTCACGTTGCCTCGTTGTTATGACCTGAGCTCAGCGTATCTGTCAGAAGAATGTATTCACGCAGACGTGAACTCAACTAGCACGATCTTCACTTCATTGACAAACTCCAAGACGAAGCAAATTGGACACCTGACGGCTGGCTCAACAACAGCTATCGGTAGTCATCACTGCAGTTAAACATCCTGTAGGTAGCATCTGTGGCTGTGCATCCCGTAATAGTATGTGCCACGCATCGTGGAGCACACGCCCAAATGGAAAGCAAGTTTTCCGCCGCTGATAGACATCTTCACACCCATCCAGGCCATTATTTCTTCGCACTGATCTGGCTTGTAATCTTCGTACTAAGGTCCTGCTAGAACCTGAATAGGACGCTTGTGGTTTCCCGGGGTGGATCTCGTACCGCGCACATGTGTCGATCCTGAAAGGGATTGCAGCGGCGATGGTGCTTGTTGGTTTGACGCTAGCATCTTGGGACATGGTAGCTAGGATGGCGATTGTTCACCGGTGAGATGGAGTTTTTCACATTCGAAGCTGTGCTAGTCCCAGCACCGAACGAAGACGGTTGCGCTTGTAGAAGGGTCCATAAATATTCTACTATGCCCTTCGTAAACACTCTGCCAGACTACAGATTACAATTGCTGTATGTCCACCTTGTTCACATTTATTCACTCTAATATTCCAGTACGCGTCTACGGATACTCTCAAGGTGTACTACGAATCGGATTGCTCTCATCTACCATTGGCCTTTGGTTGCTGTTTCTGACTCGGTCGCTGATTGAGTTTGCGCCGTGCAGTCACAAGCTGGTGCAGCTTGTCGCGCGCCCCCAATAATGTCTGCAGCGTATAGTTTGCCATACGCTTGCGCACCTGGAGATTCAACGTTGGACTGGACGGTAGTGAACGAGGCGACACCATGCCAGGTCTTTGCAGCTCCCAGTGTGATGGACGCGGATCAAAGCGCACCACCACGGAAAACGCGTTCGTTGACACTTCGTGGTGCATGAGCAGCCGCATGTACTTGAGAATGCGCGCAGGGACGACCGAATGACCTTCAGCATATGATAGCACGTAGACACCGCCAGCTAGCCCGCCATCAAGTATCACCGGGGCTGACGAGCTACTCGAGGGAGACGACGCGGCAGCAGTTGCCTCTTGTGCCGGAGACTGAATCTGTTGAGGGAACCGTAGGCACATATCGCCGTCTTGTTCCAAGGTTCTCCTTGACAAAGGATCACTGGATCCCGTACTGGGCGGGGCATACGGCGTTGTGATGGGCGTTTGAGATCCGCCACCCCAGACACCTATCCTATGGAGTGTCTTCCGCAAAATGAGGTCTGCATCACCAACTTTGTCAAGACTGCGCCACACGAGTGATACTGCTGGGGGTGGAAGCACTTGAGGAATCGTCTCCAGCACGCGGTCCCGAACCTTTGACGCTGCGTCTACCGAATACAATAGCACGGTGCTACTACTTCCACGTTTAGGGCATTCATCGGATCGATGCTGCCCAACAGCACGGCACACACGACAGAGGTGAGCGCTCGATGCATGTGCTGCTTCCTTGCGGCAGAATGAGCAGAAGATGGGGAATTATCCGGTGACTTGGCCGGGGAAGTGGCGTCTGTATGATGCGCATATTTGTTGTTATTCGGCGATAGTGCATGGACTCGTCGCGGACAATTTTTGCTCCCGTGTTTACCAACTGCTCCACACATTCGACAACGGTGTTCCTCCGACGGATGAGGTCTCCGGGACTTGCAAAACGTGCAATGCTGGTGCCCCTGTACCGAATCCACGGGCACGATAGAGGACGACGCAGCTGCCGAACATATTTTGCTGCGGTGATGGCCGTGTGCTCCACACGTCCGACAACGATGTCGTTCTGTAGCATGCTGGCCCCATGCATTGCAAAGGTTGCAGTACCGGAGGCCATCCCTGACGCCTGTAGTCGTTCGGTAGGGACAATTCCTACTCCGATGACTACCGGCGACCCCACACGTCCGACATCGATGCTGCGCAGCTGTGTGGTCTCCGTAGGCCGCACAAAAGCGACAGAACTCGACGTCCTTCTCCAGCTCGTTGTGACGCACCATCCGCGCATTAAGCGGCGCTCTCCTCCGCACTTTCGTCAGTACGCGCTTCACCATCCCTCCAGTGGTCGAATCCAGCACGTCCACCAGTTCCAGGACTCGGAACGGACTCAATTGCCCTGGATCGAAGCGTCGAGCGACTTCGGTAGGAGCAGAAATGCAACTCTCGAGCTGTTTCTGCTGCCTGCGTCGCTCTTCTTCCTCGTCCACCGACGCTAGAATCTCTTCCGTGATTGCGTCATTGGCTGCGTTAGCGATTTGGTCCTCTGTGGCTCTGGACAGCAGCAGCTCGTGCACGTTCACGACGTGCAGCAGTTTGTCCACCAGCGCGGAGCGAGCGTCCTCCACGTTGCGACTCTGCAGCGTCAGCAGCTCCACGAGCTGGCGGATGCGTCCGCCGCTGGCCTGTCCCTGTCCTGCGTCGGCCTCCAGCGTCGCGTCCTTCTCGTCCTTCTCGTGGAACAAATCGCAGTCCTCCTCGTCCTCCTCCTGACTCTCGTAGAACGCGTCGTCGTCGTCTGAGGAGCCGCAGTCGGCTGTGGGGAACAGCTCTGGGGGTGCACACGGCTGCTCCGCTAATGTGAGCAGTCCGCCGGCGTCCAGCTCCGCCTCGCGCACACGCCGAGGACCGGAGAAGGTGTCGAAGCTGATCATCGACGGCGGAGGTTAATTAATTTTGTCGTCTACTGTACGGTTTTAAAATAACATTTTAAAATTATAAGTTGTAGTGTTGATGATGTGTTGATGATCTACAAAGGATGTTTCGTAAGTTAATGTTCATACTTGACTGGCGATGGCGACGCAGACACGTGGTGCTCACTCTATTGTAGCTACGGTGCCCCCGCTGCCATATTCCGGAGCCAGACACTAATTTCCTGGAGCACAGCTCGCTCTTGCAGTGCACTCAGACTCGTTTCTTGTCTTCTATCCAGTCGCTGATCCGGCTTCGCATTCCAGGCAGTGCCGTTTCCGTTCACCGAGTCTGCCATCAGCTCCTGGCGGTCGCCATCGTCACCTGCAACCTCATCATAATCTTCCTCGCAGAATAAACCAGCAGCAGTGGGGAGAGCACACCACGATTGTCAATTGACTCGCCACCTCGCGGGGCATCAGCTGCAGTCCCCCTGCTCGTTGCTCCAACTGCGAAGTTCTTGATGCTGCAGTAGGCGGGGTGCCTTTTCCCTCTTCTGTAGACTCTACAGCCATCGCAGCATGCAACAAAGACCGACTGAGAGTGGCCAGCTCTGGCTCCTCAACGTTCGTGCGCGCTTGCAAGTTCTTGGCATTGTACACATTGCACACAGCTGTAGTGACGTCAGGTAACGTTGCTGCCTGTGCCGCAGCCTCTTCAATTCGCTCCATGAACGGCGGTCTGTTCGAAGCACGCTTCGAGTACTTCCTCTTGGCAAAAGTAGGCGTGACGGCACCGCCTCCTGCTGTGTGATAATGCTCTAAATGGCTGGATGTGCGCTTGGTAGGCGTGGTCGGATCGCCACCATACATTGACGAATTGTCCTGCAGATACAACTGAGGTGCAGCTGGTGCACTTCGTGAAAGCAGTTCCAATGCTGATGGCCTCTGGGTTGACGAATGGGTTGGTGTTTCAAGTAGATAGTGTTGTGTTTCTTCAGTATCTGCAGCCGAAGGAGACTTGCGCGATGTGCGTCTCGCTGATTTGCGTTGATCTTGGCTACCGTTAGTATTGACTCCTGCAAACACCAGCACCTTCCTCGCAGATACAAACGGTTCCGTGTTGCGGCACTGATGACATGCGCAGCGCGAGGTGCAAGGCACACCTGCTTGATGGCATTCGCAGTAGTTCTTCATACAACCGCTCTTTCGGCAATTGCAGCCACGCAGGTGTTGGCTTGATCCGTTGGATACTTTCGGCTGGAAAGCCAACGGGTTTCGCTCCAGTATAGCCGCCACTGCACGTTCTCGGTCGACGAGCGTCTCGGGTCGATTCTTGCATCCCTCACAATTGCAGCGATGGTCACACATGCGTTGTGCTGCCAAACACTCGCAATAGAGCTTGAGGCAGTTGGATTTCTTACAACTGCAGCCTTTGGTCTTCTCTTGTGGCTTCAAGACTTGGCATCCTTTGCACGGACAGCGTGTTGAGCAGGCTCCGATGAGACTCAAGCAGGGACACGCACTCGTGCAGATCCCGTCTTTGCAGCCACACACTGGTCTGGGTGAGGTGCCTGCCATCGCCATCGCCGCCTTCCGTTCCGTCGGGAACGTCGCAGGGGCGGATGTTGGTGCGGAGCTGGTGGTCATTGGGTCTGGGGGCTTCTGCTTGGCTGAAGAAGCTCTCGGGGCCGCTGGAGCAGCGCTGGGGGCGTGGTGACTGGCGCAGAGGAGCGGAAGGGCTTCTGCGTGCGCTTCTCGATGGCTTGGATGGCGTGGGCGATCTCCAGGCGGTTGTGGTCTTGGTTCTTGCAGCCTACACACTGGCAGAGGGTGTCGCAGCGTCCGTTAGCAGCGAAGCACTCGCAGTAGAGCTTGAGGCAGCCGGACTTCCTGCAATTGCAACCACGACGTCGACTGCCGTTGGCTTCGGTCTAAGGATAGATGGAGAGCGTTCAGGTGTGTGATAGAGAGCGAGAGAGAAGGGAATGGAGGCAAGGGAGACGTACATCCATCGCAGAGGGAAGGAGCGTGTAGCAATACCACGATACGAGTTTTTGTGGAAGCTGGCCGCGAAATTCAAACTTGAATTTTGTCGAATTCACTTCAATGACAGTTTTTGCCGGTAATGTCACTGAAACGAGGGAAACGGACAAATGGAGTCCTTGCGGACCTTTGTGGACAAGCAGCAAGTCACAACGAAAAGAGTTTTTCCAAAAGCACAACGTCTCTGTTTTGGGTTCTGTTAGAAGCGTAAAGAGTGGAAGCGCGCACAGCTCCAGGCAGAAACTACACTGCACGATTCAGCACGCGTCAACTTTTCAGCAACGAGATGTAGACTCTTAGTAGTCCTCATCGCCGCCGAACATGTCCATGCCGCCGCCCATGTCGACCTCCTCTTCCTCCTCAACGGCCTCTTCCTTCTTCTCCTCAGCAGCAGCGCCAGAGCCGCCAGCGGGGGCAGCCACGGCGAAAGCCGACGGGTCGGCCAGGAAGGCCTTGAAGGGCTCGGCCTTCTCGAACGAGAAGTTCTCGCACTCCACAGCGATGGCCACCAGGTCCTTGAAGGCGTTGGCGATCGAGTGCGGGATCGAGGCGAGCGTGGGGAAGCCCAGGGCAAGCGACACAGCGGCCACGTTGCGCAGACCAGCCACGAACTTGGAGCAGAGGTCGGCCTCCGTCAGGTCCAGCACGGCCGGGTCGAAGATCGAGCCGTTGTCGTACACCTGCTCGATGACCAGACCGTACGAGAACGGCTTGATGTCGAGCTTCTGCAGCAGAGCAGCCTCGGAGTTTCCGACCTTCTCGCCCTTCTTGGTCAGCAGCACCTCCGTGACGATTTCAATCTGACCCTTCTGAATCTTGGTGGCGATCTGCAGGGCCTGGAAGAAGGACGTCTGACCGGGGTCAGCGCCCGTGGGTCCGGGGGCACGATGACGTCCACCGGGGCGATGGAGCCGACACGAGCGGGGGCGGGCACGCGGTTCGACTCGAGCACCTCGCGGATCTCCGTCAGGTCGTCGTTCGTGAACACGAAGCCGACGTTGCCCTTGAGCAGCGGGATGAAGTTCTCGAGCGGGTGGCCCGGGTTCTTCTTGATGAAGTTGTGGAACACCTTGCGCATCAGCGTGTTCTTGCCCATGAGCACCTCACCGCGGCCGCGGAGCACCAGACGGATCTGCTGCATCTGCGACGAGCCGACATTGTCGACGCCCACCAAGAAGATCTTGGTGTAGTTCTCGAGCAGAGCCTCGAGCTTCTCGAAGTACTCGAGCTTACGTTCCTGAGAGAGACCCATGGTGACGAGGAAGACGCAGTCGCTTTAACCAACGGGTGTGGAGACTTGCGCTTGGATTTGGAAAGTAGCTCCTCATCCGCTCCGCGTCGTCATTTGTCCCCCAGACGTCAGAGCCACTCATTTTTCCGTTCGCTATTTATGACGGTCTTGCTTCTCAACAATCAGTCTCGCATATAGGCGTTTGTATGCTACTGATGTCTGCCGTCTGATTGGCTCATTCAGATCTGGGGGTACCACCTCATGTAACCTGGGTACACCTCATCCTGCTAGATCTGGGTCCGTCGACACCCCCAGAGCTGACCCCCACCACTGCAGTCGCAACATGTCCGAGGCGCTCGCGAGTCGTGTGGTGCTGTACGTGCACGAGCTGCTGCACTCCCCACTGCTGACGACATTATGGTGCACGCCCACGCTCTGTTCGCGCGCTTGGGCTTCCCAGAGCCGTATCCGGACGCGGAACGCCTGGCGATTGCGCTTCTCACCGGTGTCTTCACGCTCTTGGCCTATTTCGTGCTGTTCGGCAAGCGCCATCGTAGACGGAGACAGGTGCTGCAGAAAGAACTGGACAGCGCGTACCGTAAGGTGCAACTGCTGCAGGAGCGCATGGCGCAGGTACGAACCAGCAGCAAAAAGGTTACGATCTTTTCTTTGACTTGCTTTTGTGCTTTTGACTGCTGTAGATGGAGGAGGAGGAGCGTGCCAATGCCCCGAAGGAGCAGATCCGGATCTGGATGGACGGAGCCTTCGATATGATGCACTACGGCCACATGAACGCCTTCCGTCAGGCGAGATCGCTCGGCACGTTTCTGGTTGTGGGTGTCAACGATGACGAGTCCATCACGGCCTGCAAGGGCGCCCCGCCAGTACTCAACAATGACGAACGTATTGCGTCGGTGGAAGGTTGCAAGTTTGTGGATGTGGTGGAGCCGCACTGCCCGTACATCATGAACGAGGAGTATCTGCAACGCATGATCAAGAAGCACCGCATCGACTACGTCGTGCACGGCGATGACCCGTGCATCGTGGACGGCAAGGACGTGTACGAGTCGGCGCAGAAGATCGGCAAGTACCGCACCATCCCACGGACCGAAGGTGTGTCCACGAGTGACATTCTGGGCCGTATGCTGGTGATGCACAAGACGCACCACACCCACGAGCACTTTGCCAACGGTCAGTTGTCGTCCCGCATGCTGCAAGACAAGGACAAGGCGTACGAGCGACCGTCCAAGTTCCTGACCACGAACCGCATGCTGCGCCTCTTTTCCGTGGGCAACCACGAGCCTGCGAAGACGGACAAGGTTGTCTACATCGACGGCGCCTTCGACATGTTCCATGCTGGCCACGTCGAGATCTTGCGTCTGGCCAAGGAGCAGGGCTCGTACCTGATTGTGGGTGTGCACAATGACAGCGTCGTGAACGCACACCGTGGACTCAACTACCCGATTATGAACCTGCACGAGCGTGTGCTCAGCGTGCTGGGCTGCAAGTACGTGGACGACGTGCTGATTGACGCGCCGTGGCAGGTGACGCCAGAGATGGTGGCGTCGCTGAACCTGTCGGTGGTGGTGCACGGCACCCACCGTGATCAGCACCACCTGCCCGAGTTCTCGATCGAGGAGCACTACGCTCACGCGCGCAAGGCCGGCATCTTCAAGCTGATCGAAAGCCCCATGAAGCTGGACGTGAACGACATCGTGGCGCGTATCAACGACAACCGCGAGCGCTTTGAGAAGAAGTTCGTGAGCAAGATGAAGGCGGAGGATGAGTACTACGCGGACCGCTATGGCAAGACTAAGAAGTAAGGAGACACAGCCTTAGATTGCAAGCAGTTGTTACATTTAACATGAGCTCGTGCCACTGATTATTGCCATGCTTTAGGCATATCCACGTCGGAATCTCACTGTTTCAACTAGCGACATAGTCAAGGCAAGATAAAAAAGCCGAGTGGTCACGAAGATCTCACTTCAGAACGCGAGTTCATGCTGCGTCGTACGTGCATCGCTCTCCCCGCTCTCATGCAGTCTAACGTTATTGTGTTGTTGCTATAGGCGCTGCTCAGCTGACTCGACTGCAGATCGCTCCACTCGCCTGCAAGAACTCTGCGCTGTTCAGCTCCAGTGCTCGACGAGTCGCACGACTGTCGCTCGCTCCTCGGCAAAGCCACAACGCTGCCCGTAGCGCCACCCTCCTCTCCCTCTCAGTCGCCGCCTTCGTCTCCGCGTCCTGCGCCTCCAAACTGCCAATGGAGTCCGCCGACGCCATCAAGGCGGAAGAACTCTACAATGACAACAACTTCGACCGTCGTGAGCTGCTCGCCAAGCTCAAGGAGATGCACGCCGCGCACCCTGAAGACGTGGGAGTGATCTGGCGCCTCACTCGCGTGGCCTACGACGTGTCCAACCTCAAAGCCACCAGCGCAGAGGAGAAGAAGGAGCTCACGTATTACGCCCGCGACATCATTCAGAAGGGTCTGGACCTCACGAAAGACGTGGCTCAGGTGCACAACTGGTACGACCAGCCCAAACTAGCTACAATGGCCAAATACTGACTGTGTGTTTGCTACTGTTGGTGCTTAGGTACGGCATCATCTTGTCGTCTATCGGCGACTACGAAGGCTCCAAGGTGTCGATCGCCAACTCGTACGTGATCAAGAGCCACTGGGAGACGTCCATCCAGCTGAATCCTAGCAACCCTACCACGTACTACCTGTTGGGACGGTGGTGCATCGCCATCGCCGATCTGTCGTGGCTGGAGCGCAAAGCGGCCGCTGTGCTGTTCGGAACGCCCCCGAGTCTTCGTACGACGAGGCGCTGCGCTTCCTGCTGCAGTCCGAGGAACTGGCTCCGGACTCGTGGAAGAAACGCTCGGCACTCATCGCCCAGGTCTACAGCAAGAAGAAGGACGCTGCGAAAGCCAAGGAGTGGGTGGACAAGGCGCTTGCGATCCCCACGGCCACGGAGGAAGACGAGATTGCGCATGAAGAGGTGCTCGCTCTGCAGAAGAAGCTTTAAAAAGATTCTCTTGGAAACTGTATGCGTTACAAAAACAATCCTGAAGCGATGTGATAGGGCAATAACAGTGCTTACAAACGTCAAGATAAAATTAAAGGGGGCGCTCGGTGGTTATTGCAGCGCCTTTGACTGACTATTGCAGTGCCAAGTCAAGCCGAGCAAGCCCGAGCAAGCCAAGCGAAAGAAGGCCGCGCTTCCCACGGCGCCAGCCACCACGCCCTGCCCAGCTCTCCATCGACCCAGCGGGGGCCGCATCGTCCTCTTTCCCCCTTCCTCTCCCGTCCGTCCGTCCCCTTGAAATCTTCTTGTCTCCCCGATGGCGATCACCTCGGACGAAGTGAATTTCTTGGTGTATCGGTACCTCCAGGAGTCGGGATTTCTGCACTCCGCCTTCACCTTCGCGTACGAGAGCCAGCTGGCCAAGTCCAGCGTCATCAACACGGAGCTGCCGCCCGGAGCGCTCGTGTCGTTCCTGCAGAAAGGGCTCCAGTACGTCGGGATCGAGGCGCACATTAACGAGGACGGCACCGAGCGCGAGTGCGACGGAGACTTCAGTCTGCTCAGCCCCCACATTTGCCGCGTGGCGCAGGCCGCGTCCAGTAGTGCTAGATCGTTCAAGGCCTCCAACAAACGGAAGCGGAAGGGCGACGGCTCGCCCGACGCCGTGGATGGTACGAAAGGTAGGCTGGTTTTTCGAGGTGTGCAAGGGAAGAGTGGGATATTGACTGTCTCTGCTGCTGCTAGATGTAAATGGCGTAGATAAACTAGACAAGGAAGCGCTGGTGCTGCTGAATGGGCACGAGAAGGAAGTGTACGCGTGCTCGTGGAACCCCGTCAAGAACATCCTCGTGTCCGGATCCAGCGACTCGACAGCGCGGCTTTGGACATTGCCCAACAAAGTGGAGAACGCGAAAGCTGCTGAAGCGACGGTGCTGAATCACGGCACGGGACCCCACAAAGACGTCACGACACTCGAGTGGAATGTACGTCCTGAAACTGCGGTTTGGAGGTGGGGGCGAAGGGACTGACAAAGGTGGCTGTGTGTTGTGAATATTACAGCACGATGGATCGTTACTGGCGTCGGGCACTTACAACGGGAAAACACGGATCTGGAACAGCGAGGGCGAAATGAAGCACTTGTTCCAGTATCATAATGGCCCTGTGTTTGCCACTCGATGGAGCAAGACAAGTCTCTTCCTGCTTAGTGCAAGTTTCGACAAGACAGTGGTGATATGGGATCCGACATCGGAAACGAAGAAGCAGCAGCTTAAACTCCACGACGATCCAATCCTTGATGCCTCCTGGAAAGATGACACGACTTTTGCCACGTGTTCATCCGACACGAGCATTTGCGTTGCACATGTGGGCGGGGCGAAAGCTGACATGGTGCTGCGTGGCCACAAAGACGCAATCAACTCTGTTAAGTGGGACCCGTCTGGGCGGCTACTGGCCTCATGTTCAGATGACTACACGGTGAAAATCTGGGATCCATCAAAGGTTACCTCTGCCAACAAGGACGGACCAGAAGCTGATGGCATGGAGGTGGACAGCAACGATAACGATAAGAAGGATGCATCTGACGCAGCAAGCGTATCAGCTCTAGTGTTCACTCTCCAAGAACACAAGAAGGAGGTGTACACCTTTCGTTGGAGCTGCACGGGCCCAGGTACAGCGCTGCCAAACGAGCCGCTGACACTCGCAAGTGCATCCTTTGATGGCACTGTGAAGCTGTGGGATGTCGAGTCTGGATCATGTAGGAGGACATTGGAGCACCAGTACGTTGTCGCTATGTTTGTGTGATGTGCTTGCTTGCTTGCTTTGATACTGATTCATGTATGTTGTTCTTGCAGATATCCTGTGTATGGTGTAGCGTTTAGCCCCGATGGTGAATACTTGGCTAGTGGAACAGTAGGCGGAATGGTGAACGTTTGGTCACTCAAGGTGCGTCTTGAGCAAGTGTGCAGCCTGTTAGTTTGCTATGGGCTAACCAAGTCATTTTTATGCGATGCAGGACGGATCCTTGGTGAAGACGTATCAAGCAAATGGCGATATCTACGAAGTCAACTGGAACAAGCAGGGCGATCAGATCGCTGCATGCGTGTCCAGCGGTGACGTCGCAATTATCAATTTTCGATTGTAGTATTTACCCAGGAAACAAGCAAGCCAGGGCACCCGTCATGAGGCCCTGGACGCCGGCAACTTGTCTGCCTAGTAAGGACTAGAGCATATAACAACTCCGTTCACCCCAGCTGTCTATGCATTTTCACTTCTGCCGACCTCGGACGGAGTCGTCTCCAGTGTCGATTCAGCAGTTTGTCGCTAGCGTTTCTTCCCAGCCGTTTGACGACTCGCCGGACTCCGTGGCTTGGCTGTAATCCAGCGTTGGCTCCTGTTGCGCTGCATAGGCTTTGAGTCGGATGTTTTCATCGCCTTAGGCTTAGCCGACGCATGTTCACCAGCGTCATCGCGATTTTGTTGCCTACAATCTGCTCAGGTGTCAGGCACATGAGCTTCCCAACCAGCCCTTTTGCGGGTGTTCGCTGGATTCTGCTTGGGATTCTCATCCCACACTCTGTATAGCATGTCACCGCTCCGCTTGGTAATTCCGGCGATGTACGCAAAGTCTAGCTTCCACTTCTTGATGAAGCGCTGCAACTCAGGGATCTCTTCGGCACGCAAAGCTGTTCCTCTTGCCATTGAGTAGTGAGGTCGCTTTCGATTACGATCAGTAATCATGATGACCCAAGTACTGTATTATATTTTAGTCTTCGTGGACTATGAAGGACAATTAGTTCGGCACAATCAAAGTTTCTATTAGCGTACCGCTGTTGAGTATTTACAGAGTGGAATCGTCGATACCCTCCCGTTTGTAAATATGCTTGATGGCCTCGTATACTCCATCAACAGTAACGTCGGGGGCGTGCTCGGGCTCCTTGGATCCATCGTAGATACCCGAGCGAACTAGCACAGCAGTCCAATTATCGCCGGCGTTGTTAGCACCTTGGATATCCGACATCGGGTTGTCACCAATGCCATAAATGCACTGAAGCGGGTCTGCTCGAGCAGAAATAGTGTTCAGAAGGTATTCTGCATAGCTGTAAGGTGGTCACGCACGGGCAAACGTTAGTGAACAGACTCGTATTTACAAAATAACTCTGCACTGTCTGCGAGAAAACATACTTGTATGTGACCTTGTGCGGCTTGCCATAGTTCGTAACCTCCAAGGTGCGACCCGTCAAGTCTTCGTACAGCAGCTTCAGGCATCTAGTAAAAGCTCCTAGTGGGTCCAGGTAAACGAAGAGTTAGCATTCAAAAGTGAACACCGAGTGACGGAAGATGCAAAGTACCTTGAGCGAAACGAGGAAACGGATAGGCACCGCTGAATACGAAATCGTCATTGCTCACGAACAAAGGCGTCTGCTTGCCGGAGGGGTTCCCGCTGCCAGGGGGTCGCCTCCGATGAGCACATCAACGGCGACTTGAATCTCCGGTGCCCAGTCGATGGGGTCGTGCATCACGATGATGGCGTCGATGGGCTCGTCGTGGTGTGGTGCCAGTCTGCTCGGTCAATATCAAGTTAGTCATCTAATAACAAACCACTACACGAATGACGCACTTCTGTTCGTAGGTATGGAACGGATACTCTGTCGGCTTGTGGTGCACTAGATCTTCCACACTCACGACCTTATTGAAACCGTAGTTTCTAGCCTGCGTCGTAAACGTAAGAGGTTGCGCATTACGAAAGCGTCAGTACGTATTACCGTTACGTGCAAGACCGGACACGTTCAAGTGAAAACGCACCACATTCCAGACGTCACGGGAGCCCATGATCAGCACTCGCGAATCTGCCAATGCACCCGAACAAGTAGAATCACATGAATAAAAGCGAGAACAATTATGCAAACTCAATTGCCGCACACCTCCGTAGGTCTTGGCGATCTCGCGCATTGGCGTGTGCGAGAGGATCATGTGCTCCGGGTCGATTGGCAGCCCCAGGACCTCGCTCAGACTCTGCGCCTTGTCCTTCTCCATGCAGCCGCCGCCATTAGTCAGGAAGATGTGCGGCACGTTGTTGGCGCGCAGACTTTCTAGCACCCGCCGTGCCTCCGGGAGCTCGTGGCCGCCTCTGCAATCAAAAGCACAAGTTGGTCACATCGTTGTGGAATGATACAGACGTTATGTCACTAGAAGGCGTACCGGATCAAGACGCCGTCGATATCGAAGGCGATGCCGAACGCGGGAGTGGACAGACCGTGCAACGGGGTGGACCCGATCGACAACGAGCGACTGCACCGCGAAGAGAGCGAGCGCAGGCGAGGAGACCACCACATGCCGATTCGGAATGCCGTACGTCAGCGATCGACGAGTCGATCGTGTGGACCACATTGCTGCAGCGTGTGTGCCATTGATTTATTTTGGAAGTGGTTTGTATGGCTTTCAGTATGATTTGTCTGCAACCACGTTCGAATCTTCTTTTCAGCTGCGCAATCTTATGCTTTCCGATGGAGAAGATCTGTCATGTGGACATTGCCACGCTCGCGCTGGACTTCTCCGTCGTCATTTTTGAATGCCTGGTTTCCCAAAATTTGCCCAGAAAATCAAGTGACTTTATGTTTTAATACCCTGTGCTTTCCGATCGCATCCAATCTGTTTAGACGGTTTTCATGTCGGGTACAAAGCCGGAATAAGTGTAGCTATCGCCTGATATCTGAGAGGCCACAAACGCAGCCGAACACCACAGAGTTGGATGCAACCCCTTCGGCCGGAACCTTCGGCCTCCCATACGACCACAATTCCGTGGTGCTGACTGCCACCGGCAAAGCCTTCGTCCAGCGATGAAGCCATCGGGCTCGTGTGCCGGTCCGAGGACGAAGTATCGGATTTCAGAGGTCTTTCCGACTGAAAAAATGTAGCGCGTGTCTGATTGGCTGGTCACTGGTCTGGCCCCGTCTATGTGTGCGCCATTGAACTCGCTCCCGCTCCAAATTGCGTGCGCCGACTCGGTCACAATCGCAAACGACTCGGCAGTGCAAAGGCAGGAGTTGAGTGGCGCCCCAGTTATTTCCGACCGCGGCGACTGACTTTTTGACTTTACCGCTTCCTTTTACTCACACAAGTACACTCTCTGTCCCCGAAAGAATGAGGTGCATGCGCTGGCTGCTTCTCGCGGCGGTGGCGATCGCCGCTGCTCAGGCCACAGAGACGCTCGAGACTGGTACGCGCTCGCTTCAGGAGTTGGAGCAGACGCTGCTGGCTGCGACGCAGCAGCAGAGCGGACGGAGACTGCTCAGCGTCAACTTGTTCGAGGAACACGCGGCGCGCTACCTAGCTGCGGCCGCCACGGACACGACGGAGGAGGCCAAGGCGCTCTTCAAGCTGTACAAGAAGCTGTACGCGGAGCAGGTGGCGGCGTGGGGCAACACGGAGACCAAGCAGTACAACTACTTCGTCAAGAACGTGTTCCCCAGCATCCAGGCCAAGGCCCAGTCGCTCTTGGCGTCGGCTTCAGGCTCGACTTCGGTCGGAGATGGCTCAGACACCACCACGAAGAGCGGCTCCACCACCTCCACCAGCACTTCAGGCAACAGCGGCACGTCGACGAGCAGCGGCACGTCGACGAGCAGCGGAACGTCCACTAACAGTGGCACGTCAACGAGCAGTGGAACGTCCACCAGCAGCGGTACGTCAACCAGCAGTGGAAGGTCGACTAGCAGCGGCACGTCCACTAGCAGTGGAACATCCACAAACAGCGGCACGTCAACTAGCAGCGGAACTAGCAGCGGAACGTCCACTAGCAGCGGAACTTCCACCAGCAGCGGAACGTCCACTAGCAGCGGAACTTCCACCAGCAGTGGCACGTCCACTAGCAGCGGAACTTCCACGAGCAGTGGCACGTCCACCAGCAGCGGGAGCTCGTCAGTGTTGAAGGCGCAGTCTACGTCGTCAACATCCAGTAGTGCCTCGGGCTCAACGTTCTGGTCAACGACCTACAACTCGAAGCTGTCATCTAACGTAGACTCGTTGAAATCTCAGAGCGGCACCGTCGAGACGGTGGTGCAGTCAGCGTCAGGCAGCAGCTCGACCAGCTCTGCTTCTTCTGCGTACACGTCACCGACGGTCATTACCGGCTACACGAGCCCCAGCCGTCGTTTCCTGGCCAGTGGCAGCGGATCGGACACGTCGAACATCGACGTGCTGTTCTGCGATATCGAGGGCAACGCCATCTGGAAATGGAGCGCCGAGGATGTGCCAGATGCCACGGTCACCAACACGTCCAGCTCCACGACCACCATCGACGTGGATGTCGACGGTGTGTGCTCTGCCACGACGACACTAACCGTTTCGGCATACCAGACTGGCTGCTCGCTGCAGAACCACCCGGAAGGCTGCGACAACGTGTACTACAAGGGCTGTGGTGGTATCACTGTTTCCCCACGAGCGACCGTATTGTGATCGCCCGTACTGGTGGTCGTACCCTTGGCGTGCTCAATTACAAGAACGTGGACAGCGCGTGCCAGGGTCAGGTGGTCGATGCCATTTCCACCTACCGTGGCAAGAAGTTCAACAGCCCCACGTACGCTGAGTATGCCAACAACGGTATCTTGTACTTCACAGACAGCCCCTTCGGTCTGGCAACCAGTGACGCTGACTTCGAAGGCACCACGCTGGATGAATCACCGTTACGTGAAATCCCTTTTAACGGAGTCTACATGCTGCGCAACGGCACGGGCCAATCTGTGGAGCTAGTGGACTGCGATATGACCCGCCCCAACAAAATTGCCTTTTCACCTGAGCAGGACATAATGTACATCACGAACTCGCAGAAGGGCAATTCGTACGTGAAGAGCTATGTGATGGCGGACGACGGTACGGTTAGCAACTCGAGCGTGTTCTTTAACTTCACAGCGCATCCGGAACTCGAGACTGACGCTGGCTACGCAAAGGGCATCAAGGTAGACAACAACGGTTACGTCTACGTTGTGTGCTACAAGGGTGTGTACATCTTCTCCGCGGAAGGCGAGCTAGCTGGTGCGGTTATGAGCTCCGACGAGCTTGACTCTGTATCCATGGGCCTGGGCCGTTTGTTCCTCTCTGGCAGCTTTGGCCTTGTGGCGCAGACCAGCGGCGTTCCTTCTCAGACGCTTGCTCAGGCCCAGACGACGTGCAGTGCGCGTTAAGCAGCTTCAAGCTCCTTTAGTCCGGATCTACCTTCTCTTTCAAGAGACTCAAAGTATTCACATTTTTTCTGCCGACCTAATCGAATAGGATTACAACATGTTCATTTGTTTCCTCATTGATGTTCTCTATGACAAACATCTATTCGTAGTTGTCATTGCCCCCAGCTGCAGCCCCCGCCTTGCCTCCTTTCTTCCCTGACTTCTTGCCATCTTTATCTGCCGTTGTGTCCTTCTTAGGCGGCGCTAAAGTCGACGAAGCAATGGTGGTCGTGAATTTGATGATAAGATTGTTGGTCGTGATGTGTTCATCTTCAGCGCGCCTCCGACCATCCTCGCCTTCAGCATAGGCAAGGTTGGATCCCAAAACTGCGAAACGCGAAAGGCTAGCTCCTTGATCGTGGTGCCGCGCTTCACCATAACTGCATCAGCGAACACTCCCTTGTCACCAGCTCCCGGCGTGGTGTCTGTGGCGAAGCTCTTCAGTGACTTTACAGGGTACACTACCACCACATCAGCCAGCTCCACCGCAGCGTTGATGGCAGCACGAACTCCTGTGCTGCCGTAACGAAAGAGCACCATGTCGGAAATACGCTCCAGCCGCTTGGAAATTTTCTTCTCAATAGGCTTGAGCGGCGCCAAGCCTTTGTCAGCATCTGCCTTCGTCTGCTCTTCGTCGTCGTCCTCCAACGTCGAATAAAACATTGACCCTGGCTCGTAGCGGATAAATCGCTGTTTGTTGGCAGCGCGAAGAAAGCATTCCGCTGCGGCGCTCGCCACGAAGCATCGGTCACTGCCGTACTTCTCCACGATTTTCTCAATGTTGCGATCCGTGTCATCACCTTGATCGGCCTTGTTCAGCACTAGAATCGTCGGAAATCTGATATCCAAAAACACTTTCACCAGCTCATGCACTTCCTCTTCTCCCCAGACAGTCAGATCCACTGGTTCTTTCACTGCAAGTCGATCCAGCACTTTGCTCACGAGCGACGGTGTGGCGCCATAGCCCGACAACTGGCCCACAAAAGTGTTCTGCATGCTGCTCTTGGTAGCTTTGTGGCGTCTGGCAATTGAAGTCCAGCGCTTCCATAGATTGGTGAAGACCCACTGATGGATTTCCGTGTCCAGCCAGTCTGCATCGTTGATGGGGTCGTAACCCACAGTCTCCTCGCCCTTCTCGTTGGTGTGCCCGGACACGTCGATGATGTGCATGAGCACTTGGGCGTGACGCAGGTCGTCCAGGAACTTGTTGCCGAGTCCAGCGCCCTCCGACGCTCCAGGGATGAGTCCAGCCACGTCCAGAAGCTTCACGGGGATGTAGCGCGTGCCTTGCTCGCACTTGCCGTAGCGTGGCGCACACACCGCCGTCTTGTTCTTGTCCAGACATGGGCACGGCGCCATGTAGTACGTGATCCCTTCATTCGGCTCGATGGTCGTGAAGGGAAAGTTGCCCACTTTGGCCTTGCCGTCCGTCACGGCGTTGAAGAACGTCGACTTGCCGGCGCTGGGCTTGCCCACACACCCGATCACCAGCTCCATCGTATGCAATTGATTCAAAAGTGATGATTGGTGGAAATGAGGAGGTGCGATAGTGACATGTGATTCCCTCGATACAGTGACATATATGGCAAATTAGCTACCCAGCGCTGTTGCAGGCTCTTGTATTCGACAAGAAAACTAGCTGTGATTATCGCTGCTAGGCGCATCGCTGAGCTCTGTCCACTGCTGGTCAAGCCAGCATTTTGCTCACACTTATCAACATCGTTCTCGAGTGGGTTCATTTTACATTGAAGTTGTCAATTGCACAATTAGAGTCGTTATCTCTTTTCATTCGCTGAAAATACCATCCCTTTCCATCTCATTCGTCCAAAACATTTGATCCCCTTATCTTGCAACCGATGCTGGTCAAAGTATCCTCGCACCGTCATTCTTCAATTCGCCAAGAACCAGTCAAGTCAAGCAGCCAAGACCTAAAAATGGACGCCAAGAAGCGCGGACTCTTGACGGGCGCGTACGTGGGCATGGGCGTAGTCTTCACCGCCAGCTCCAAGTTCGACTGGCTGTCCAAGGGCGCGTCCGCCGCCTTCCTCTCGCTGCTCTGGCTGGGCTTCGTGCTCGCCATCTCGTGCACCGAGTCGTGGGTCAAGTTCCGCGCGCCGTTCCTGCCCCGCCACTTGGCTCTGGACCTGGGTCGCACCATGTTCGCGGCCTTGAACGCCGTGGAGATCGGACTCTGCGTCGGGCTCTGGCTGCTGCACTACGTCGTGGCTTCTTCCAGCGCTGGCGACGCCTTCTGGCGACTCATCATCGCCACGCTCCTGCTGGCCGTGCAGGTCAGCTGGCTGTACCCCAAGCTGGAGCTCACGGCGGAGTTCGCTCTCTACGAAGAGCTCAAGGAGCTGGACGACGAGCAGCTGTCCTTCAACCAGAAGATGCAGTTCGGAGAGATGCGTCACAAGGTGCAGATCCAGGACAAGCCCCACCGCATGTACCACTTCCTGTACATGGCGGCGGAGGCAGTCAAGCTGCTCACACTCGCGTCCTTCGCGCTGCACTTCCTCAAGACCATCCCATGAAGCCAGGAGGCCGACGACCACAGGTAGTGAAAGGTGCAGAAGGTTTGATGTATACTTTGTTCAAGATACATTTGCTGCATTTGTGATCTGTATTACGATTGGTTGAAACATTTGCGTGGTTGAAAGCAGCGTGTCAATACATTGGATGCTCCGTCGGACTTGTGCTAACCTTCTTGCGTCGAGGTGGCAGGGTCCTACCGGTAGTCGTCGTCTTTCCATTCATTACAGCATGGTTAGTGGCAGTGATACCATAATGGGTGACGGTGCAACAGCACCAAAGCAGCCCTTGATCATGCAGTACTACTTAAGACAAGGGATCATCCAACCAGAGGAGGCAGCCGAGGTTCGAGCGACGTTGGAGGCTCCGCTGCCCGCCTGCTTCCGAGTCAACCCCCTGTCTCCGTTGGCTCCTCGCATCATTGATCGCCTCACGAATGAGTTTCCAAAAGCATTTGCTACTGTGTCGGAACTTGAAGGCCAACCGCTATCACCACCGAGGTGCTTTCGTTTATCCATCGAGCAAAGGTACTAATGACAGTTTACAGTGCTGACAAACGTTGAGATGTATGCAGAGAGTTGAGTTGGTACTCAAGCAAGCATGGTCGCGCCTGGCAGCTGGACTGTGGGAAAGCAGCACTGGCGAGAGGAGCGCGCGCGAACAGCGCAATCCAAGACTTCCGGAAATTCTTAATGCATCATACAGCCGAGGGGAACTTAAGTCGTCAAGAAGCAGTCAGCATGGTCCCAGCGCTTCTTCTGGACGTGCATCCTCATCATCACGTGCTGGACATGTGTGCTGCCCCAGGTTCCAAGACTGCGCAGATCATGGAGGCGTTGCTGTCAACGAATTCCGGCCGTGATACCAGCGGCTTCGTGGTTGCAAATGATGCAAACGAGAAACGTGGCTACCTTCTTGTTCACCAATTGCAACGCCTCGGAGTTGACAATTTTGTTGTCACTTGCCACGAGGGACAAAACTTTCCCGGGCTCTATGACCCTGTTGACGATTTTGACTTGCAGCGCACCAACGTTTTCGATCGCGTGTTATGCGATGTACCTTGCAGTGGTGATGGAACTATTCGTAAGAATCGCAACTTGTGGGGTCGTTGGGCTCCAGGCAGCGCTCTCACTCTGCACGAGACACAGTTGGACCTTGCTTTGCGTGCTGCAGCGTTGCTTCGCGACAATGGAGACGCTCTCATGACATACTCGACTTGCTCACTAAATCCAATAGAGAATGAAGCGGTGGTTGCAGAGTTGCTTCGACGGGCGGATGGTGCTCTAGAACTTGTGGACTGCTCAGAGATGCTTCCTGGTCTGATCACTCGCCCTGGTGTTACGTCGTGGGATGTGGCATGGCAGGCTCGTACCGGCAAGGATGAAGCCCGAGCTGCGCTACAATGGTTTGACCGATACGAAAGTGTCCCTGGATTTCTGCAGGGCTCACGCATTCGACGTTCAATGTTTCCACCACCAGCACCTGAGTGCGAGGTTCTCGAGCGATGCATCAGGCTCTTTCCGACAGACATGAACACTGGCGGCTTTTTCGTAGCTCTACTCCGGAAGGTTCGTGGGGCAACGCTCCCTGGCACAGCTCAGCGAGGGCTGAATAGCTATGAGATTGCTGCTACTGCAAATGGTGAACGAAAACCCTCCCGTAGAGCTCAAAAACTTGCAGAGCTGCGCCAAGCTCCCGCACAAGTCAAGGAAGTTGAAGTTGACATAGAGAGGATAACGAAGGAAGTCAAACAGACCTATATGAAGCTGCGAACAGAGCATTGGGACCAAATCAAGGAGTTTTATGGCATCCTGGATGGCTTCTCTCAGGTTAGTAGCTGCAATATCATTGCATGGAGTTGCATCCTTTGATGGTCTCACCCATATTTTGCTGTTTGAACAGGATAACTTGTACTCGCGATCTGAAGGCACAGCGTCTGTCTCTCTCGTTAACCCCAGTATACGTGCTTCCATTCTCGCAGGCGATTATATAAACGTAAGTGTAGGAAAAAGAGCGGTTGCTCGGCAGCTTCGTGGTTGTCTCGCGAACTAACCATACACTGGGAATTGCATGCATTAGATTTTGGACACAGGCCTCCGAGTTTTTGCTCGAGTGCAATCCGCAGGAAAACTCGTGTTCCGTCCCACGGAGGAGGGTTTAGAGCGTCTACTACCTTTCGTCACCAAGCGCAAGGCATCTGCCACACACGAAGACCTTCTCATGATTGTAAATGCACCGGGGAACAACACTAAGCAGGTTGCACTGAGTCTCGAGCGATTCAGTATGCTACTGCAAAGTTCCGCCTCAGCTGTGAGAGAACATTCTGGTGTTGGCCCAATGCTGATAGTTTTATCCGAGTCTGAGGGAAACGACTTCGCTGTAAAGCAGCTTCCAGTTGCGCTTCCTGTTTGGCTTGGCGACAAGACGCTAACGCTACTTGTGGACAAGCATACGCGGGAGCGGTTGGCGCATGCGACGCAGGAATAATGCCTCTATGGCTGGCCACTTAATCATTTCATTTGCACTTTCACTATGCTGATGTCAACGTCTCCTCGGTACTAGATATCTCACGATTGAGTGGGGCATCTCTCGCAACTGGTGCCGTCAAGACGCCCTTGCGTTGGTACTGCTCCACAAAGCTGATGAGGTCAGGATAGAGGGTTGACGTCTCGGTTACCTCGGAAGGCGCCACAGCTGAATACGACCCATTGCTCAAATGATGAATGAGGTTGTGACGGAACTTTGGCGTGCCAGTGTTGGGATCCAGAGCTGCCACAAACGAAGCGCAATACGTTCGCTGTCGCGCAGTATAACGGATCAGGAAATTGCCGACCCGGTGTGGCTGACGCCGAGTTAGAATTTCCTGTGCGCGCTCTCGGGATATGTCACCATGGAAAAAGCTTTGCAGGCCTTCGGCACGCACGTGCAGAAGACGCCGTGCCAATTGGAACTTTTCATCTGCAGCAAATGCCGCGACGAGCTGCATGCAGTCTTCTCCAGGTGCTTGCTGTGATCATGAGAGAAACGAAAAAGTCGGCAACAACAGGAAGGAAGAAAAATGGATTGTAGCGCTCGTACCATCAAGTGATTGCAGGCGTGGCGCACGATGTAGATCTTTGCCTTGAGCTTCTCGTCGCCAGTAGCTTCGAGTTCGTAACTGTGCATAAAGGCACACGATGAGTTAGTCCTATTGCAGAATGCCTCAGTTGATTCTGTGAGAATCATACTTAAGGTTGACGAAGTCATTGGCATTGGCACGAGCAACAGATTGATACTCGCGCGCTGCCCATCGACCCAGACGTTCGTGGCCAGAGGCAGCATCAGCGAAGAAAGCACTGGCACTTGTGCTGTCCTGCACCCAATCTAGCACCGAGGAATGAAATGGTCGCAGTACTTGAGAATCGAGATCACTGCTCCCAGCTTCAATGCAGAAGAGCGAGCCTAGTGTCGTGCTCACATCACGTTGTTCGTAGACATCCCATTCTAGCACACGCGCAAGTGTTGCGAGCGGCAAAGGTTCGTACGCAGCACAGAGCACCTCCAACACTGGTCGAACACGCAGCTTGTACAAATCTTGGTCAGGGAAATGGCTAACGAAGAATTGGTGGAGACATGCACTCATGCCGACTGGCAATGCTGCCAGATCATTGAGATGTAGACGACCTTCATTTATCGCCTGGACAACGTTGACAGCGTACAGGAAGAGTCCCTCTGAGCGACGAGCGACCAATTCCGCTACATCTTTGGTGTTAGCTTCGTTGAAATTTGGAGGAAGGGTGGTGGATTCACTTGCAGGAGATTGTTCAGAATCCAGCTTTGAAAATGCGAGGCTAGTAAAACGGCAGATGTCTTGGTCATTTTCCTGTCGAAATTGCTCCATGGTAACATTTGGAGGCTCGAATGGCTGCAATTTGGAGAGCACCGTCGGATCCTCTCGGCTCAACAGCACAAACCGGACCCACTCTGGCAATCGGGGAACGAGCGATGGGAGCATCGATACCAGACATTCCTCTTCCTTGTTTTCCTTCCAAGATTTCATGCTCAAAGATGGCAGTGAAGGCGGTGATGGCGACGACGAGGTTGGTATCAACCACTCGAGCCCATCAACCAACAGTACCAGAGACTTCGACGGCCTTGCGATCGCGTTTAAAGGGCCCACTAGTAGATGCGTGACCAGTTCTGGGAAGGAAGCAACTGGGACCACCTCCTCAAGAGGCTCATGTGATTGCAAGTAGTGGGCATACTCTGGCAGCTGCGTGGTGAGTTGGTATGCCAGCGAGAGAACACACCGCCGAGCGCTATGCGTTTGCTCATCTTCTTGTCGAGCGAAGTGGAATGCTGCGATCTCCGGGCAAGACTGAACCAGACGAGCTGCCACAGAAGTCTTTCCTGTGCCAATTTGTCCAACTATCCAGAAAACGCGTTGATTTCCCAGCTCTCGCGCATTTGTTGTTGATGAAGAAGACGGCGGCAACCCTATCGAAGCAGAGCCCTCAATCCATCGCTGAAAGATGTTGAAGAGCCATTCCCGACCTACAAATCGCTCGGTCAGCTGGCTAATCTGTCGTTGGAACGAGAATGGAGCGAGCAATGAGAAGAGTCGAGTTTGCTGGCCCTCATGATCCAGAGTACCTCCTTCTAGCGCTGATACAAGTTGATCTCGGCGACTTTCGTAGCGGGCCAGATTCAAACTCGTGGTAACTCCATCACCACTGTAAATTAGGCAATCCGTCATGTCAAGCCACTGGATACGGCAGATTGATAGCGGGATTTCGCAAGGACGCACGAGCAGAGGCACAAACCCGAGTCCTGCGGACATGGCTCCCGATACGTCGTTTAGACTGACACCACGTGGACGACCCACACTCTCTGATGTCAGCAGCAGTATCAACTTCCCATTTTTCTCGGACGATGCCCATTGGAATGCATCCTCGTGAGAATTCAATGCGCCAGTCCGATCATTCGCGATAGATAGCCCAGTTAATGACGCCACAATTTCGTCGCTGCCACCACCGATCGCAGAGAGACCGGTTGGAGGCGACAGTGGGAAAACGGAGAACCCTGACTCGGTAAGGTCAGTATAAATTCGGTGTGCTAGCACATAGCAACTATCGTCATAGCTGAGAACGTAGCGCGTCCTTCGTGGTAATCGGGAAGTATCTTCTTCTTCGACGGTGCTCGATTCAACATTTCCGCTGCCACTTATTTGGGTGCCGCCATTGTCAAGAATTTTAGTGTCCGAATTGCTTTGTGATGCGTTATCGAGCTCCACCATTTCATCATTCCCGGTAGACGTCTTCAAATCTTCTGTAGCCAAGCTGACAGAAGACCTCTTAGGCGAACCATCCAGAGTCGTGCTCAAAGTGAAGGAGCGACCATGTGTAGGCGAAATTGACACAGAAGGCGACAATAGACGTCGCACGCTATTGCTGCGAGGTGTTTCAAGGTGTGAACCATCAAAGCCAGGGAATAATCCTAGATTCGCGAGTCCCGCGATGGCAGGGACTCCGTAGCTTGTCATGGACTCGAACTGCAGCCGCATCAACCATACCAAAAAGCACACGTCAGTCAACATCACCTAGGAACCAATATACCCGTCAGGTTAGCTCACCAATTCAAGGATCGTGTACAGGCGATTCGCCTTGTCAAGAAACTCCGGGGTATCCAGACACTTCTGCATCAAATCTCGCCATTCCGGACTGCCAGCCGCGTGAATCTGCTGCTCTGCAGCACTAGGGACGCAATCTCGCATGTCGAAGAACGGTAGCATCGTGATACTGGGCGGCGGCGCGCTCTCTGCTACCAGCACGGGAAAAATGCTCAGCCGAAGAGATGCAGCGCGTGCAATCTCATTGAGACAGTAGCCGTCAGGACGTCGCAGTGCATGGGGCGTCATGACCAGCAGCACTCGACCGTCCTGCTGAGCGTCCCGCACCCAGGCCAGTCCGCCAGCAATGCCTTCTTCCCAGTCCAAGCCTGCGGACAGTTGCTCCGTATCCAGCCACACCACGTGGCCTCGCTGTTGCACTGCAGTCAAAGTGACAGCGTTAGCACCTTCATAGTAAGACAATTGCAATTGCAGTAGACGCACAAGCAGCTTTGAGGTGGAACGCCAGAGCTTGGAATCGGTCATGGCCGTCTGCATGGAATTATATGGTGGTTGGTATCAATTAATGGTCTGTTTCCTGCAGGGAGACGCACGTACAGGAGAGAAAAACCTTGAGGGGTGCGCTGGGACTGTAGCAACACGTATGCACCGCAGGATCCAACACGGAGAGCGACGATTTGCGCTCGTCGACATCTGCGTCAGTCGTTGATGTGTCCATGCTGGAGTCGTTTTACCGCTCGAATTGTACCGTTCTATTGTCGACGTGGTACCGGCCACCGCTGGGAACGGCCAAACTTGTCCATCGCCGCCGCTGGTGCGTGAAGAATCCGTCGATCTGCCGCGTCGTGTCCACTTTGCAGTCCACAACCGAGCGGTAAAGTCGCTGGACGACTCCACGACTCCACGACTTGCGAGCCACGACGATCTCAATGTGCGTCAAAATCCCTGCGCGATAGACAGTGACCAACTTGTTTACTCTGAGCGACATCGGCGATGTCGCTGCAACGCGGCAATAATCGGATGCGACACGAGATGGGGACCGCTCTGCCACGAGCCATCCTTCTCTTTTGAACCCTCGGTGCACCTCAAGTCGCAGCACAAAACACATCCCGGCGGCACCTGCGCAGGCTGCGGACCCTTGTCTATCTGGTCCAAACGCCCCCATTCCTCCTTTTCCGACCACACACTCCACCCGACAATGATCGTTAGGCGGTTATTAGTCGGCGTGGCAATCGCTACGTTGCTCCTACCGATGACAGCTGCCGATGCTCTTTACACGGCACATGGACTTCATGACGACCTCCGTTGCACCGGGACGCCCACCGCGATAAGCTTTTCGGCGAACTCCAGCTGCGAAGACGGGGACTGCGGCAGGGTAGCGAACGGCAACGCGTCGCTCTACGTTTCCGCGAACTGCGGTATCGCTGACAGGTTTTCGTATGCCGAGGAGGTCTACGGCCGATTCAACTACATTGCCGTGGAGGAATACAGGGATGCCGGCTGCGGGGATCTAAAAACCACGACAGTGTTGCCGTCCACAGGTACTTGCGTGATGTCATCGGCATACGTCGGCAGATCGATCATTGCCGCCATCTTCGCCAACGGATCAACGTTGATTGTCATGTTCGAGGACGGAAATTGCGGAGGCGAGCCTGATCTAAACCTCCGTTTGGACCGCGGCAATATTTCCAGGAGCGACTGTCTTCAAGACTACTTCAAGATATACACGAGCGCTACCGGAAGCTCCACCAGTTCTGCAGGATCAAGTTCTGACGTCAACGCAGTTTCCAGCGCATCTGCCAACCAATCCAGCTACGACAGTATCGCCATCATCTGCATCGTCCTAGCCGCTATTGCGCTGGGAGTGTTGATCGCTTTCTTCGTCAGGAATCGCCGATCGTCCCGTAGTAGAGTAATTTCTGACGTTTCTGAGTGCTCCGCAGACTATATGGCGCCGCACAACGAGCCCAAAAGCTATGCAATTAGCACAAGCACCGACAGCTCTTTCGCCATCAACCGCAGAGAGCAGCGGAGTATCAGCTACTTTTGGGACGACGATGAAATCGCTACCGTTCGCGTTGACCGTGATAAGGTCGTTCTTGGACGCGTGATTAGCAACGGAGGCTTTGGGCAGGTGTTTGCTGGGCGTTATAAAGGAAAACGTGTCGCTGTGAAGATGTTGCTACCGGAAAATCGGAAGAGCGTTAAGCATCTGAACGCTTTTCTACAGGAGGTGAAGCTGATGGCAAGATTGGATCACGAACGAATCGTAAAGTTTGTCGGTGTGGCATGGGACTCCCTTGCTGACTTGTGTGTGCTTACCGAGCTCATGGAAGGCGGTGATCTCCGGAGGCTGCTGGACAACTACGAGGCTCAACACTTTCCCGTTGGCTTCAACGAGACCAAGGTGACGATTGCGCTTCATGTAACGCATGCTCTTACGTATCTCCATTCACTCGATCCTCCGGTACTGCACCGCGACCTCAAGTCGAGAAATATCCTTCTGAACGCCAACCTGGACGCTCGAGTGACAGATTTCGGGATTGCACGTGAGCAAGAAGAGGACACGATGACCGCGGGAGTAGGCACGTCGCGGTGGATGGCTCCTGAAGTAATGATGGGCGAGAGGTACGACGAAAAAGCCGACGTGTTCTCGCTGGGTGTCGTGCTGTCCGAGCTGGACTTGCATTGCTTGCCGTACTCCCACGCTGTTGAGGACAACAACCCCAGCCGGAAATTGCCCAGTACGATGATCGCGCACTTGGTGGCATCGGGGAAGTTGCAGGTCGCATTTTCGTCTGCTGCATCCGCCTCTATCGTGAGGTTGGGGATGTCTTGTGTTGCTGTCGACCCCGCGGCTCGACCGACCGCGGCTAAAGTGCTCTACAAGCTCCACATAATATTGACACGCGAGTTCAGCAGATGCAGCTCGGACGTATCGGTAGGGCATTTGTAAGAAGTAACTAACTAAGAGTATATAAGAAGTTGCTGTCATGAAGCGTACGCTGAACGAGAGCACTTCGTCGGTGCAATTTGCGTACCAGCACGAAGCACGCAATCCGAAGGACGTTCACACTTGTCGCTAAGCTTTCAGATCCCAAACTCTGCACGAAATAACGATCTCGAGCTCTGGATAGCCTCAGACCGCGCCTCCGCTGACCGACAGACACGCGCCTTGTTCGACGAATAAACTTTCAGTCGCTTGTCTCCGTCGACCACATTGACGTGAATACTGTACTTCTAAACTGCGGAGTGTCGGATAAGTTGACCCTGAACCAAAACCGCATCAACTGTCCATAGTTCCCTTGTTCTATTCAACTCCAGGCATCCGATCCCATCGGGATCACCGGCACTGCCCACGGCTCCAAAGAGCGTATTCTTTCGCGGGTATTGCAGGTAGCCGGTGCTGACAAAAGCTCTCGTGCTAAAAGAGCCTGCAAACTTTCGGTGCGATGCATCCCCCGCGGGCAACTATCGGTGACCGGCGACCCGCTCTTTCGTCTTCCAGAGACCCGACCGCGCCGACTTTATCGGAGACCGTCATGTTAAGACCGTTCAAGTTTTAGCGAGTCGGACCTCCGACGCCTGCCTCAACCACCGAGATTTCCCCGAGATGGGGAAGAGCATGAACGCTCCATCGATCCCCCAATCTCGGGAGCACCAGCTTCCTCAATAGAAGGGGAGGGAGGAATTGGCCTTGTCTTCGTCCGGTCGACTTCGCTTGGTGGTCGTCCATTTCACCTTTACCGTCATCAATCTGAAGACCTCGGCCAGGAACACAATGCCGCTCGGCCGATGGCTGCTCCCGGCGTTTGTCATGGGGTCGCTCGCTGAGGGCGTCGAGGCTTCCTGGTTAGCCACGGGGCTCTACTCTGGAAGCCACTGTGCCGGCACTCCCAATGTCCTGACACTGATCGATGTGCCAAACTGCATCCCCGTAGGATGTACAACACACGGCCTCGGGGGCTACGCGATGTTCGAATCCGAGGCGTGCAACATCACCGATCGGTTCATGTACAGCGCAGAGATGTTCAAGGGATTCGACTACGTTATTATGGAGGAGTACCGCGATATCGGCTGCAATAACTTAATGCGGACTTCCGTTTACCCGGCGTCAGGTACTTGTGAAAAACGTCGGTGGAAGGCAACACATCGGACAACGTGAGTCTGTTCGAGAACGGCACGGCGGTGGTGCTTTTGTTCCAAAACGGCGACTGCGGCGGCGATCCTTCTCTTGGTTTCGTTCTGGATAGCGATGAAGTTTCAAGCGGGGACTGTATTCAAGGACATTATAAATTCTACTCAAGTACTCCGACAAGTACGTCCGGTAGTACAGGGAAGGTCTCTGCTTATGAAAGTGGCAGTGGCATCGGGATCGTCACCAGTACAGAGGAATCAAGCGTGGCAAGCGGAACCATTGTCGGGCTTGTGGCTGCAGCGGTCGCTGTTATTGCGCTGCTAGGTTTTGTTACGTTAAAGTGGAGGAATCGACGACGGGGTGATATGAGCTACAAAGACACAGGTATCCCAGTGCTTGCCAGCAGCTATGCTGGCTATCCAACTCCAGCGAGCGCTCTAGACGCTATCACACTTGCCTCAGAAAGCTCGTATTCACAGGAAGATACGACGGCACCGCCGCGAACAGTGTCCAATCTGTGGGAGGACGAGATCATCGTCACGGCTCGCGTGCCGCGTGAGAAAGTTTATCTTGGTGAACTGATCAGTCGGGGGCGTACGGTGAAGTTTACGCAGGTTTTTTCAACGACGAGCGAGTGGCTATCAAGGTTCTTCTGCCGGAAATGCGCAAGAGTGTCAAGCACGTGAACGCCTTCCTGACCGAGGTCAAGATGATGGCGACGTTAAACCACGATCGCATCGTGCAGTTCATGGGAGTTGCTTGGGACTCGCTCATTGATCTCTGTGTGCTGTCGGAGTACATGGAAGGTGGTGATCTCCGATCGCTTCTGACGACGTATGAGGAACTGAATTTCCCCGTCGGATTCGACCGGAGCAAGGCCAGGATCGCGCTCCACGTGGCGCATGCCCTGACTTATCTACATTCCCTGTCAACACCCGTGCTGCACCGCGACCTCAAGTCCAAGAACATTCTTCTTACCGGGACGCTGGACGCGAAACTCACGGACTTTGGCGTATCTCGAGAACGCGCGGACTTTACTATGACCGGCGGGATCGGGACGTCTCGATGGATGGCGCCCGAGGTGATGATGGGGGAGAGATACGACGACAAGGCAGACATCTTCTCCTTTGGCATTGTGCTGTCCGAACTGGACCAGCACGTTCTTCCGTACGCCAACGCCAAGGAGAACATGGACTCGAGTCGGTCGATGCCCGGCACTGCGATTCTGCAGTTGGTGGCAATGGGAAAACTTCAAATCGAGTTCTCTCCGGCTGTGCCCGAGTCCATCGCGGATCTAGGCATGAAATGCGTCGCCGTCGACCCGAAAGACCGACCGACAGCTGCAGAAGCACTGTATAAACTCCACATTATCTTAGAACGCGAACTTTAGCTAGACACATAGAGCTAGAAAGGTAATAATAACGAGCAACAAAGCTTATGGCTCATTCAACAGAGTCTGACGTCTGACAAGTGCTTCGTTCGTGAGCAACTATTGCTCACGTCACACATTGCTCATATCCATTTCTAATTTAGAAATGGGTACATTGCTAAACCTATTACTGCTCACGACAGAATAAAGGATCTTGTATGGTACGGTACCGAACTCGTACTTAACACAGATGCTATATGACTGGCTGTGGTCATTGCTGAGGGCACAAGTCGGTTCATTCTGTATTTTTCCCAAGTGATGAGGCTTCTTTTCCTGTGATCGAGATGATAGGACAAACTTCTTTCCCCATACGACCGACGCTGAGTACAACCGAAAGACCCGACGTTCTTGCCAGGACGTTGGTGCTAGTTTGATCGATCCATACTCTCTATGTTACGTGTATATGTGTTGGTGGACATAGCATTGATGAAAGAAAGGATATCTGTGTTTATGGAGGCTTCCATCGTGTTGCTACTGAAAGCAAAATCACTTTCTGCTACCTTCCAACTGACATTGCAATTTGTCTATTTGCTGAGAAGGTGATGATTCAAATATGCATAGTTCAACTGAACAGCTTCCAATCGCTTTGTTGAAACGAATCCATCAAAGTCTTTCGCTCCTATCTGATTCTCAGTATTTCATGTGTGTTTGTCTAAGAGGTTGATGAGTTTGGCAATGGAATCTCTCTGTAAACCGTAGTTGGTTGCTAGTGTACATGCAGAATCATTAGTCACATTTACACTGACTGTAAGTTTCCGTATCGCTGCGATGGATATAATGCTCACAAGATGATCCAAGGCTGAAGCCTACGTGCAGAGTGGCTGTCTAGAGCTTTTTAACACTGACAAATGCATTTACTTGAAAAAGTTTGCTTGCTCTTTGCAAGCAGAAAGATCGCCATGCCAAGTTGAAGTTATCCTAGAACCATTTTATAGGACCAAGCTTCAAAACAATGTGGACCACATCTTCGTCATATTACAACTAACTCGACAGTCGCAGATTGGACCGCCGAGGGACCACATGTCGTCTCCGCCGTCGTCTAGCTCCGTCCCTGCGCCTCACTCGACGTCCTCCGATGGCTCATCGTCTTCCTCTGCGTCTTCTTCCCTTCCCTCTTTAAGCGTTCGCGTCGTCGCGTCCAGCGAGCGTCCCCCGACGTCCTCTTCCAACAGACCCCCACATCTCCAGTCTCCGTCTCTCCACGTCGATACTGAAGCCACTACTGGTCGTAGCAGCGCCGCAAGCTCTTGGACCGATCGATGGTCGCCCTCTGCAGCTCTGGGCCGCGCCAGGATGGCGATGAAGCAGTCGGAGACGCAGCAGAGCAACGTCAACGTCCGCTATCGACCCCTGCAGCTGCTGGACGAGAGCGACGGCGACAGCGACGACGAGTGGCAGGGCGAGGCTCGAGGGGACCCTTCATGCTCTATCACAGGCTCTTTAGCTCAATCTGCAGCCATGGAGGCGGCTTCGGAGCCACTCACAAGGTCGTTGCTGGAGAGAGAGAGCTTGGCGTCCTTCCTGCAGAGCTCCTGGGTCTTCCTGCTGCTTCTCAGCTGTCTGGCGGCCATGACAGCGTGGAGTGTGGACGCTGCAGTGCTGCTACTGACCAAGTGGCACGCTGCCTTCGTAGCAATGGGCGGAGGCTGGCTGGACCAGTACCTCTTCTACATCCTCTTCAGAGTGACCATCTTGCTGCTGGCGGTGGGCTGCACAGTGTTTTTCTGCCCCGAGGCAGCTGGGTCGGGCATTCCGGAGATGAGGAGCATACTGGGAGGATTCCCTTCCCGAATTACTTGTCAGCAAGAGCGCTGGTCGCCAAGTGTCTTGGATTGTCCCTCGCTCTCGGAAGCGGTCTCTCCATTGGTAAAGAAGGCCCGTTCGTGCACCTGAGCTCTATTATCGCGCGCCAGTTGCTGGGACTCTCGTGGTTTGAGCAGATTCGGAAGTCCAGCGATTTGACACATCACGTGCTTGCTGCGGCTTGTGCTGTTGGTGTCACGGCGAGCTTTGGTGCGCCTGTGGGTGGCGTGCTGTTCAGTATCGAGGTCACCACGTCGTACTACGTGACGTCAAACTACTGGCGCGCCTTCTTTTCATCGGTTGTGGCTGTCGTTGTCTTCCGTGGACTCAACAGTCTGCTAGCTGGCTCATATGGCACATTGTTCACGACCGAGTTTGGTGCCTTACCCTATGAAACCTACGAGATTGCGTTCTTCCTGCTGCTTGCAGTGATTTGTGGACTGCTCGGTGCTCTGTTTGTGCGTTCGTATCGAATGCTCCTCGGACTGAAGAAGCGGTTTGAAGATCAATATTTACTGAGCTGGTGCGGCAGCTACCCCGGGCTTGCACCCTTCGTGTATGCGGCGTTCGTTGCCTTCATGTTTTCTCTCGTGGAGTTCCCAGTGGGCAGCTTTATGCAGCTCACTCAACGCCAGACAATCAATGACATGTTCTCCGCGGGCAAGTTGGAATCCGATAAAGTTACAACTCACCTGGAAGTCGATTTTGGCAGCTCATGGACGTCGCCATCGTTGTTGCTGAATTTGTTTGCGTACGTACTAGTACGCTTTTGGTCCACGGTCATTAGTGCAACAGTTCTAGTACCCAGTGGCATCGTCACGCCTGTATTTGCCATTGGAGCTGCTCTTGGTCGCATGTTCGGCGAGATGGTTGTGATTCTTAGCAATGGGGAACTTTTAGTTGCTGGCTATGCTGTTGTGGGTGCTGCAAGTTTCACGGCTGGCGTTACGGGGACTATCAGTATTGCCGTGATCGTGTTCGAGCTCACGGGTCAGCTCAGCTACATGATCCCCGTACTGCTGTGCGTAATCGTAGGACGTGCTGTGACGTTGTTCTTCTCGCTCGATATGTATGAGACCATGAGCCGCCAAAGGAATTTACCGCAGTGGCCGGACCTCACCAAACAGAAATCTTACTCGCTCACTGCAGGCGATCTCATGCGCGACGTACAGCCTTACTACCTGGTTCGGCGCCAAACGCTAGCATCGATCAAGCACCTACTGCACGTTACTAGCAGCGGAAAGAAGGGTAGCAAAACTGTGCGCTTGTTCCCCGTTGTCGATGACGCCAAGACCATGATATTGCTTGGTGTTGCCACGCGCGACGAGCTCGAAGCGCTCGTTGTACAATGGGAGCTCAGTCTTCAACGTGCAAAGACCGCCACTAATATCGACACTAGAGTTGCAGTTGCTGGCCTTACTCCTGAGCAAGCAGCAGAGCTTTCACGCCCGGCGTCGGAGACGTTGGAGGTGGTCGACTTAGTCCGGCTCGAGCTGCTAACACTGGACGATGAACACTTTCACGTGCCTCGCGACACATTCGCCAGCCACGTGATCTTGCTCATTTCGATGCACAAGTGCCCGGAGCTGTTCGTCACCCAGCGTGGTAAGCTACAGGGCTCCATTCACGCAGCTGACCTGCTGGCCCGTTCGCGTAGATACACATTGTAGAAGTGCTAGCGCTTGCGCTTCAAACTTGAATGAATGACAACCGTTAGCTTTAGCTCGATTTATTATCTTAACGTACACGAGTGCTTGCCGAAAGTCTTGTAGACTGATACGGTGAGTTGGTGCCCCTACTACGATACGAACCCAGAGTACTGCGTCGCTGGGCCTGTTTCTTTTGACGGAGTGGCGTTCTCGTGCCTTCATTGCTGCGGTGTAGAACGCATCGGTCCTCTTCGCTGAAACTTCATCGGTCTTCTCCAGGAGCTGCGCCATCTCCGAAGCATGCCGGAATCGACGTGTCTCCGCCAAGTGCTGCTTCTCCTGTAACAGCGCCGTCAGCTGGCTCTCGCGCTCTTTGCGGAGTTCACGGATCATTTGCTCGGACGCTGAACGCTGTGCTTTCTCCACTAATTCTCGTTCTTTAGCCTCGCGGTGTGTCTGTTCCTTCACAAGTTTGATCTGGTTCGCGTAAAAGTTCTCCATGGCTTGCTCACGCTCAGTGTGTTCCTTTTGAATTTCTTTCAGCACTGACGTTGTCAGGCGGTGCTCCTCGCGCAGCTTTTCCTTTTCCAAACCCAGCAAGTGATGCATAGCGCGGCGTAATTGCTTTTCTTCTTCGTTTTTGGCCTCCAGCCCAATGGCGATACGATGCAAGCGAACGTCCTGCTCGAACCGGCGAGATCGTATCTTATCAACGTTGGCCATGTGCTCTCCTGACCTGTACGCCCGCTCCAAGTGCAGTCTTTGGCACATTTCCCGTTTACGTAGCTCCTGCAGGTGATCCTTCAGTGACAATTTGTATCGGAGATATTGAGCTTGCGCCTTGGATGTCGCTGCAGCGCGCTTTGCTTTGGGTGTGAGTGGATAAAGAGACTTGGATGGGTCACGCTTCAGCACACGCGAAGAAGCCGCACGCTCTGGGGCGTGCGGTTCGTCACGCGCAACCTTCTTTTGGCAGGGCTGGTCGTGAATCCGTCATCGTCTTCTTCAGCCTGCTGTTGGTTCGTACTCTTCCGTGGTGGGAATAGCTTTGCTGTAACGTCAGTCTTCTTGTCTACCTTGACAGTGCCTCTGGTCCTACCCACCTCAGGCGTTGCACCTTCAATGCTAATCGAAGAGAAATTCTGCGCAAACGCGCCATCATCTTCAATAAAGTGCATACTTTCATCACTGTTGTGCTGGACGGACGACACTCCCTCGAAAAACTCTCCACGCGATGCATTCGCGGTAGCTTCTTCTGCATCACCATGCTCGTTTAGCTTATCATCATCCGATTCTTCACTCCCAGCAGCGGTAACAAAGCGGCCGTATCGCTTGGTTTCTAGCAGTTCCTTTTCCGTGGCAGTCCGGTTGTCTTCTGTATCACCATGCTCGTTTAGCTTATCATCATTCGATTCTTCACTCCCAGTCGCAGCAACAAAACGACCGTATCGCTTTGTTTCTAGCAGCTCCTTTTCCGTGGCAGTCGGGTTTTGCTCTTGTTTCGACGCTGGTTTCACCAACCTGCTGGAATGCTGTCGTATTCCTTTCCGGCTTGCCTCCTTTGCTGCAATTTCTGCTTTGCTGTTACCACTAGCCTTGAAAGACAGCTCTAGGCGTCGGGCGCGCTTCTTATTATTTCCAGCGATAGTTTCCGTTCTCCTGAACGAGTTATCCTGCCGCAAGCTCTCCACCGCACTCCCTCCCGATACGCTGCTTTGACGCAGCTCGTCCTCACCGCTGACAGCTCGTCCCACGCGAATTTCTTCCTGTTTTGCGCTTTGCCGCGGTTCCAGTGTGCTGCGTCGCGTCGATCTTGTAGTCTCCTTGCTCGCTCTTCTTTCACGTACACTAACATCATCGGGACGCCCCTCCTTCAGCTTCCTCACCAGCTTCGGCGGGACTCGTCGAGTTGCCCCCGCCCTTGAGTCTGTCATCCCGAGACTTGCAAAACTGGTGTCTCGAAGCTTCTCCCCACCTCCTGACTCTCTTCAAAGAGCAAAGTGTAGACCTGATCCAACATCCTCAAAAGCCTTCGGATACTGCCCAGATCTCCTGCACACAGCCGCTCCCCTGTGAGCTCGTCCACGGTGTCTCCATCCACGCTTTGCTCCAATAGAGCTCCGTGTAGGGCGTCGGCCACCAGCTGCGCGTTGTGCTCGTAGTCGTGACGACTGCGCGGCACTCGCTCCACGTCTCGGAGACGGAACTGAAATAATTTTTCAAACAAAGCCACGCTCATTGAGGAGACACTGGCCACCAGGTCTTCAACGCCAGCAAACGCTCTGTCGCCAAAGCCCATCCGCGCCAAAAGGGCGTTCGTATCGGCGACAAGAAGGCGAGATTCGTCCGTCGGTGCGGGATTTAAGGGTTGAGTCGGTTTAGACTCCGATTTCTCGGTCGTTTCTGCGTGGATTGAAGTCACAAGCGATGCATTCGATGCGCAAGGCGCGTCTGCTTGTGGCGATATCGGCGACATCGCGTTGCGTGCGTTAGATTCGGCGGAATCGACTGTTGATTAGCGCAGCAAGCGGAGAAATGAGCGATTGACGAAGGTCGTTGATGGAAAAGTGCGAAAGTACAATTTGAAAATGCGAAAGCGGGATCGGGGAGATACAGCTACCGATTCTTTCACTTGATAATTGTATTAGTGGTAAATGGGATTTAATTAAAGGATTAGGAATCGGTCCCAGTAGACGATTAACGCTAAGTACGATTTTGGGTTTCAAGTTGAAGTGCTTTGTGTGAATAACCACCGAAACTACGACTTTACTATACGATTCCTCTGGGCATCGGCACGAGAGGTGGTAGCGATTTATCCTCGCTCGATTCCTGCGGTTCAATGTCGAATCGATGTTGGTGCTGCGTCCACCATCGTTCAGCATCTTCTTCGGTCACTTTTTCCTTGTCAAAGAGTACAGCAATCACTTGTTCCTCCAGTGTGTCTTCACGCCTCCCAACATGCAGCGCCACGCCTTCTCTGCCTGCTCTCCGATCGGTTTTGCGGTACATCGTACTCAACTCGAATTTCGATGCGTCTTGAAGTGGCAACCGCACCTTCGTCTCACTTAAATCCGTTCGCCGACCTCCAATTATCGGTCGTGCACTCCACGCAGGTGCATTCTCTTTCTCCGGCGATAACGTTTCTTCGTCTGCTGTTTTCGGTTCTGCTCGGTACTGCTCCGACCCCTCCACAGCACTCTCATTGTTCTCTATCGAAGCCCCATCGTCCTCGTCGGTATGTGCTGAGTCGCTCTCCTGTTGCTGCGACTCGTCATTTCCATGCTCAGTGCTGTTGTTGGTCCGTGACGATGCCATTGATGCCTCCAGCTCAGACTTCATTTTATCGAGCAGCTTGCATTCGACCCCAACAGGCTGCGATATGGTTGCACTCTGCAGCAGAGTCTTCTTCCTTTGCCGTCGATGGTGCGACAGTCGCGGCACTTTCGGAAGAGCCTTCTCCTTCAGCAATAACGCTGCACCACCCGAGTCTGTTACTTTCCGATTGCTCTCACTGCGAGGGAGAGATTTATTACTCGAAGGTCCTTGCAACTCCTTGTAACTTTTGTCATTCGAGAACGTAATGCGGCGAATTAGCTTCGGTCGGAACGTGAGTTCTCGTTCATATTCCTCCACCTGACGAAGCCGCTCAGCCTCCACTTTATCCTGTTTCTTCCGGAGCCACTCCATCTGCCGATCGAGCAGAGACAAACCAGCAAAACTTGTCCCCACAGAACCTACGCTTGTTGTATCAGTGCCGACGAGCTCTCGCCGTGACAAATATCCTGCGCTCGATTGCGGTCGAGCTTTTATCGATTTTGACGGTTGCACTGCATCAGGGTTCAGCGGCTCCAGAGACCATGAAGATGACGCGTTGTTGCTTTCTTCGTCACCCTGCGTACTCGCATCGCTGTCGACTTCGATTTTTGTTTTCGTATCCGAAGGAACAGTCAGATCTTTTCCTGGCCGCAATTTTCCCCGACTGGGGCTTGCTGCTCGCTGCTTTCTGGCCTCGGCAACGACACCAGCAAAGCATGGAAGGTCTCGAAGTTCCAGTACAATGTGTTTCCAGCACTTGGATATTGCCCTAGGGTTCGAATCCCCACGCTGAATTTGGCGTCGGATTAACTGTGTCCCAAAGGAGTGTCAACAAGGCCCAAGAGCGAAATGCTTCGATAGTCATCTACAGACGAACCTCTTCCGTCCCGTCGTCTGGCATGCACACTCGACTTGTCTCGTCTTGAAGCCAATGCTCAAGAAGCCGAACTCGTTTGTGCCACCAGTTCGCTTCGGAATCTATTGTCTTCAGATCCTCAACTACGAGTTTGGCCTGCCATATCATAATACACCTAGCCGTCAGTAGACATCGAAGGGGAAGCAGAATGTTGCACCACTTACCACGCCATCCACGAGAGTCTCGTCATTCATCGTGACTCCTCTCGCTGCTAGAACCGCACACGCACACAAGAAGACACGATGGCTGTACTCAACGCCGTGTCACGACCGACGCAAAGATCACCCGTAAAAATAGTGAACACTTGTACACTTTCAGCCGTCTCCACTATTTCTGGGAATCCGCATGTCGTTTTTCGCTCATTTTGTCTGTGTGTTGCTGGAGTATTAGCTTGGTGTAGTCGATTTCTCAACTGCAGACGCAGTATTCCTCTTGAGCAGCAAGATGGCACGCAGCTCAGGATTCATCTGGTCAATTTCGTCCTTGGTCTGCACAACCTTGTACATCCGGCGAATGGCAGAGATCATGCGCTTGGTGGTTGGGATATGGGGCAGAAGTCGCTGGCTCAACATAAATTCGTGTCCTGCTTCTTCCATGAGCTGTTCTCCCTCAGATTTCTGCTGCTGCGCCTTGACCAACATGTCACGCAGTTCGACGATCTTCTTCACGCCGAGTGTCGCCGCATCTAGCTGACCTTCAGCATCACGAAAGCTATCGATAAGCTCAATAGTTGAAGAACTTTCGGCCAGCAACTTCTCCCCAGCGGCACGCTTCTCCTGACCCCTCAGCAGTATCTGCTTACCCTCTTTTTCGTGGTCAGTACAATGCACCAAGCCATGAGATAGCGCGTTCAACATCCATCGAGCAAGCGCCATGATAATCCGCAAGCTCCCCAACGCAGGTGGCAAAGTAGCTTCCAGACTGTACGCACGCATAGCAAATTGCTGTGCTCGTTGCATCACTAGCAACACCTCGCACGCCCGAACTTGAAGGAAATACGCAAATTGCCTATCACTGAGCGACAAATCTTCCGCTGCACCGCGCGGTGGTAACTGCTGCAATGAAGCCTGTGGGGCATGGTGATCTCGTTGAAGCCATAGCCCTTCTAAAGGGTTCTTGATCGTCGTATGGCGCATGATGACTCCCAGGGAGTTAAGAGAAGAACTGTCGGAATGACCAAATATCCCCACTATCTCTTCACGTTTACCGTTGTAGTCGCTGTGAATCTCGAACTTGGTGCCCTTTTCGCAGTTGCCAAACCATTTCGAGCACCTTCCTGAACTCGTGGCGAATCGGAGACCATAAATGGATTGTGAGGCAAAGCCTTCAATAGTTGTCAATTTCTCGCCCCTTGCAAGCGAGAAAGCCTCGCGAGTCCCAAAAGCGTTTCCATGGAGTGTTCCTTCAATACTTGCGGATGTGTTTGTCTTAATCACCAGCGACATGCCATCCACTTTTTGCTGCAGATGACAGCCACCTCGCTAATACTGCTGAACGGTGGGGCCTTCTCGTACGTGAATGGACGGCCCGCTGCCGTGCCGAATAGAGACGACGCACGCTCTGAGTAGTTGTGCACTGCTCGATCATTGTAAGCTATTAACATCAGTCGCTTCTCTAGTTGCAGGCGTTGGCGCACTTCCTTCTCATGATCTTGGAAGAGTTTCTTCAGCGTGGGCGAACTAACTGCAGCTTGTTGCATCGATCGAAGGGAGTGCCTTAGCCTTGCTTTTAAGGCTGTCGTAGGCAGTCGCTTTTCGAGTGCAATGATTTTGCTTTGATATGTGTCCAAATCAACCATGCTCTGTCTCCACAGATATGGTAAGAGCGCACAACGTTGCAAATATGTGTACTTCGCCTTCACGCGATTTTTCATAGCGTAGAAGACGGAGTACATCAGCCAAATCTGCTGCTTGCGCTGTGCAAGCGAAACGATCGCTCGTCTTGCCTTTGAACACTGCGTGAACTGCGCCCACCGTAAGAACACACCTGCAAATGAATTCGCCGGAGAGAATTTTGTACCAGCAAGTCGCAATGACTCTGGACTGCCATTGAACATCTCTTCCAGCTTCAAAAGAGTTCGTACTTCCATATGATTTGTTGTGCACGCTGAAGCGCCCGCGATAATCCTGGTGACTGCAGTTTCCACTTCCATACGGCGTGCTTTAGCAGCGCCTGAAAGGCGTGATACTTTAGCTTTTGCTGGTAAAATGCAACCATGTGAGTCTCCCAATACATAAAGCGATGACAAAGGCGAAGCCAATTGCGGATCTGCGCGCGGTGACAGAGAAAACTTGTGTGTTTCATCATAATGGCAATCCGTAGACTCCGGAAACTCGATTTTAGTTGCTGTCGTGCTTGCTGTTGCAACAATGCATCGTAGACATTATCCATCACATCGTGGAGACGGTGCGCTCGACGCCGCATAATCTGTTGAACTTGTTGCATCTGAGCAGCCTTCATTTTCAAGGTGGCACCAGTTTCCTTTCGTAAAAAGTATCTTCGTTGGTCTGTTTGTTGATGAGCTGTAGTTCGCGCGCTCGTATGGCTTCCTTACGCACACGATCATTCTCCAAAATCGCGAGAAGATCATCGCTAAGCCGTTGTGCATGCAAAGGATTGTCAGCTATGCCTTGGAGCCGCCATTCTCGATCAAGACGCCAGTGCAAACCCACTTTATCTCGTGCTTCTTCTAATTCATCGTCATCGTCCACCGTATTCTCGCCCTGAGCTGGAGGAGGGACTTTATAGATGGCACCGATCATCCACTGCCGAAAGCGAGAGTGCAGCACGCGAAACGCACCCAGGTCAGTAGAGAATCGATTCTTCTTGTTGTAGCGCACCAGCACCCGTAAATCCTTCAAAAGATGCGGCCAAACCTCCGATAAGCAATGACATTGCCGATCATGTTCATGCGGTCCCGCTCACGATATTTTAGATACAGCGTCAAACACAAATCGTAAAGTCGGCTTTTGCGCTTTATCTTTTCCCCAGCTCTGTTTCCATGATCCGTGTGAGAGAAGCTGTTGCGCCATCATCAGTTGATTCAGCATGGGGATCGTGATTTTGCGAGGAGGTTCGGAGCGCCTGAATGCTACTATCATCGTCGTCACCCGATACAACTGCAATCGAATCTCTGGCGTTGCGCACGTCCACGCTGAGCGATCGTCCAGTCTGGTGTGCTTCATACGGGGGCAACGATCCATGCCGATTATTAGTTTGATTTGAGGCGGTCGCTGTATAACCATTATTACGTTGCTGCTGACGCTGCTGCGGTGAATGAGCTTTCCCTCTTGAGCTTATGGAAAAGAGAGACAATAAAGTCATGTCTTCGCGTCGCTTCATATCCCTTTTCAAAATCGAATAGTACCGCAAGACATAAAACGTTATTCGCACCATGTAGTACTTGTGAAGCTGCTGTAGCATCTGGCCGTGGTCTCGCCAGATCTGACGAATTAAGCGGAAGCTTTCCAGCCTATTTTTCCAAGCCTCCAAGCAAATAGTGCATGCCTGTCTTGCTTTCTTCTTCCGTATCCGTGTGATATGCCGTTTATTCCACTGCTTCCGTTTGTATCGCTTCTTCAGCGCACGAAAATGCCTCAGTTGGATATACGTACGCAAAACATTCATCAAGAAAGTGGTTTTTCCTCGCGCGATGATCATTTGCTGGAGATGGCGTTTCCAAACGTAAAATGGCCAGAAGCTGATGCGATAAAAGGCATAGTACTCGTGCAACTTACGCGTCATATACTTCCACGCAACAAATTTGCGCAGAACATGTTTGCGCAGCAACTTTGAGCGGTCAGCGAATTTGCGCCACTCGGCAAAGGTCAATTTCTTGTTGCGAAAGCGGAAAATTATTTGTCGCTCCGGCCACTTGTCGATTTCAGCTTTTGCCCAGAATCGTCGAATGGATTGCTTCACAGTATCCATAGCGAAGTCGTGATACAAGTACGCAGCCACCGGAACATCGATGCTCTCAAAATGCCCGTTTCTAGAGTACTTTTGGAGGAGCATTGACAAAACAAACTTGACGCTGATCTTTCCTGGTAGCGTCGTTGACGATGCAGAACCCCCAAGGTTGCTGTCGAACTAGAGGATGAAAGTCGATTGTCAAGGTTTAAGATACGGCGGCGATTGGGCTTTCGCAGGAGTATCTCTAGAAATTGAGAACGCAGTTGTAATCTCTGCTCATCGTTTTCCCACGGGACATCTCTCGGATCGCACTTAAATTGATGCAACGTATCAACCATATGCTTGGCCGAATTCGCCAGACGCTGTCTAACTGTTCATAGCAATAGATCCGCATTAATTTAAAAACACCGGGTGAATGCTGAGTCATGCAGAATACCTTTCTCCTCCAGCGCCGCGAGCTCCTTTCCGTATATTTCTTTCTCCTGCCTTTGACGAAATTTGTCACGGTCAAACTCACGTTTCCAGCGCGAGGCTTCCTGGGGTCTACTGGATGAAAGATTTCACGGAAACCTTCATACGACAGCAGTGGTGACTGTTTTTTGCCGCGCCGTTGGTTGGACTGATTTTTAGTAACACCATCCTGGTCGTTGTCCGCATCCTGACTTGTCTGCACCGCTGCAGCATGTTTTTCTAGTATGCCCTGAACCTTTGCCGCATCAGTTTCGCCTAGCTGGATGTCCGAGTGCTGTAGGAACTTGACAATTTGAGCGATGGTCATATCTCCACTACCCATGAAGGCAATCTCGATAGAGTCCCAACCTTTAAACAAACGCTTCTGGAGTTGGGTCTCGACAAAACGATGCAAGTCCGTCAGTCGCTTGCGGCGTTTCAAGCCGGGCGTTTGCACATTCGCCTGGAATCTCGTTCGACTCCCAAGCATCGGAGACACCGACAGTCCGTCGTCCTCCTGGTCTAATTCATTGTCTCTGTTATCTTCATTCTCTGGTCTCTCCGACTCATCATTGTCCACGGCAGCGGCCGGCTGATTCCTGCTCAACTCCGCTTCAAACTCCGCTCCTGGCGTCGAAATACTCGGTATTGACGCCACATCCGTCAAGAAGACGCTGCTCCTCGTGTCCACCTCCAAGTCTGCAACACCAAAGCCCACACTGCTTCTGTCCTCGGAGCCTAATGACATGCCCGCAGCGTTCTCCTGCCATTGGGACCAAATGGCGTCCACCGCGATCTCCACAGACTGCTGGTCGGTGGCGTCCTCCGGTCCGAGCATGGGCCAGAGTCCGAAGCGACTCAGATCCTTCCACAGTTTCTCCCGCAGCCAGCTCTTCCTGTCCACGCGCGTCAATCCGTCCAGTCTCCTCACTCTCTGTCGTCTCTTGAGCGAGTTCTTCAACGCTCCAGCGCCCGCAAACTTGGCCTCCTCTCTCGTATAAACTCCTGTCAGTCGAGACACCTTGGGCGTTAAGCTCTGTCCACTGGGACCTTCATTCTTGGGCGATTCGTGTGCTCTACTGACGATATTCCGCTGAATTCGAGCCGCCACAGGGTGGGATTCAGGCACAAGCACGGGCAGATCGAACCAGCTGGGGACAGCTACAGGACGGCGCTGCTGTGCGTGGCCTCCGCGCTTCCGAGCGAACAGGATCTTGCGCTGCCGAGAGCCTTCAAGGCCAGCGCCATCCGACATCCGTCATCCGATACTGAAGCGACGCAATATCGTGTGGAAAATGTAGCCATGTGTGGGCCACATCAGTTGATATTTTCCATCACGACCAGTGCATAGTCACTTGTAGTGTTCCGACGGAGTGTCACCTCTACAAATCGCGGTCGTGATAGCTCTGTCCGAGCCAAACACCAGTCATTTCGTCCCCCACAGTCCAGGCCAAGCTCCAGTCAGTGTACAGGCGACGATGGCGGACAGCGTGCGTCGCGATGACAAGCCCGCGGACTTCTTGCTGCCGGAGACGGTCAAGAGCTGGTTCTCCCACATGTACACGCACCTGATCTCGGGCAACGTGGCGGAGATGGCGCGCCTGTACGACCGCGAGTTCCACAACCTGACCAACAACTACTTCAAGCAGGCGTCGTGGCCCGAGCCCAGCGCCGTGGAGTCGCTCGTGGACCAGGACCCGACGTTCCTGCTGCTTTACAAGCAGATCTACTTCCGCCACTTGTTCTCCAAGCTGCAGCCGGGCATGGACATGAAGGTGGCGTCCTGGGAGACGTACTGCGCCATCTTCGACGGCGTGCTGGACGGCTCCTTGGAGCTGGACGCGCTGCCGTCTCAGTGGGTCTTTGACATTGTGGGCGAGTTCGTGTACCAGTACCAGTCCTACTGCCAGTACCGCGCCAAGGTGGCCACCAAGGGCGAGGCGGAGATCGCGTCGTACCAGGAGAACCTCTTTATCTGGGACACCAGCAAGGTGTTGGGCTATCTGCACGCTCTGGTGCGCTACTCGAAGATTGTGGAGATTTTAAAAGAGGAAGAAGGTGTGAAGGCCCCCTCAGACGTCGTCAAGGAGCTCGGATACTTCAGTCTCATCACGCTGGCACGTGCCCACGTGCTGTTCGGAGACTACTACACGTCGGTAAAGCTGCTGGAGCCCATTGACCTGTTCAACAAGAGCGCGCGTGGTGAAGCCAAGACGACGGCGCAGATCCACGAAAAGTCCCCGGATGCCACGTCTCGGTGTTCTACCACATGGGTTTTGCCCAACTCATGCTGGAGGACTTTGCCGCTGCGATCCGCTCCTTCTCGACGATCATCCTGCAGGTCAACCGCAACCGTAACTACTACTCGCGGTTTGCCGACTACGACCAGCTGCATAAGCTCACGGAAAAAGCCATGGCACTGCTCGCCATTGCACAGTTCCTGTGCCCGGGCCAGCGTGTGAACGACCAGATCCACTCGCTCATTCGTGAGAAGTACGGCGACAAGCAGAGCAAGCTGCAGAAGGGAGATATTTCGGCGCTTAGCGAACTGTTCAGCTTCTCGGCTCCCAAGTTCATCCTGCCCGCTGTGGCAGTGGACGGTGAAGCTGCAGTCAACAAAAGCCTGGAGGCGTCGCAGCGACAGCAGAAGGCCTTTAACGACATGGTTTCCCGCCAGCAACACATCCCCGCCGTGCGTTCATACGTGAAGCTGTACCGATCCATTGACCTGGAGAAGCTGGCTGCTTTCCGTGGTGTGGATGTCGAACTTGCTCGCGCTGAGCTGATGTCGCTGAAGGTCCACGGCTCGCGCCTTCAGACAGATGTTCACTTCTACCTGAACAACAACCTGGTGCTTATCGATGAAGAAACCAGCAACCAGCGTACGGGCGAGTTCTTTATCAACCACATTCACAAATTCGCACGCATTGTGGACGAGTGCGCTGTCAGCCAGTAAGTTCCTTAACCAATTCATCCAGAGAGTTTTGATCCTTGCTCTAGTGCCGTTGCACATTGAGAGGCATGCGCATTCTTGCGAAAGCGCTGAAACGGAACAAGGGTAGCTCGGATGGTAAGAGGCCAAAATGGAGGAAAAGGAGGCGGAGCGAATGGAAGAGGCGACGGACACGATGTGGCGGTGTGAGGGTGGTTTAGCAGTGATTTGGTACGAACGAGCCATAGGAGTCGACCGACGCATATACCTGACTGAAGGTAATTTGGCTTTCAATCATGTGATGCGTTGAACCGTGTGCAAGTGGAGGCGTAGGTAGGTAGATAGTATGTAGATTCGAGGCAACACACCAATACACTTCTATCTGTTTTCACATTTTCCTCAGTGTGGTTGGCTTTTATTCAACAGTTCATCCCTGTCATTGTACCTTTACTTCTCCCAACACCAATGCGCGTGCGGCCGGTGTTGAAGCTGACTTGCTGGCCACCACGACGCAGTAGTGTGCTTGCAACAGGTGAAACTCTTCCAACTCATCGAAAATTTCCAGCCTCTCTCGCCTGAAAAATCAGTTGTGCATGACGGACAAACATTTGTTAGCATTTGTAGCACGCACCAACATACACAATCAGGACGTACTTGACACGTTCGCTGGGGTCGAGGTAGTGGTAGTAGATCTTGTTCATATCCCAGCACTGTGCCACCTCGTAGTTGTGCTCTGTAAAGCGCGCGATCTGCGCGTCTACCGTTGGGAAATCGTGGATGCTGAGCAGGTCACAGCCACGCGCTTTGATATTCGCCATCATGACACGCCCAAAGGCGTCGTCCGGCAAGATCTGCTCGTACAGCGCAAAGCTGACGTCGCCAAAGTACAACGAGGCCCAAGCCACGAGCTGCGTCGAGAACTTGGCCTCCATGTAGATCAGCACACACTCCGACACAAACAGCGTCGGTGCTGTACAATCGATCCCCGCTGTCTCCAGCTTAGCACTGGTAGCCTCCAAGTCCCTCAAGTCGCACGGCAGCAAGTGGTACCCGTCCACATTGAGCTCTGTGTATCCTGCAGACAACAACAACAAAACAACAGTTAGAGAGCATGAAAGACACATGAAAAATCCACATTTCACTCGCCTGAAGACACCGCAGCCATAAAGTCCTTAGCGTCACTGAGTCCCAGCAGCGAATGCAGCGGTTTACGGCGCTTCACAGCGCTGACCTTCTGCATGGTCACGTCTGGGAAGTCCAGCTCGAAGTACTCGCAGTTGGCGAGCAGTCCTTGGCTCTTCAGGCGGAAGAACATGGTGTCCAGTCCTGCCCCCAGTATCACAACCTGCTTCTTGGTCTGCGGGTCGTCCCCAGACGCCAAAAACCGGCGCACCAGCGACTCCACCGCGGCCACGCGGGCGTAATAGCCGCGGTTGATGATGGGCATGCGGCGCGACGGACTCTTGACGAAGAACTGCACAAACGGGTCCACGTAGTAGCCGAGCTGACTGGCCGACAGCTTGCAGAGCGAGGCGTCGGACGCCGTGTCCCGCACGGCGCTGTCGTGCTCGGCGCTGCGGCCCGAGGTCTCCATTATTGACATTGATGTGCTCAAACATTGCAGGATCCTTTTATAGTAAAGACTAAATTGTGTAAGTTACACCAAATCCGCAACAAAGTCTCCAGGGAAAACTGTCGATGACCCAGAGCCGCCTCTCACCGGCAATAACGTCCACAGAAGCTTAGCCTTGCAGCTGCAAACTCAGCGCCGCTGAACTCCAGCGGCATGTTCCGCCCACAGGCTGCACGACCTGTTAGCAGAAAAGCCCATTTTTCGATGGTTCGACTGAACGTTTTTTTCGTTTCGAGCATACAAAGTCCAAGTGTAGACCGGCTCTCGCGCAAAATGCGATTTTCGACGACTTCAGTATTTTGCTGGCGAGCCGGAGTGCAAAGAGGGGCACGATCCGGCGTCGTTCATTGCGCGTGTCGCGACGTCGAGTCTTCCAGTGCAGATCGAGACGACGTCGCAGTGCCAAACCGGCAGCGATTGCATACCGCAATTGGAGATCACTTGGTCGTGTTCAAAGACCCCCAGCCCCAGCCGGATACCAAACAGCGGAGATTGGGCGTCACAAACCGTCTGCTGTCCCCCGTCGCTCGTCAACCGAAGCCAATCGCCGCCGATGGACAAGCGCGTGAGCACGGGGATGCTCAACAGCAGCGCCATCATGGACCGCAGCAGCGGCAAGCTCTACGACAACTACCGGTCGTCGGAGCCCGCGCTGGTGGAGAGCGAGCACTCGAATCTGTCGGACGGGCCGCTCACGATGTCTCAGATACAGCAACCGTCCAGACTCACGGCGTCTCCCTGGAACCCACGAATCCACGAGCCTGCGCAGGGGACGCAGCCCACGAGAAGACGCAAGCTCAAGCTGCGGGGGCGGTCCAAGAACAAGATGACGGCCAAAGTGCCGCGGATGGACGAAGTCATCCCTCGCGTCGAGCTCTCGGATGCGCAGCAGATGGAGATGCGCGAGCAGGCGGAGAGCCTCATTGCAGCCTGCCTGCTCAAGTCCAAGGCCGCGTGGGACGGCACCAAGCAGATCTTCGACGACCCAAAGCAGTGGAAGCTCCACAGCGCCAAGCCCCAGCTCGCAGTGTACCGACGGAGAGACTTACGGCGTAAAAGCGACATGGCGCAGCAGTTTGTGGCCTCAGGACGGATCCCAGGACTTACCCTGCAGGACGTTGAGTACGGTAAGTACAGCGATACGACGCTGGACGAACGCTCCATCAGCGCATACTTGTACCGTGACTACTTCTTGGACGCTGCGGTGCTGCAAGTGCTGGAAACACAGACTGAAGACGACCCGTTCCGTTTTTCGGCATCAAGTGGATGGCTTTCGCATCTCCCAAGGGCCCTACACGGTTCTTTTCGCCAAGAGACCACGCCTACTACGAGTATGCGAAGACCGTGGTGACCGAGGAGGGCTACAAAGTGCTGGTCAAGGTCGTACAGTCTGTAGGCGATGACATTGTTCCGCCGCTGCCACACCTTGCAGGAAACGAGAGAGCTGGCGATAACGTGGATCCGTCAAAGCTGCATTTCGTTCGCAGCCACATCTCCATGATCAGCATGTATCGCTTCGATGAATCGACCAACGCTGTCAAGGTTTTCGCGGAAGGATCGTTGGACCCTGGAGGTCGAGCCAGTAGCTGGCTAGGCAGTGCATTCCTGTCACAGTTTGCGCCCACAGTTGTGCGCATCGAGTATTGCGCTGACATCAAGTACATCATGAAGCACGGTATGATTTTTCCGCACCCTCCACCGGAACTAACACATTCGGAGTCCGCGCAGAGCGTTGTTAAAAGCCAAAGCACAATGAGTGGATCAGAGGTGACGGCGCACGGACCTGTCCAAATACTATCGACGTCGATGCATGGGTTCCCATCGATGGCAATGGCGCCATCGGGCGCAGAATTTGGCAGGATGACGTTGAATCCTCAGCCTAGTTGGGTGCCTGACCACCAACGCAAGGTCTGTTTCGTATGCTTCAAAAGTTTTGGAATTGTGCGTCGTCATCGCCACCATTGCCGCATGTGTGGCGAAGTCATGTGCTCTCGTTGCATGATCACGCTGCCACTCGTGGCCCCACCGTCTTCAGCGCTGCCATTAGACGGGGAGGGTGAAGAAACTGACCATGACGATGGGGAGAATAACCCGCGGCCACGTCGTTCCCACCGGTTTGGGCAGATGAATCAATCTCAAGGACGTCCGATGAGTGTATTACTGCAGCAGCCTGCCAAGAAGAGTTTGGAGGAGACGCGGTCAAATGGCTACCCAGCCGTGAACAACGTGAAGCTGTGCAAGAAGTGTATGTTCAACATCCGCCAAGAACGCAAGGGCACCATGAGGGGGCGACCAACTTTACGCCGCCCCCACCATGATCAAGCAGTTTCCACTAGTGTTGCAGGGCTCCCTGGCTGATAATGTTGGCCTGCGGCCAGGCCCCATGCGCGGATTTTTCCCTGGTGGACGATACGCCGCTGACGACGAACTGAACAACAATGCTGCCGAGGGTTATCGCGAAGAAGATGACATTGAGGAGACGGATGAGGAGTATTCCATGCGTGTTGAGCATATGCGCCAGATGCACATGGCGCACGAGAGGAAGAAAAATCTTCGACGCAGCATTCTTCTATACGATGAAGACTCGATGCAGAATGGTGAAGACTCGCCGCCCGCGAGGCCTAGCTACATCTTCAGCGGTGACAACAGCGCGTTCAACTTTGACGATTTCTTGCTGCCGACACCGAAGCCCGGTGAGGACCTTGAGAATACTCAGCGCTTGAGTGGACGAGGGCGAGGCAGGAGTGCTGCTAACCAGAGTGAGGCTGTCCCGCCATCGACATCTCATCGCGCATCTACAGCGGCTCGTCAGTCTGAGGGGAGCTCAAAGCTCAGGTCTATGTCAATCCCAGATCAGCTTGAACAAGTAGAGCGCTCGATTGCACAGCAAGAGGCATTGATTCGGTCGATCACTGAGCAACGCAGCAAAATGGTTCGTTCTCCTGAGGACGACACCGTTGCAAGGACGACAGCTGCAACTACTGCCGGAGAAGTCTCGTCAGAAGCGCGATCATCTCTGCTTTATCCCGGATCGACCCAGACAGCACCAACACCTCGAGCCGACGCAGTATTTACCCCACTGCCCACTTCCTAAGTAGAGCATTTCTGGAAGCATGTAGCATAGAGATTGGCGCAACTGAAGAAAGAAATCAAGGAAGACACGCAAACGCTTGTCAAGCACAACAACTTGTGTGATTACAGCTCTCAAAAATGTACCCGGCTAACTCGTCGGGTTTCTAGTAGACTCAATGCCATTTAAGGCGAATACGTTTACGATTTTGCCGACGTTGCCTGAGTGGTGACATCACTCGCATCCTTCTGACGCTCTTGCTCAATAGTGAAGAGCAAACGTGCCTGATCGGCTAGCGAGCTCTCCATCTGTGCTAGAGCCTGCCGGAGGTCTTCAACCGGCGCATCGATTTCGCTGCACACATCCTCGTTATCGCCACCGCTAAACAACGACGTCATCGACGACGATGGCGACGCAAGTTGGCAGTTCTGATAGAATGCTTCATCTTGTAAGCCACGCATGCGACGCAAAACTTTTTCCGTTGCAGTCACAGCATCCTTGGCCGCCTGCGCACTGGCATTGAGTTCTTTTTCCTTGTCGTCCAGTTCAAAAAGGTCGTTCGGATCAAACTTTCCAACTGTGTAGCCGCTCTCGCTCGCACGGATAATGGGCAGCTCACTCGAGGCGGTAGATTTCGCATCGTCCTCGGAGTTGACGCCATTGGTTTGCGTGGGGTAAAATTGAATGGAGTCGTTGTCTTCGTCGATATCGCTGGGCACATCGTAACTGTGATGGCTGCTTTCGTGACTGCTCTCGTCCGTCTCCATGAACTCCTTCATCTGTGCTGACGTCACGGAAGACGACGTGGACAGCGCATGAGGCGACAGGATCATCACTCGTTCGTGGTTGGCATTACTATCCAAGGTTCCGTCCTCTTGCCCATAAGACGGAGGCCAATCTTGCACATACGAGCCAGTCCCCGCGAATGCCGAGTCTCTGGAAAACATTGAGGGATTTGGTTCCTGTGCAAATGATCTAGCGCTCGACTCGAACGCGTAGCTTCCTTAAGCTCATTTACGCCGTCAACACTGACAGCATCGATGTCATCATCTAGAATAGGTAAATCCTCCTTCATCTCGCTATCTCCAGATCGTCCTGGCATATGATCGTCAAGTCCATCCAGCTCCTCTATTTCCTTGTCGTTCGGGGTCCAAGTAAGCGGGCGCAACGGATAATCTCCACCCTCAATAAGTTGATCAGTATCTGCATTGTACTCTGCCATTGTGCTGTGACGCCTCCGATGATTGGACATTTTAGTCAATGGAACGCTATGCAAGCAGCGGAGACATACCTTGGCCATTACCACGCACACGATAGGAGTGTCTCCAAGAATTGCAGGCTCTACACCGCCGTTGACAGCATCTCTGGCCTTTATAAGACTCATGCTCGGGTCGAAGTCGCTTTCGCTTTTACCATCTTCTTCCAATTGGTTGTCGTTGTCAAAGCTGCAGGTCATGGTGGCGTCAAAGTTGGTGGCAGGTGCGCAGCTGTCGCCAATTTGTTTCGTGTCAGTCATGAATTCCATTGAGGCGCCCATCGTCCTACGAATGCCGCCAAAATGGTGACTTGCACGCACGTTGAGACGGTGGTGGAATGTGCACTCGCGACAAATGACTTCGCCACAAGCCCGACAGTGGTGTTTGAACCGCCTCACGAGACGGAACTTCTTGTTGCACACCGAGCAGCGAGGGCGAAGTTCATCGGCGACCCACTCGTGTGCCATCTCTAGAGGTGGACCCACCGGCACTTTACGTCGCTTCGACTTCTTCTTCTTCTTCTTCTTGGGGATTTCTTGGGCGGCTGCTCTTCATCGTTGAGGGTAACACCAATAGACGAACTTGATGACCTGTTGGCTGGAAATAACGAGCGCTCTGACCTCCAGAAAGACTTGAGATACTTGTACATGATTCCTGACGGCATACTGCCCTTCATGTGTATGCGGCCTTTTGCACTCACATGCAGCAGCGGATTCCTTACTTCATTCTCGTCATCCATCCAGTACACGAAAGCTGCTTCAATGTGTCCTCGGGTGAGACCGAAATACGAGTCCTGTCCTCCATAGCCTCGAACATGCACCGACTGGGTCACGCGGTACAGCATCCGACGTCCAGTCTCCGGGTCTACGTGTGTCCCCAAATGCTCGAGGTAGACAAATTCGCGACTAGCCATCAACGCCTGCATCGGAGAGCGCAGTGCTAACCATTTCAGTCCGATATACCAAAAAGGGTCCTCGAGAGTGGCTCCTTCCAGCGTTTGCAAGACGCAGCAATCCAGCGCTACTTCGCCATAGACCTTGCGCTTCAGCGCTCGCATCTCTCGTGTGTGTTCGCAATATAATGTATTCATGACGTCTTCCAGCGTGTTGGGCAGGATCGCGTGCCCCATGAAATGCTGCCCAGTCGCAGCTTCAAGCGGTACCGGCGCGAATGGTGCAAACGGCATTAGGCCGTTGCGAGTGATATCGGCTCCATGGAAGCTCCCAAGGCTCGTGACTCCAGGGACCGTCACTCGCGGTGTGGGCGGCATTGCCTGTTTATCGTCTGGATCCTGCTCCAACGCATTGTGCTGCTGCGATCGGGGCTTCTTGGGGCCTTTCTTGGTTTGTTTCTTCGTGAGGAAACACGAAGTCGGTCGAGCGGAGACCACTTTCCAGCCGCCGGCTACTGCCCGGTCCACATTGGAGCGTCCCCAGCTCGGCCCGTCGCGAACTGCGTCGAGTGCCGCCTGCAGTGCAAACTGTCGGAGCTCCTCGTGCTGCTCCTCTGAAATGTTCAGTTGCGGCAGCAGACCTTCGTCCACGGGGAAGAAGGACGAGGTGATGGCTACACGCTTGCGTTGATGGACCTCCATGGCTTGTGGACCACTCGTTCGCCGTTTCGAAGCGTCCTCAGCGCCTTCAAGTTGAAACTGTCACTCGCTAGTCGCCCCACGAGAATGTCCACCGAAACCGTCGAGACACTTGTAACGAAACCACTGGACGGGGATGGCTGGGATGCACAGTGCAGACGGCAGGCAGGCTGCGGCGTGGGTGGCTCCCTCACGGCGAGCAGGAGAATGAGCTCAGCTGATGCGTCGGCGCCCAAGTGGCTGCTCTCTACGCTGTCTTTGGACCGCCGCGTCTGTCGGCCGTCAAGCCATTCGCAAAGGCCGACTGCCGACGCAGACTCGGAGCGGAGACTGTCAACACGACGCTCGGTCCTGCGCTTACCACGCACGTGCTTGGGCCTGTGTACCACGATTCGCCCATAGAAGAGGACCTGCGTGCGTGGCAAGTTGGCACTGGAAACCTCAGCTGAGGAACAGGCCGAAGTTTCACAGTCAGTCGCTCCATCGTGAGCTCTTGCGGTACAGACGCTGCAAAACTTGAGTTGCCAGTCGTTGATGTTGACCGGCAACGATTTTCGTTGACGACAGCACTCGGACGACCTGTCAGGGGTGACGGTCAACGTATTCCCATCCTGGAATTGCCTGCCGGGGAGATGCACAATGGCAAAGGCAAGAGGAAGGAATGGCTGTGGTGGCCGCAGTGCTGCGACGTGGCAGCGTCAGTTGTAGCCACGGGCGGGCACTACATTTCGTATCTCACGACTGCAACGTGCCACAAGTTCTTGATGATGCAGTTTGTGTGACGAAACGCAGCTTAGCACGTGTGAAGTAATCCATCAGCCAACAGCCTCATTGCAAGCTGCAATGAGGCTAAACTCTGTGCGGTAGCATCGAATTGCAAACACTGCGACTGGTACCAGATGCCTAAAGGAACAATAACCTCACAAGAGGCCATTAGCGACGCACGACTAGTCGTCAACAACGCAGCGATATGAGCGACCAAGCGAATCGTGATTGCTTAACTGTAGTCACGACACGTGTAGCTCATAACATAAAGACCTCGACACTGCCGTTCAGAGGGTCAGCAGCACCTTGTATGCACTACCTGATGCAGTAGCACTCTACTTCTTGCCCTGTAGCACGAGCGGGCCGACGTTGTCTCCCGTCTGCTTGTTGTGCTTCATGTGGGAGCCGTCGCAGTACGGGAAACTCTTGGACTTCCAGCAGCGGCACATGACGCACTTGCCCTTCTTCTGGATCAGGTCCTCCACGTCCGGCAGCGGCACAAAGTCCACGACCTTCTCCTTCTCCAGTTGGATCTTGCGGTTCACCCGGCCGGGCTTCGAGCTGCTCTTACCGGCAAACAGCGTCAGGCCCAGCACGAAGATCGTGATGAGCAGCGGCGCCAGGTACAGCCACTCGTCCTGCTTGAGCTTGAGGAAGCCTGAGAACGTGCGCGGCAGCGGCAGCCCCTTGAGGTAGCGGGGCAGGTCGGTCTGTTGTGACACACAGGACGGTCAGTATTTAGGCGTATCTATTCTACCGAAAACTACTGACGCACCTTCAGGTATTTGCGGATGACGTCCATCGTGTCGAGTGGCGAGCGAATGGATGGAGCGAGACAAAGAGCGAGTGACGCTGAGCTTCAGGGTCGCGCAGATACGAAAGACCACCGGGACGGCGTCGTGTATGCCACATAAGATAAGGCTGCTTATATAGAGGGGTCCACTCAAATTCAGACTGGAACCCTAATATTGGTGGTCCACGCTACATGAGTCGTGATGGGTGTGGTGGACGTCAGAGGACAAGGATGGCAACGCACAATGAAGCAGCACTACATGTGAACTGTAGGATGACAAACACTTGGTCGTGAATTACAGGATCAATGAGCACTCGGAAATCCGACTCCCAACCATTAGGACTCGAGCAGCTACAAGCAAACCGCGTTCTGCCGCGCTTGAGAACGTCCTCGTCCGACTTGACGTCTTCCAAGCGTTATTAATACACCCGATCAGTACATGTACAGCGTCGTAGCTCTGGGTGAAGAGCCCACTTCTTTCTGCGCCTCGCGTCTCTTTTCGCAATGCTTCGCACCCACTTCATTTTCTCTCATTCGAGTATCTGCCGTCTAGAGGAAAGATGATGACGCTCCACTGTGCCATCGTTAATATGAAGGGAATCGTGTTCCCTGTGGACATCGACGCGGACAAGTCAGTGGGCCACCTGAAGAAGGAGATCAAGGGTAGCAGCGATGGGATAATCACGGATCCTTACCCGTACCTGCAGCTCTTCCTGGCGAAAGATGGCAGCAAATGGCTAGAGTCCCGCTCAGAGGATGTGAAGAAGCTGGAGCAAGACGAGAAGACTGCTTTAATCGACACTCTAACACGCGAAGACCAAGAACTACAGGGGGATAATCTTGCAGCAGTGTTGACGGGTATGGATGAACCATTGGCTGGTCAAATCCACGTGCTGGTGGTGGTTCCAAAACCGGACAGCAGTGCGGAAGGTGCAGAGCGCGACATCACTGCAGCGACAACGCCGCTGACGACAGAGCAAGTGGAGATGATAATGCATAAGGTCCTTGACGAACGTGATCGAAAGCGCTCGGAGTACTCGATATCAACGTGCCCGCGTTCGAAAGAAATGCTTCTCAAGCAGCAATTGGGTCTTGAATACGCCACTGTTTCCGTCCATGAAGTGGACGACGACTCGATTCAGGGTTATCAATGGTCAGCACTAACTGAGAAGCATCCAGACCAACCAAAGGCGTACATGAAGTACGTTGAGGAACACTTACGCGATGGTTTGATATCAGGAGGAAAGCAGAAGGATTTCCTGAAGGATGTAGCTGGAAAGCGGGACTTACTCGATTGTGATGATCGGAGCAGACTTCCCTTCAAAGTGAAGGGAACAGCAGATATGATGATTATCGACGAACTGGCGAACCGAATGGACGACGTTTTCGCTGGTCTTCGGTTCGTGATCGAAGTAAAGAAGGATCGTCCTAGCTACAATGAACGATGGCAACTGCTCCTTGAGCTGGTTGTGGCTGATTTGAAGAGTGAAGGGCGTTGTGCTCCTGTGGGTTTGCTCACTAACCTGAACGACTACTGGTATTTCTTGTGGTTCACGCCGGACAACAAAATCGCCAGAATGGTGCTTACCTGCCCAGCCAATGGATTCAAGACAATGAAAGAAGTATTGAAGGAGAGAAGTGGACCCACGGATGATGGACACTTTCGGATGCGTGTTGCTTTCTTGGATTCACCTCTTCCACTGAAGCGTCAAAAGTTGCTTCGAAGTGCAACTGGACGCGACGATGCTGCAGCAGAAATGCTGGAGAGATACGAGTTGATGTCGGATGAACTTAGTCCGGAGTTCTTGCAGCAGCAAAGGATTGAGTATGCTTTCGATCTGATTAGGCGAATGCCGATTCATAGTTCAATGTACACCTAGATGGTTGGGAAGCACAGCTCAATGACGTTGATCATTCAATACAGCATTCTTACATTTGTTTATGCAGAAACTCTTCTTCAAATCGTAGGATCTAAGTTCTCTCGTTTCAGTGATCTCGAGATCTTCAAGCGCGTCCTCGGTCAGCTGGTGGCCACGAAGCAGATCAAACACGCGCTTCTCCTTGACAGTGATGTAGGCCCACACAACAGACGGATGCAAGTTGTCCCGATGGGTGTGACAGTGCACCAGATCAAACTGCGACTTGACGGTACGGCGATAGTTCTCGCGAGAGCAAAGATGAGTCTTGACATCATTGAGGTTGTGGCAGAGAGAGATTGCTGGTAGTTGCTGCGCCATCCTGCTTGCTTTTGTGGAAGTGAGAGCTCTGCAACGAATCGATGCATTCCCTCGCCCACAACAGCCGAAACCACCGCCCCCGTTTCGCAGTTAAGCAAGTACCAAAATGAATGGCTGGGTTGTCGTTCTCACACTGACAGCAAAATCTGCTCAAGCGGCTTTCACAATTGGGATAGTGGTCTCCAGTGATCATTTGCAGCTTCGTCAGTGTCTGGCCAGAAAGCGCAGAATATGCTCGAACATAGTCTCGTTGAGGATGCAAAACTTGTAGTCGTTTGGTTTTCGAGCGGCCTTGCTCTTGCAGTGGTTCTGGTGGTGTTTGAGTCCACGCGTCTTGAATTCCTTCCGGCAGTAGGAGCATTGAGACCTCTCTGAAGATCCTTCAGTGGAGCATTGCTGTTGTCGACTTCGTGTGTCCTCTTCATGTTCGCGAGAATTGATAATGGTCGACCAAAATGAGACCTTGCGGTAGCATTCTCACGTCCTTTCCCACCACTCCACCGACGATCCTTGTACACGCAAGTAAGGATGCTAGTCGAACTTGAAGGTAGGAAGGGTGCTGCTTGCAGGTTTTGAAATCGTCGTGCGTGCCACCAAGTCCATCATTGTGCGGCGCCAAACACAAATCCCAACCACCGCCAGAAGTACGTCGCAGTCCAACGAGTCTCAAGCTTCTTCAGCACAACATTCCGTTAAAGTCGTGCAAGTTATGCCACGCTTGTCTACTCGATGAACAGGACACCAGCAGCGTTCACTAACCAAGGTGCACGGCAAGCGATAATGTATTGAAGAAACTTGATCGATTACACAATGACACCCCATCGTATTTCACGAACCCGTACATGCGCTGCTACATCTCCGCGTCTACTTCCTCTTGGAGATCTTGGTGTACTTGGACGACCGCTTCTCCGTGGTCGTCGTGGTCGACGTCGTTGACGCAGACGTTGAGGCCTTGGGCTTGTCTGGAATGGTCTCGCCCAACAGCTTCTTCTCCGCGAACTCCAGCGCCCAGTCGTGGTTGTGCAGACGAAGACTGACGCGTTCCTGCTTATACACTTTAGGTGCATCGAAGCCCATGTTCGGGCCCGCTCCCATTCCCATCTGCATCTGCATCGCCTTGGCATCGTCGCTTGCTGTCATCAAAACAACGAGTAAACAGGTCAGGGACTAGTCTGTCATTGCAAGAGCATCAGGTCCTGTGCCACATATATAACACGAACCGCTCTGCTCGCCGAGGATGAGCGACAGGAAACCGCGCATGCCGAAGCTCACGAGAAAGTACCACGACACCGACGACACGTACGAGACATCCAGCGTGCTGCTCAGTACAAAGTACCGTGTCAGAAATCTTGAAACACCTCACATATATAAACTCGACCAGGAGCTATCCTTACTTCAGCTCAATGCCGCGCTGGAGCATCATCTTGAACTTTTGCGTCAGTGAGAATGGCACCTTCGCTGTAATGCAAGACATCATCAACCAGTGAGATACAAGAGGTAAAAAGAGACGAACTGCAGCACTCTGCGCACCCAGCACAAAGCCGCCGAAGAAGTAGCTCATGAGCCCCATCATGACGAAGTTGGACACCATGAAAGTCATGTTGCCCTTCATCATCTCCAGCATACTGTTGGGGTTCATCATCTGGTTCATCGCCTCGCTCTTGACCTTCTCGCGCAGAGCGCCCTTCATGCCGTCCTTCTTCTGCGACGCGGTAAAGTAGTGCTACAACAAAATAAAAGCACAGTCACTAAAAAGCGAGGAGCCATTGACACAACAGAACGTTCGTTTACTGCACCTTGCGCATGGCGAACGCATCGGGGGTGATGAACTTGGAGTTGATGCGCGTAATTTGTGCACGTTTGACCGTATTCCTGCAAAGTACGCAACAAAATGCACTTCATCAGCATCAAGCGTTAATACTACCCCAGGGGGCTTTAGACGCACATGGGCTGCAGCTGCTCAACGCTCGCCATCTTCTCGTTCTTCAGCAGCAGCGTAACGTAGTGGCGCACCATGGCCGAGCACCCGAAGATGATGACCATGGGCAGCACCACCCAATCGCGGATGCTCGGGTCCAGGATGATCTCCACCATGCCTCGATGCTACTTTCCTTCCCCCTTCAGGCAATACGCTATAAAGTGAGCCTGCAACGTGGCAGGTTTTATTCGCCAATCAAAATGGTATCTGACTTTGGTTTTCATCCAATGAACGTCAATCTACATTCATACAACCTTCATGCAACTTTATCTAGCATCTTGAAGTGTCGCCTTCATTCTGCTAAGATGATGGGGAAGTACACACTGGTGAGCGATGGAGAGGCCTCGAAAGACAAGACCGCCAAGCCCAGCCGTCTAACCAAGCACATGGCGAGCCTGCTGACCGTGGCGTTGTGCGGATTCGCCGCCGCTGGGTTTCTACTGGCCACGACATCGAGCAGAGCGACGCCGTCAAGCGTGCTGATGGACGCCAAGCTCCGCGTGTTCAAGCCTCAGCCGTCAATAGAGAAGATTCAAGACGCTGTGCAGACTCAGGACACAAACTTCAGGTTGACGACGTGGCCGTTGCTGGTCGAAGACGGAGGAGATCTGGTCGTGTCTTGGGAGGGACAAGCGGCCGATCCTTTGACCAGCAAAGACTTTGTGACGCTGAGCTGTGGCCCCACAAGGGGCGAGAACGACTACTTCAGGAAGGCTGGAGTTAAGGACTGGGGCTCTACAGATACCTCTGTGCGCTTCTCGGAGCTCTACATGATGCGCTGCAACTACACTGTGGTGTACTTTCACTACCAGGCTGCGTCTGGCTTGTACAAGGCCATAGCGAAGGTGGAGGCGGGGATGAGAGAGTCGTTTGATGCACCTAAGCACGGACATATCAGTCTGTCTGAGGATGAGACGGGAATGACAGTCATGTTCAATTCAGCGTCCACAAAGACACCAATGGTGAGATATGGGGAGAGCGCCGAAGACCTGAGTTTTGAAGCCACAGGGACGTCCAGCACGTACCGCGCGAGTGACATGTACGTAGATTTAGCTATGTGGGAACTTGGAATTTCTACTTAACCTGACATGGTGGCTGTGTGGTGTAGGTGTCATGCTCCAGCGACGACGATCGGGCAGCAATCATTTCGCGATCCAGGATACATGCACACTGTCGCTCTGACAGGACTGAAGCCCAATACTTACTACTTCTACCAATACGGACACGGTGGAAACAACTGGAGCAAAGTTCGTCGATTCAAGTCACGGCCTGCGGCTGGCACCAAGTATGCAAACATCATTGCATATGCAGATATGGGCACTTTTGCTGGGCCTGGAGCAGCGTCAACAGCTGGGAGGGTCTACGAAGAAGTCGTGGGCAATGGATACGATTCGTTTCTGCTGCACTTTGGCGATATCAGGTACAGGCCTTTGGTGTTGTTTGAGTTGGTACCTAAACTAAAGGCGAAGTTGATGATGACCCAGTTACGCTCGGTCGGATGGATCGATTTGGGATCACTTCTTCCACTTGATCGAGCCCTACGCGACGAGAGTGTACGTGTTATCATTCGAGCTGTCGTAGTTGTGTGATCCTTCGAAGTATGTGCTTTACAATATCTATCTGTGCACGATTTAACTTATCTGTAGACCTTATATGATTGGCGTCGGCAACCGTGGGTGTCATTACTCGTTGAACACTCTTTGCTGAAGTTGATTGTTTTTGCTAACGGCGAATACATGTAGACGAATATGACTACACGTCTGGCGGCCAAAATGATCTAAGTGGAGGCATGCAGCCGTCTGGAGGCAGCTTTCGGCCTTCATGGGGAAATTTCGGGACTGACTCGGCTGGAGAGTGTGGAGTGCCCATGCACCATCGATGGGGTGGTAATTGACAGAGAGACTTTTATGTCTAGCATGCCTACCATTGCTAACTTACATGTGTGTGCAAAATCTTTGACAGTTCCCAAAACGGGAAATTGGATCTACTGGTACAGCTTCAATTACGGTGGTGTCCACGTGATTCAAATGTCTAGCGAGCACGACTGGACTCGAGGATCGCAGCAATATCAATGGCTTCAGCACGATTTGGAGCAAGTGGATCGCAGCGTAACTCCATGGGTGATACTCACAGCTCATCGAATGATGGTATTGCTTCTGTGTTATGAGGTTGAACTTGGCCTCTGTTCACTTAACCTATGCGTGTGTAGTACTCTACTCAACTTGGCATGGATGCCGATATGAAAGTTGCCAGCCATTTTCGAGATGAAGTCGAAGATTTGCTTTTCAAGCACCGCGTGAATTTGATGCTGGTACTGTGTATTACCAAGTGCTTCTTGAAGAATACACGGTTAACCATGCGTTTGTGTGTGCAGGTTGGCCATCAGCACGCATATGAGCGCAGTTGTCCAGTGTATCGCAAGGAGTGTGTTGCTGACGGGAAAGGAACGGTGCATGTGGTAGCTGGCGCTGCTGGTTATCCGCTGGACACGGCAGATTTCTCGACGAAATATGGGAATTGGAGTATTCGTCACGCCAATGAGTATGGATACCTTCGTATATTGTCTGGACCAGATGCCATGCGCGTTCAGTACGTGCTCAACAAGAATGGTAACGTGTATGATGAGTTTATCATCGCGCCATGGGGATAACCCCAAGATCCAAGGCAGAGCATTGATCGATGTGGTCATCGACACGACGCCAATCAAGCGTGCTCTGGACAAATCGAAAGCAAGTGTAATGTTCCGTTGTACATATTTCGAAGTAGTGGTAGCTTTCCTGTTCTTGCTCTTCGCTGGCACTTTGGCCACAACCACCTACCAACAATGAAAAGATCATGAACAACTTGTTAACCACACTGCATGCTGTGCATTTCTCGTGGCAGGCATTTTTGAGGATAATATTTTCATCACGATCGACACGTAAAATTAGCCGCTACGACTTGGTCACAATGGGATTCGATGCATGTGGTCCTCTTCGAGAAGCCGAGACAGTATCGTGGTGGCTCCCGAGGAAAATGATGCACCGCCACACACACCACCCAATGAAGTCGCTCCACTCGCGCTACCAAAGACGAAAAAGCCTCGCAAGCTCACTCCGTTGGAAAAGAAGCAACGCGATCGAATGCGCATGAAAGAGCAGGCTCAGCGTCACAAACAAGCGGTCAAGGACCAATTCAATCTCGCTAGGAGATTCGCCCAAGACAAACAATCAAGTTCGGATTGGCACCAACAGGAGCGACAGGAAGAGGAACTCGTGCTTCGACGGCTGGAGCGAGATATCGTCGACGTGCAACGCTCCCATTCAGCTGCTGCGGGATACTGTTTCGCCTCCAACAGGGCGAACAATGCTGCAATTAGTTCACCGGTGTTTTTGTCTTATTCACATGCTCTGTGTCCGCCGTCGCAAGCACCTCGTCGCCAGCTGCAGTCGCGCGGTGGTCTTCAGAAAATGACCAACGTCCCACGTGAAGCTTCGTACTTGCACCCAGCTTGTCGTGGGTATGCAATGGCAAGACACGACGATAGTCGATGTATCTCGCCCGTCTTCTTCCTAACCGGGTTCGCTAAAATCCCGCTGGACAAAGTCATCACCAAGCAGGACGACGACTCTGACGAAGAGACAGACGACGAACAAGATGTTGAGCGTGATGAACTTGGCGCGAACGAGGATTGTCACATCTCTGCTCAGGCGAAAGCGCTCCAACAGGAAACGCAGCGACGACTAAAGGCTGTGATGGCAGCGCGGGAGCTTAGTCCAGCTGCATCCGAAGTCACCAAGAACAATGGTGATTCGTCCACGGTGTCATCCTGCTTGGTCTGCAAGCAATCAGGGATAACGGCAGGATGTCCTGGATGTTTTTCGTTTTCCAGAACGAAATACCTCGACGCCGGAGCTTTCAAAGTGACCCAACGGCTCAAGTCTGCAAAAACAGCTCTCCAAGAGGAAGAGGACCGGCGCGCTCGACATAAATTACTGCAGAAGCAGATCATCATCCCGCCGCTGTTTCCTAAAAATCACCAGAATCATCCGGACACTTCACCTGAGCAAGTTCAAGTGAAGGAAGGCGAAACCCGTTTCTACTTGGCTGTTCTACCAGACTCCCAGGCGATTCAAATGCACCGAGCTGTGTACGTAGAGTGTCGATCTATGCTTGACTGCCCCGGATTAACCGCCAATGTTGATGTTATGACCCAAGTGCCAACAAGTTCATCACGCTGCACATCAAGAGTTTACCTGTTGGCCAGGTAGGCGCGAAATTTCGTCTTGTAAGGTCTTGTGCTTAATCGCGAACGTGTCATAATTTGGTCCTTTTAGTTGATTTCCTTGCGCGTAGATCTCAAGAGCTCGGTGACATATCTCTATGAGCTCTACCGTGCGAATACGGAGCTACCAAATCGGCCATTGCATCTGCTGCTGCCAACAACGCGCGGTCTTTTTACTTCAACGAGCAGATCGAAGTGGGCACATACACACGGAACGGGATCGTGAACGGGGAGCTTCTTCTGGAGGATTTCAATTTGCAGAAGTCCGCGCCATTTTCACGAGGTGGTATCTTGAATATTGCGAACAGCAGCAACAACAACTCTAGTGAGTTTCTATTGTTTGCAGTGGCGATTCTACATCCGCGCAGTACACCACAGCTCGTTTTAAACTTCGTGCAGCAGAACTTCCACTTTGAACCTCCAGAAGATCGATCACTCGCCCCGCTTGTAATATCAGTGGATAATGACGTCAATGTTGGTTTACCTCCTTGGACTAAATTGGTGCCAGCTACCTTCCTGCTCCCCAAAGCCGTAGATCAAGATCCTTTTCAAGTCCAGATTCGACCACACATCCCAGCAATGCACGTTTTTGCAAAGATAAATTATGCGATTGTTGCAGCGGAGCAACGCGAAGAACGCGAGCGAATACTGCTACTTGCTCATCAGGAAGCCAAGGCCGCTAAGCTTGAGCTCAAGAGAAAACTTCGGGACCAGTTGCAGACTGATGTCTCCAACAAGGTTCGTCGCGCACTCAAGTACTTCGAATTCGTCTGTGATAGTACCAGCAACCCTCGACAACCTCGCGTCGCGGAGGAACGGCTTGGGAAGCTCTGGCAGTTCATGCAGATGATGGAGGAGTGGAAGATCCTGAAAGCTGGTCGTCTGATAGATGCAGAGCGCACAAACGTGACACTAGCATTGCTGCAGCAACTCGAGGATACCACGATTGCAGCATTTGGGCAGATGATGGACGGCGGTAAAAGGCTACCGACAGACAGTGGCGGAGGCACTTTGCCATACCCAGTGCTTTGCCTCGAAGGCAGCGGGGGTGCTGCCCGAAAACTCGTGCTGAGACTTGGCACAAGGATGGGCGTCACACAGCATGACAATTACGACTACGGCATGATCCTCGACCTTGACCAAGATTTCGACGCGCTCGAGAAGAATGAACCAAGAACGAAGTTCAAGAGAACTGTGCCGAATGAAGCGGAAGACGAAGCAGCAGAACCCTGGGCAGACGTCGAGTGGAGGATAAAAGGCAGAGGCTCGTCCACAATCGCCATGATGGTCTCGAGCGCCGACCTGTTGAAGGCTCCATTCTTCCGAGTCCAGTGGCCGCTGATCGTCAAAGCGTACAAGCTGGCGATGCGGCGAGTCGCGTTTGTCAGCGCCAAGCTCGATCAGTTTAACGCGCTGGCCAGAGTTCTCCAGAGCCCCGACGCTGTACTGAGCAAGGTGCAGCTGGCAAAGTGGCAGACTGACGTCGAAGCGTTCCTCGCCACTCTGCACGACCACAGCGCGTTGGCCCACGCCACCACCTGCGTCCTCACGAAAAAGGGCTTGTCTGTATTAAAGCGTCGAGCACAAGCGCGTCGCAAGCAGCTCCGCGAACGGGAGACGGAGATGCAGCGACTTCGGGAGCTGCAGCTGGAGCGGGATCAGCCCAAACTGACGTTCGCACAGCAACTCAAAGTCGTTTTCCTGGCGGAGCGAGCGCCGAAGCTCCGCGAGGCTGTGGAGCTCACGCCTGCCGAGAAATTGGGCGCCAAAGCCGGAGAATTGCTGGGCAAAGCTGCGTCAAGCGTCGTCTCGGCTGCCAGGAACGTCAAGAAGGAGTACGTCGTGCGCACGCTCTAAAGAGCCCAAAAAGGAGGCTTTATTCATTACTTATACAGCAACTGGACACTGGTCTAAGGACGGCGACTCTGCGCTTGGAGACGTCGCGGCGTTTTAGTCCTGGGGCGTTGAATCCTGCTGCTGCTGCTGCAGCTTGAGCTGCTGCGCCTCGTACTCCGCCGTCCGGTCCATGTTGCGCTTCACGAGGACGCTGAAGCCGCGCGTGACGTCGGCCAGCGTGAAGGCGGTGGCCAGGACCAGGCCGCCCGTCACGGTCTTGTGGATGATGTCCGCTACCTTGGACGAGTTGGCCATTGCTTGCTTTTTGTGTCAATGGAAGTGAGAGGAGGTCAGGCGCCGCACAACTATGTGACCGTTGACAACCACCGGAATGGTCTGACTAAGTACGATAGAGACCTCTAGAATCGGATATCGATTATCCATCTGGTTTCAGAGGGCTTGTTTAACCAACATTCTTTTGCAACTTGAACGTTGTATCGGCCATACAAATGCCAACATGTTCGAGTGTGAGCCACACACTTAGCACAAATTGAACAGCCCCCGCCACTCAGAAACAGCAGCAAGAATGGCGGCGAGATTCCTCAACCGTGTGGCCGCGATCGGCACGACCGTCGGTATCGGCGGCTTCTGCCTGCAGGAGTGCATCTACGACGGTGCGTCCGCGTCTCCTCTCTCTGCTGCGACTTCTCCCGTCTTCGTAGCATGTCTACAGGCGACAGGAGATGGCTGCAACATATTTAATCGTAGTTTTTTTCTAACAACTGATACCTACCGCTATGCGATGTTAAATAACAGTCGATGGAGGCCACCGCGCCGTGATCTTCGACCGTAAGGACGGTATCCTGGACAAGAGCGTGGGCGAGGGCACGCACTTCAAGATCCCCTTCTTCCAGTACCCGACGATCCTGGACGTGCGCTCCAACTTCCGCCTCATCAGCTCGCGCACGGGCACCAAGGACCTGCAGAACGTCAACATCTCGCTGCGTTGTCTGTACCGACCAAACGCCGACAAGCTCTCGCACATCTACGCCGAGTACGGCGCGGACTACGCCGACCGGATCCTGCCGTCTGTGGGCAATGAGGTGCTCAAGTCCATTGTGGCCCAGTACGACGCCGTGGAGCTGCTGGCTCACCGTGACCAGGTGTCGAAGCAGATTTCCAAGGAGATGAATGAGCGCTGCTCCAACTTCTTCCTGCTGCTGGACGACGTGTCCATCACGCACCTCGAGTACGGCCCGGAGTTCACGCGCGCCGTCGAGCAGAAGCAGGTCGCCCAACAGGACGCTGAGCGCCAGAAGTTCGTGGTCATGCGCTCCGAGCAGGAGCGTAAGGCGGCGGTCATCAAGGCCGAGGGTGAGTCCGAAGCCGCCCGTCTGGTGTCTGACGCCGTGGCCAAGAGCGGCTCAGGCTTCATTGAGGTGCAGCGTATCGACGCCGCCCGCGAGATCGCCGAGACGCTCGCCAAGTCGCGCAACGTCACGTACCTGCCCAACCAGGACGGCGGCAACGGCGGCGTGCTTCTGGGCCTGCAGTAAGTGCGGCACAGTTTCTGCTCGTGTTTGCGCTCAATGGAGTTGATGGTGGCTATCTACACTGCAAGGCTGATTGTGTAGTCGTTAGAAAGCAGGAAACCTGCAGTAACACCAATACAACCCATCGACTGCTGCATTTTGTACTGCAAAACAAGTCGCTCAAAAAGACATCCAACCCAAAATTAACGTTCTTTTAAAAAAACGGTTCTTAAAATAGTATTCAAGCAGGATCGATTTAGTTAAAATATCGGGCCATGGCGACAACTGGTGACCGCGATGATGTTTTCCGCGGCTTCTTGAAGCTCTGCCAGGGCATGCGCGCGCCCAAGACCAAGAACACGCCGAGCGCCAGCAGCTATGTAGAGAAGCTCCAGACGTTCTTGAGTGACGATCACTCTCGGCAGCTGGTGCATCGCTGGCGGCAGTGGGGCTACTTACTCAACAGCCTGCTGCATGTGGTCAAGGAGGAAATGGGCACGTACCTAAATTTGGGCAAGAGCCGAAAACGCAAAATGGGTTCCAAGCCGAAAGTACCGCAATTGCGGTATTGGCACTATTTACGGACGGAGCTTCAAGCTGCACATGTGGAAGCAGATGGACCCTTCTTGCATTTGGACCCAAATGGACGAGATTGCATCTCGCAGTTATTTAGTTTTTGCAACATTGTGGTCGATCGGGAGTCGACTGAGTACGACAGGGACGTGGAGATCCGAGTGGAGAAGGAAGCGTGGCTCACCGTTGAGGAGCTGGCGCAGTACCGAGTCTACTGCGCAATTCTGGAGAGAACGCAATGGACCAATGCGCTGGAAGTGGCCATGGGGTCATTTACCGAATCGAGCGACTTAATTTCGGACCATGCCACGGCGCCGACAAGAGCGCGCGTCGTGAGGCTTTTGCTGAGAAATTGCACGTTTGACGTGATTGAGCTGCTGCCTGAAATTATTCAAGACGTAGGGGACTGGTTTAAGGAAGCCAAAGCGACGGCGATCGACGAACAGGGAGATAATGCAGACAGTCTGCTCTTGGTGGTGGCGTCGAGTTTGATAGAAATGCTGTCGGACTTGATCCGCTCACACTTCAGTTCGATTGGCCCTCTCATGCTCAAAAATGGCATTGCGGTGCTCCAGTTCATTGCCCAGTCGAACAAAGGTCGGAAGAATGGACTTCGAGGCGCGCCTGCCGACTTTATCGTGCAGTTTCTCGAGCTCTACAGGTACAATGCTGATGGAGTGCCGTATTTTAAGTACCTCGCCCCGATAACCTTGCTGCGGGAACTGGCGTCGCTGAATCAAATTGTGCTGAGTGCGGACGAGATGAACCTTATGGTGGGGTATGCAAGGTCAGCAAGAGATCGGAGGATGGGGGCGCTGGGCATCAACGACCAAGGGTTACAGCAGTTGGCTTGCGCGGCAGACATCGTCTTTCACCACGACCGTCTCGTATCGGAACGCGCCCAAGGCCATTTAGGACAAACAGGCGATGACGATTTATTGACCCAAGCGGCTGTTGGCGACAAACGCCCCAGGCCAGGTGCAGAAGCGCTTGCGTGGGAGACTGTCATCGAGTACTTTGTCGAGAGTCCGCGCACAGAAACCCAATTCGCCGCAGCAGGTTCGTTTTCGCTTGCTTCGCAGCGAATTGTCTCGACAGGACGTCATGCATCTCAGACCAAAGCAAAAATGCCATATGACCCTGGTTCATGGCTGTTACTACTCTTATCGATCTTGTGTCGTCACGGAGATTACTACGTGTCGAACCGGATCGGTGACCTGATGATGGTGATGAAAAAGCTTAGTGAAATGTTGATTGTCAAAGAAGTGGGCAAGCCGCAGTCGTTAGCGCTTCTCATATTAATCCAGATGGCTAATCTTTCGGCAAAGTACCGCAAAGACTGCAGTGAATATTTTGGCGAGCACTGGGCTCATGTGTGGCGCAGCTTATTACGCGCCGAGCTTCCCTATGCTCGAGCAACAGAAGGAATTGGTTTGGCGAGAGGTCAAGTCGGTGACGCCGTTCTCACGTTGTTGAATTGCTGCATAGGTTTCGGACTTATATCCTTGAAGGCTATTGAATCAAGCAGCGATGATCTCTGGAGCTTGCCGGCGTTCCGTCAACCGACTGCGGACTCCCCAGCCGCAACCATGACACGTGGAGACAGCTCGAATCCTTACGCTAGATCTTCGATGGCTTCAATGTGCCTCTTGTTTTCGCTACTTCGTCGTGTCCAGTTGCCACAAGAAGAAGACCGCCCCACACGTGCAGCCAACGGATGGTGTTCGCTCGAACCTGACGAGGAGATATTTGAAAATGAGCATGCTTCAACACGTTCAAGACTTCTTCAATCTGTGTTCGACCACCTTCGAACACAGATATTTCGAAAAACCACCATTATGCCGACAGAGAGCGCTGGGAATTCATTTACAAAGGTGGATTGGCAAACTGAGTTGTCATCACTTATGTATGCACCAATCCTACGGTCATTCTGTCGGCAGGCAACTTCCGTTTTTCCAGATAGAGAGTCAATTTTCATCCCAGACTTGATTTGCAAGTTGTCTGCGAGAAATGCAAAGGATTGCACTAGCTGGATTACTGGAGACGAGCTCAATGGTTTTGGAGTTACTTTTTGCATGCTCGAAAGTGGTCTTGAGTGTCTTTTGTCACCCTTTTCAGCGTCCCCAACTATTGACCCGATGGCATTTTCGCCCATAATTCAAGCATTCCTCGTTGAGGAAGTGGATGCGCACCGCTCGAGTTGGTATGGTGGCGTCGACAAGCATGCGATGATGCCCGCTGATCAGTTTGAAGCACTTGCTGTCCCAGTGTACCTGATGCGAGGACTTATCCCCGTTCGAAAAGCAAGTCATCAATTCTCTTGTGACAACTTTCGGCAACATGGCCACTTTTCTCATGCTCAGTCTATTTCAAAGGATGGAGAACTCAAGCTTGAAACGATGATTTTTGAACTGTTGTCCGATTTATTGACAGAGATAGCTGATACTCTCCGAGAGATTGGAGACAATCCGATCAAAAAGATGCGCGTTCTGGCGAGCTCATTCGACGTGAGATTCTTTGTCCCGACAAGCGTGTGAGCGAACAAGGATATTTGATCTGGACTAATCGATATCCTGGTTGTATGTTGTGCTGTCTTTTTAGGTTGGCTTAGTGCTGTCGGTGTTTTATGCTGAAGAGGAGGAGACGGGATCGCAACACGATGTAGCGAAGCACAGTCGTTTGATCCCATTGCTGAAACAGTTTTTCACAGTTGTTGCTGAGAATTTCAAACCAAACGAGGTAGTGCAAACGCAACAGAGCCACTCCGTGTCTGAAAGCGTAATGCGTATATTGAGAAAGTTCCACGCGGTTATCCTGATTTTACAAGGCCGCCAAGCGTTAAAGTGCTGCACCCATCCATGTGCAGGGCAGATAGATTTACGTTTTCCGCCAGAAATCCGGCCATCGATTAGGAGCTTCGTGAATACTCTGGAAGAATCGCTGGCTTGTCTTAGTGGGAGCAATGATGCCTCGGCGGCGTCTGTACCACAGAGTACAATGCTGCCTCCTTCGCTTTCTAGGTCTAGCTCCGTTCGCGGAATCTCTAGCTGGGAGTCGACTTCTGGACCTCTATCGAACTCGCTAAACCAAATTCAACACCAGCCGCGAGAAGATTGGGATCGTATGAATGATGGGTAAAAACTTTTTCGGATTGTCTTTAAGTTTACTAGTTTGTGGTTAGCGCTCAACTAACTTCTTCGATGTACTTTCTGGCCATTTAGCGAAGAAGACGACATTTCACGAGATCGGGCACCTAGCCGGGCTATCCAGAAGAACATCAGCTTGTGGTGCTTCCGATTGATTTTGCTCCTAAAGAAGGACCGTGGTCTATCAGCGGTGAAGAAATTTGCTGGTGGAATTCACTTTGAGCCTGATCATCTGCTAGCGCTAGGGGTCCTTTTGTGCGGTGTCGCAGGTGCAGACAGTCTGGAACTGTTCACCCAAGTGATTGATAAGGCTACAGAGGACGGAGCACGTGAACGGAGCAGATTTTTGACAAAAAGGTGGTAGCTGCAGAGCACCTATTTTTCTCTCCCAAGTGATGTCGGTGCTTCGTCTTGCTGGATCAATTTACGAAAAGCGAAAGTATCAACACCACGAACAGGTACCAGGACTGTTATTTCAATGCGCACGGAAATACCTGGAGATCTTCGCCGAGATTTTGCCCGAGTTGCAACTGGGAATGGCGAAAATTGCTCAATTGCAGTGTTTTGAAGTATTCTTTCGCCTTAAGCTCGACGAGTTTGAAGCATTCACCGAAATATGCCCGGCACGACTCGCCGATAAAGATATGAATGTTCGTATCGTTGCGGCTCGCGGTCTACAGTCGATTCACCATATGTATTGGGAAGGTGGGTCGAAGGTGTTTCAGCATTGCTTCGAGTTATTGCAAGGTCTATTAGAGGCACCTCCGCGCGAAGTTGGAGAAGCGAGTAAATGCGACACACCATCAAAGCGTGGGCGATCGCGGTCCAGTATCATTGACCCTCGGTTATGTATGGATACGTGTTTATCGGTTTTACTGAGCTTGTACATCAGTGCATGCTCTTCTCAGTTGGCACTTCCCGAAGTACTAGGGGCATTCGTGGATTTATCCTCATCTACCACCTCGCTACATACTGCAGGAACGCCTTCACTGATTTCGATATGGATGGGCGCGATTGCTCAATATTATGGATACACAAGCGTGTCAAGTTTGCTTGATGATCACTTCTGCGAATTGTGGCAACGGTTTATACTTGCAAGTACTCATTTAACGCAACAACTTGAAGAAGAAAAATCATCTGAGCGAACTGAGAACGGTGTAATTTCGCTGCTGCCACAGGGGACATTTTTGCTTGAGAATTTCCCTCTATCTACGCTACTTGGACAAGATCTTGATTCGTATTCCCGTCGAATGTATCTGGTGAAGCAAGTGGACGTAATTTTCCCAGTTGGCGTTTTCCGCAACTTTATATCTGGACAGAACACTGGGGTGAAAGGGTGGGATTTTGAGTTTGTTGGGGAGCTCGCATCATATTTTTCGTACAATGGCGATGATAACGAAGGACAAGTTGAACACGCGTTCTCGAATCTCGGTGAGCAAGTAACGACGGATTTATTTGCCTTTTCCTTCATATTAATATCATACCCCGACCCGGATTTAAAAACCTCTGCTCACCAGATGCTCGGGATAGCGGAAGAACGAGCAAAAACTAGTGAATTGACGTTGTCACACCTGGGTCACATTGCAAGCAAGATGGCTCGCTTCACGGTATGGAATCTAATTAAAGGTGATGACGAGCGAGTCCGTCAAAGTGAGCTGTGGAATGGAGCACTAGCAGCGATGAAAGCCAAATACTCGGAGTTTGAATGGGGGCCTATTAATTTGGCCGAATTACTAAGTGAATTCTATGTAATTCTCTTGCGTGGAGAGCTGCATGACCCAAGAGCGCTCTGTGCCGTGGAATGCTTCAAAATTTTTGCTGATGATATTCGTGATGCATTGACGAATAACCCTGTGCTACAACAGCTACTTCTGTCGATTTGCTTTCAGTCTATCAAGCACTTAGCTGTTGGAAATCGAAGAGAAGTAGGGAGTGTGTTGACTCTTCTTGTCCGTGATACGTGCAAATGTTTCATGAACAGCGTTGATATGTTTGGACAATACATCGGGACTGTGGTTCGAGAGATAGCTGACATTCTTTCAAAGTGTAGCACGCCTGTGCATCAAGAATCGAGGGTGTCCGTTTACAAATCCTGGTCTAAGAGGAAGCTGAATTTGACAGCAGACGATCAGGCCAAGCTGGAGTGGGTCATTTTTGCTATTTGCAACGAATTGGGTAGCGGACTTGGAAAATTTACTCATGATGTTGACTTGGTCCCAAATGGCATTGCAGCAAGCCTCGACAAGCTGAACGCGCTAATCATTGAAAGTCGGAAAATATCATCTTCTGCGGCTAGTCAACGCCAACGTGAATACGCAGTACCTGATACTTCTGACACTGTACGTAAATTCAGCCAGGCACAGCAGCATATTGAGATGTTTATGCGAAGGGAACGATCTCGAGAAACCAAGTTTTACAAACCGGTTCTGTTCAGTTGGTCGCCTGATACAGATGGCGTCACAAGTGTTACCAATAATCGACGTTCCGGAGAATCCGTAGCAGCCGTGCACTTTAATGCTATGACGAAAAGCATCGACACTCTTCGAGATGCCACCTATTCCCCGAGCAAACTCTTCGGAAAGCTTGCCCACACATTGTTATATTCAGGCTCGACAGGTGTGTGTGGCAACGCAAAATGCATCCAGACCGAGAATGCAGTGCATCTTGCGAACGCATTGGGGAATTGGGGGCTCTAGATGCCAGTGAGTATGAGCTAAGCCTCGCTGACCAAGAAGATGAGTTGTCGCGCTTGTATCAACGACATTTTCATCGTGGAGCACTGCGAGAGACTAAAACGACTTTTCTCTACTGATGCATGAGCGCTTGCTGGCGTATTTGAGCTCATTGCTCTTCGCAAGCAAAGCGTCGGGAGACCTTGATTCGTCGGTGCTTGAAGAAACTTTGCGAACGCTAAAAGAGTGCTGAACCTGGATGAGGGTGTGGCAGCATCAGCTCGTTGCAAGGATGGTGAGCTTAAAGCGTTTGTATTGCCCTTCGAGCGGTCGTCGCCATCTAACTGGTCTTCAGCATCGCCACGGTTTGAGGTTCTTCCAGGCCAGAGCTCCAATAGTCAGCGCAAGGCCCCGCGCACATTGACACAAATGGTGGAATTATGGACATCAGCAACGGAGCTAGGATTCACGGAATGGATATGCTTGCTTACATCATGTCTTGCTAGAGAGTCCTCTGATCCGGTGTTGAAGGCATGTTCTGCGTTGGTTTCCATGCGAGAAGATATGGCCGTTTTTCTGTTTCCTTATGTACTGGAAAGCATTTTGCAAACGCCTGGGGGTGTTGCAGAACCATCGAGGGTGGCGAAAGCAGCTCACCAGGGTATTCAATTCATCGTGACAGGGATGACAAGCAATAGACACGGAGAAAGTGGCACAACATTGGCGCAGGAGAATCAAGTAGTGGAAGCAATGCGAACTCAACCTCTAGAAGCCGTGCAGCTTGTTATTCACAGTATAAATTTTCTTCGGGAGGTGGAAAAGGCTCGATTTGTTGAAACAAATGGCGGTGGTGAGCAAAAGCGTAAAACCAAGCCACAAGCAGCAAAGCAATCGCGCTTGCACAAGCTGTCATACGACTGCAAGGTTGATTTAGATCTTCTTGCAGTTGCGAGAGCTGCGGTTCGTGTGAAGATGCCATACTCAGCAATGCAATACGTAGAAATGTGGCTTGAAAAGCAGCATGGTGGCAAAATTCCGTCGCTATCTGCTGTGGATGATGATGAATTGGGGAATGTACTTCGAGATATTCTTCTCGGCGCTTATGACTTCGACAGTAATGATGATGGCGTCTACGGTGTGAATGATGGGAGAACACTGAAGTCACAGCTGGTAAAGTATCATCGCGAGAGCCAATACGCCAAGACGCTTCCATTATATGATGTCTCCTTACAGATTTCTCAATTACAAAGGCAAAAGAGTGGCGAGTTTATTGACAGCGACCCGCCCCACGATGTTGAGGGGATGCTAATGTCTTTGCAAGCGCTAGGCTACAACCATCTACTGGAGGGTTATTTACAATCATTGCAACGTGGCATTCAACTACAAGATTCAAGTTCCGCTTATACTATGCAAGCGCTGGAGCACAAGTATGAACTCGCATGGAAGAGCATGCAGTGGGATGCAGTCTTACCCGGTCTTTCGCTCACCGAAGAATCGGAGAGCAATCTGACGTCTGGAGCACACTCAATGTATTCGCACCAGCAGTTATTGTTTCAGGCTATAAGAGCGATTTCCCACGAGGATTTCAAGCACTTGCACCATGTAACAGAAAAAGCGAAGACACAAATTCTGCAGTCGGTCCAACTGGGTCTACACTCATTTGAAAGCACTAAAGATTCGTACTCGGCACTGGTACAACTGCAGTCAATCCATGAGATTGAGGAGATTGCAGGCCACATAGAACGCACTGGTGAGTCAAACGCAGGCTCCCACAATTTTTCCGCGTCTACGTTAACAGGGTTTTCAGCATGCACCGCATCTGAAGCATCTCTACGCACGAAGGCAATACCCCTTTGGAATCAGTGGCGAAGGAGATACAGCCAAATCAAGAATGATTTCAGCAAAATTGAAAGCCTACTATCGCTGGAAGAGGTACTTATCCAAGTATCAAAACCGTCAGATGATTCTAAGTTGTTGGCGAAGTTATATCTTGACCTTGCTTCGTTTAGTCGCAAAGCTGGACGGGTCGCCATTGCTTACAGAGCTCTGCTAAACCTTGAGCAACTCGAGCAACGTGGCTGTCTGGAAATCCAAGAGATGATACAATGGAAAATTCAAAAGCAAAGTTGCTCTGGAGCCAACAAGAAGGGCGGAGTGCAATTTGGACTGCTAAGAAGGTGTGCTCCGAAATTTCAGCTCGGTTGAAAGATACTTCCCTGACTTCAGATCAAGGGACATCTTTGCAGCTGTTGCAAGTCGCGGTGCTCACCATTACAGGGAAGTGGATCGCCACTCAACGCTCCGAAAACTCACAGGTTATCCTGGAGGATTACTTTCAGAAAGCTACTGAGATCATGGGCGCTATGAATGCTGAAGTTGTTTCTGAGCGAGCTAGAGATGCAGCAAAAGCTCACTTTGCATTGGCAGAGTACATGGCGTCAATGTACCAGCAGGTGAGCACACGTGTGGCGTCACGCGAGTGGCTAGCTGGCAAAAAGTGACCCAAGCGCGATACGAGGAGCTGCAAGAATGCCAAACAATGGACGAAGGTGTACAGATGGAGAACAGAGCTCACATGCACGCACTAAACAAGGAGGTTGGCTACGATATTAAAGAACGGGCGAAAGTCGAGGCTTCCGTGGATCAATTCTTGATTGGCGCCATTTGCAGCTACGGAAGGGGACTTTCTCTCTCTCCTAGAGCTGAGTTAGACATGGTATTTCGGGTGCTCTCGTTGTGGTTCAATAACCAAAGGAAAGCTGACATCAACCGGATCGTAGTAGAAGAGGTTATTGGCGTCGTGCCATCTTACAAGTTCGTGCCGTTGTCATACCAAATCATCTCACGCATCAGTAGCGTCATCGACGGCGATACCTTCCAGGCTGCACTTCGGAAACTGGTGATGAAGCTATGTGCACAGCACCCCCATCATGCCCTCGTGCAGCTCATCGCTCTGAAAAATAGCGGTGCCGTGGAAGGCAAAGGTGCTCTGCAATTTCGCACAAATGTTGGTGATGCGAAATCGGAAGGCGCAAAAGTGTACCTTGACGAGTTGCAGAGAACCGAACAGCGTGAGCTGCTCGAATCTCTGGATATCATGGCCAACGCGTACGTTCAACTGGCGCTCTTGGATACACGCCAATATCACTCCCAAAAGAAGAAAATTCCTCTATCCAAGGTGCAAGTTATTTCTCCCAGCGCCACAAAGACTGGCACGGTAGCATTCGACCAATGCCTTCGTGATCGTTCACGACGAGCAAACCGTGTTGTGATGCCTGCAGTACTCACTGCCAGAATAGCGCCTCAGCCAGATATGGACTACACTAACGTAGCACGGATATTGTCGTTTGAACCACAATTTTCAATCACGGACAGCGGTATTCATCGGCCAAAGATCATATATTGCTACGGATCTGATGGTTGTCGGTACAAGCAGCTTGTGAAAGGCCAAGACGACACTCGGCAGGATCTGGTGATTGAGCAAGTGTTTGACACGATGAATCAGTTCTTGATGGAAGAGCGAGCGACTCGTAAGCGAAAACTGCGGCTTCGGACATATCGAGTCGTGCCATTGTCACCTATAGCAGGCGTGCTGGAGTGGGTGGAGAACACGACACCTTGGGGGTCGTATCTGGTCGGGCGTACGGCAAAGAAGTTGTCGGCGCATGAGCGATATCATCCACACGAGTTGAAGCACGCCGAATGCCGCCAAATATTAAATAACGCGACAGACAAGCTGGCAGCCTTTACAGACATTCAAGAGAACTTCACGCCGGTGTTTCACCATTTCTTCTTGGAGAAGTTCCCTGACCCGGTTGTGTGGTACCATCGTCGGCTAGCGTATACACAGAGTGCAGCTGTGACATCCATCGTCGGGTACATCCTGGGTATCGGAGATCGTCATTCACAGAATATTTTGATTCATGAAGATACTGGGGAACTTGTCCACATCGATTTTGGTGTGGTGTTTGACCAGGGCATGGCCCTCTTCACACCAGAAACTGTGCCCTTCCGACTTACGCGTGACATGGTCGATGGCATGGGCGTATCTGGTGTTGACGGCGTGTTCTCACGCTGTTGTGAAGTCACGCTGCAACTTTTGCGCAAAAAAGCGCGTCAGTTGTCACCATTCTAGAAGTGTTTGTGCATGATCCTCTGTATCGTTGGACACTGTCGCCACTCAAAGCACTACGTATTCAAGAGGGCGGACAAGATATTGTGAGGTCCGCTACGCTGTCCCGAAGCTCGAGTCGTTCGACTAACAGCAGTATCGCCAACGAGACCGGAGACAGTAGCAATGGCACACAACCTGCTTATGGGAATAAGGCTGAGCCAAGCAGCAGCGATGCTGCTGCACGAGCTTTAATTCGCGTCAAGCAAAAATTGGAGGGCTACGAAGATCCGAACGGCAATGCACTCAGCATCGAAGGTCAGGTGAAGCATCTGATGAGCGTCGCACAAGATCCGCACAATCTTAGTGTGCTTTTCCCTGGTTGGGCTCCGTGGCTTTAGTGTCAGAAAGCACGGCAACGGCGTCGTGTAATAAATATCCCAAAGTGAGGGTTTATTTCCAAGGAATCGTTGCCACCAAAGCTTCATGAACAAGAGCGTACATGCTGCGAATGCGGTATCTCTGGCAACGAGGTGGATGGTGATCGTGGTAGTCGAAGTTAATTCCAGAATTTGGACCTGCCGCCAAGCGGTCAGTGCATGTACATGCCGGCAGATATGGCGACATTTGAAAACAACATCAACATGGCCAAAAGAATATCAGGAACGGGTCGTTCTGATTAAAGCTCTTGAACTCGACTCCGCGAGCAGCTTCAAATGCACACGCCAAGAAGTCGACAACCACTTCCATAATCACCTGAATTCCTCCCAGAGATAGCAATTAGCTCTCACGCGAAGTCGTCGCAGCGTCAATGTCATCATTTGTTTGACCGGAGGAGAGAAAAAGGCTGAATTGATACTGCGGGTGGTTCCGGTAGAAATACAGGATGGCGTATGAGCAGCCGATAGCAATGTACTCCGCGTACATATCAGCATAGATTTCTGCTGCGTGGAGTATCCGAAGTTTCGGCGGCGCTCTTTCGCTACCCTCTGAGCCACGTACTCTGCCGGTGTCCTGTTCAGAGTTAATTAGGGATTGGGTTTCGGTCCCATCATTTCTCGATTTCTTGGGTGGATCTGCTGGATTAGTAGATACTGTTCCAGTTGCTGGCATCACTTGCATGACTTTTACGGAATATTGTGCTGAAGGAGCTGGAGACTCGTTGGACTGTGACGTACTTTTGGCGGTGGTTGGGACTCGTGTTTGCTGCCACAATGATGGACTTGGTGGCACGCACGACGATTTCAAAACCTGCAAGCAGCACCCTTCCTACCTTCAAGTTCGACTAGCATCCTTACTTGCGTGTACAAGGATCGTCGGTGGAGTGGTGGGAAAGGACGTGAGAATGCTACCGCAAGGTCTCATTTTGGTCGACCATTATCAATTCTCGCGAACATGAAGAGGACACACGAAGTCGACAACAGCAATGCTCCACTGAAGGATCTTCAGAGAGGTCTCAATGCTCCTACTGCCGGAAGGAATTCAAGACGCGTGGACTCAAACACCACCAGAACCACTGCAAGAGCAAGGCCGCTCGAAAACCAAACGACTACAAGTTTTGCATCCTCAACGAGACTATGTTCGAGCATATTCTGCGCTTTCTGGCCAGACACTGACGAAGCTGCAAATGATCACTGGAGACCACTATCCCAATTGTGAAAGCCGCTTGAGCAGATTTTGCTGTCAGTGTGAGAACGACAACCCAGCCATTCATTTTGGTACTTGCTTAACTGCGAAACGGGGGCGGTGGTTTCGGCTGTTGTGGGCGAGGGAATGCATCGATTCGTTGCAGAGCTCTCACTTCCACAAAAGCAAGCAGGATGGCGCAGCAACTACCAGCAATCTCTCTCTGCCACAACCTCAATGATGTCAAGACTCATCTTTGCTCTCGCGAGAACTATCGCCGTACCGTCAAGTCGCAGTTTGATCTGGTGCACTGTCACACCCATCGGGACAACTTGCATCCGTCTGTTGTGTGGGCCTACATCACTGTCAAGGAGAAGCGCGTGTTTGATCTGCTTCGTGGCCACCAGCTGACCGAGGACGCGCTTGAAGATCTCGAGATCACTGAAACGAGAGAACTTAGATCCTACGATTTGAAGAAGAGTTTCTGCATAAACAAATGTAAGAATGCTGTATTGAATGATCAACGTCATTGAGCTGTGCTTCCCAACCATCTAGGTGTACATTGAACTATGAATCGGCATTCGCCTAATCAGATCGAAAGCATACTCAATCCTTTGCTGCTGCAAGAACTCCGGACTAAGTTCATCCGACATCAACTCGTATCTCTCCAGCATTTCTGCTGCAGCATCGTCGCGTCCAGTTGCACTTCGAAGCAACTTTTGACGCTTCAGTGGAAGAGGTGAATCCAAGAAAGCAACACGCATCCGAAAGTGTCCATCATCCGTGGGTCCACTTCTCTCCTTCAATACTTCTTTCATTGTCTTGAATCCATTGGCTGGGCAGGTAAGCACCATTCTGGCGATTTTGTTGTCCGGCGTGAACCACAAGAAATACCAGTAGTCGTTCAGGTTAGTGAGCAAACCCACAGGAGCACAACGCCCTTCACTCTTCAAATCAGCCACAACCAGCTCAAGGAGCAGTTGCCATCGTTCATTGTAGCTAGGACGATCCTTCTTTACTTCGATCACGAACCGAAGACCAGCGAAAACGTCGTCCATTCGGTTCGCCAGTTCGTCGATAATCATCATATCTGCTGTTCCCTTCACTTTGAAGGGAAGTCTGCTCCGATCATCACAATCGAGTAAGTCCCGCTTTCCAGCTACATCCTTCAGGAAATCCTTCTGCTTTCCTCCTGATATCAAACCATCGCGTAAGTGTTCCTCAACGTACTTCATGTACGCCTTTGGTTGGTCTGGATGCTTCTCAGTTAGTGCTGACCATTGATAACCCTGAATCGAGTCGTCGTCCACTTCATGGACGGAAACAGTGGCGTATTCAAGACCCAATTGCTGCTTGAGAAGCATTTCTTTCGAACGCGGGCACGTTGATATCGAGTACTCCGAGCGCTTTCGATCACGTTCGTCAAGGACCTTATGCATTATCATCTCCACTTGCTCTGTCGTCAGCGGCGTTGTCGCTGCAGTGATGTCGCGCTCTGCACCTTCTGGAACAACCACCACCAGAGCATGATCTTCATCTGGTCCAAGCCCAACATCTTCATTTTCTCCTTTCAAAGAACGCGACGAACTTAGATGTGTGGGAACATCCGCAGTATTCGCATCGAACGCTGTCTTGTCGGCGTAGACGAGGAGCTTGGAGCCAAGAATTCCTTGGAGATTGCCAGCGTTCTTCGCATACACAGCATCCCTGAAGTCTGCCACAGCACCATGAGCAGGAACTTTTACTTTGTCAGCACTCGTTCCCTTGCCCTCCTGATCGACAAGAAGAAACCAAACCAGTCTTTCCGTCATATGGCTTTTTGAAGAATGACCGCGCAGAACAGCTTCAACATCGTGGAATGGCAGATTTCAGGAAGATTTCCTGAAGATTTCCTGAAATCTGCCATTCCACGATGGGACTTGACCGGCATTTCCGAGCCGCAAGGCTGTCCGCAGTGCAAGAAGCTATTGCTCTGAGAAGGTTTTTACCATTGCCTTCGTTACCGGAAAAGCAAAGAAATAACATGCTGTCGGCGTGATTTGAGATTCCTACAGTTGTATGGGCACCAGAGGCATTGGCTCCTAATAGGAAACCCGTTTGTATTACCAAAATGATGCATGTGCACTCTCCAAGTAAAAGAATATGTGCAACGAACAGTGCGCGATGTCGACCACAAGACTACACTCTTCTACGCAAGGTACAGTTGTTGTGGTAAGTCAACAGTATCCTTTACTACTGTAGACGATAGGTATTTAAGTTCTTCAAAAGATGTGCTCTAGTTAACGTACAAGTCAGGCGTCTCGCAAGACTTTTGTTTTTACATCGTTTACGATAGTATGCTAACGACTAAAGGTGTAGCGGGGCTACAACTAACATAACTCGCCGTACATATTGCTAGCACTTGCTGCTAACCAGATTGAAAAACGCAAACAAGCGGGATCGGAATACCGTGAGCCTCTATTTCAATCTGATGATAAGTATATGACTAACCATGAATGTTTAGACAGCGAAGTTATTCAGAAGGTGTGGCTAACTCAAACTTCAATTTGCACCAGTCTCGTCGCGGCTCAAATGTCAGCGACGCAATGTGCAAAAGTGATCAGGGTCGATCATTCGCAACAGTTTTGCAGTAAACTTAAGGTTTTCAGTTCAAATTGTAGTGTAACAGGTCGAGGGTAACAGGCAGACGTGGAAGCGCGGGAACAGACGGCAAAGATGTGTCCGGAAGCGACGGGTGGGAAACCACTGGGAGTACCTTGTCAGCGGCCGAGGCGCGGAATGAGAATGTGCGGTCAAGAGCGGTCGATGGCGCTGGCAGTGGCACGGTCGACAGTGCTCTGCGGCACCGGGACCGCCTGGCGACCGGAGATGATGTGAGATGTTGATGTTGTGAGGGTCGGCAGACCAGCGATGATGTTGAGGAGACTTTGAGGTCTCAGTTGAGAATTAGCGCTGAAGCCCACAGACGGAGTTCAGCCGCGGTCAAGAGTGACGACCGCCTTTGGTGAACTGCTAGGAAGGGCATAGGAGGCAGGTGCATACGTGCACTTGCTAAGTCGTTGTTGAGAGAAATACAAAGTAGACTGCCGGCGGAGAGCGTCGGTAGTCGGCGAGGGTTTCAGTGCGTCCCTTCTGCCAGTACGTGTTCGCGTATCGGTTCTTACGAGAGAGAGGGGACGGTCGTGCGACAGTTACTGCTATTTCAAACGAAGTAAACAAGGCGAGACGGACTCGTTACAGTAGTAAGGAGCAGGTCTCTAGCGTCCGGCTATTGCTACTTGTGCAGAATGAAATTGGCCAAGTGATGGCAAGAGGTCTTACTAGAACGGAAAATCACGAAGAAACAGCAGCTCTATTGAAACCAAGAGCCGTCAAGATGAGGGGATATCCCGATGCGCAAAGATAGTGTGACAGTGCTAATGGCATGCGCAATCTGGTCAACGCAATTTTTGGTGAATCTGTCATTGTAAAGCAAGATCCATTTCACGTTATCCAGCGAATTACAGAAAAGTTAGTCATCCTGTCCGTCGAAAGTGGCTCGCTAAGCAGCTCTCCGAGGCGATATACGATTTAGAGCGAAAGCTGACGCCGCCTTCGACAATGGCGACCAAGTTTCTGCTGCTACGGACAAGATGCCATCTTCAGATATCAGGGTTTCGAGTGCTGAATGGGAGGGCTGGGTCAAAAGCAATCTAGAGCAGATTCAAGGCGGTGACCTTTTCGTAGAGAAGAGAGATTACCAAGAGGGTGAAAACACCGTTCGTGTGGTATCAGCGAGTCAGCTCGAGGCAATTCATTCAAAGCTGCGCAAGCTTCTTGATCGAGCAGTCCCAATTGAAGTCGGTCTACGAATTTTGGATATTTTTCTTTTGCAGGTTAGTGTGTGCTTCTTTTTCAAATCATCTTTCATGTATTAATGAGCGTTGTCTTAATTGGATGAAGTACAATTTAAAGGTAGGAGCGAAGTTCAAGCGCAATCCAGAGTTTGCAAGCTTTGACTTCATCACTTTATGTCGCACTGCTGCAATATGTGGTGGAAGAATTCCCGATTCTCCTCAACTTGAGTACGTATGCACGCTGCTTAGCATGCGCACAGCTGAGATGAGCGCTTAACAGAAGTATAGACCAGGATCTCAAGAGACCAAAGGTCAGCAGTCTTGGGACACGTTGTTTGACATGATACCATTGCGCGTCGACAGAGCGAAGGGAAAGTTGCTACGAGACGACTCCGCCCATTCGGATATCCGTAACTTATTGAGCGCTGTGAACAAAGGTCAAAAGCAACTGAGTCAGCTTGAACAAAGCCTTGGCCTCGAGCCCAAATATGACAGTACCGCAAAGTTTACAGCGCACGAAATTGCTTTGTTGAAACAACTCTGAGCGGAACAGCTTGCTTCGAAGGAGAACAAGTGGGAATCCTGTGACGTAGTGTTTACAATATTATACAACCCAGCTGTCCGTCAGCTTGGTATTTGCAGTATAGCGATAAAAAACGTGACCATCAAGCAATAGCGCGAAGACTTACCTCGGTGGACTTACAACTGCAGTAAAGGCCTACTGGACTACCTGGTTGAAGCCTTAGCAAGTAGCATCTCGTTTTCCAAGTGTTTTTCACGAGAAGAAAATTCTTTTTCACGGAGAAGAAGCTCTTGCTTACGTACATCCAGTTCTGCTAGTTGCATTTTTCGCTGTTGGTCCAACTGAGATTGTTTTAGTTGCAAAAGCGCAGGGTGCGATGAAAAGTCGCCTTTCCGAGGCTTCTTTGTCGGTACTTGGGCTATAGAGATCGGGATCGATGTGGATCTTTGCCGTAGGTTTCAATAAAGTTCGAGAGTCGTTTCCACTTCACTCAGTATCACTTTCTTCACTGGAATTATCATTCTCACTTTCGGTGTCCGCTTTGTGATACTGCTGGTCGGTGTTTAGATGTTGCGCGCGAGTGCTGATACGGCTGTGCATCGTGTCGAATAGCTCATAATACTCTGAGCAGCGCTCGAGAATGTTTGCACGCAACGTACTTTCATCCTCTAAACCTTGACCTGTAGCTGCAAGCCAATCCACAGCTGCTCGAAATGTACTTTCAAGTGATGCAATCTTGGTCATGACATCTTTTGCTGTTCGAGCCGTTTTGATGTGTTTGCTGGAAATCAAGTTCACGATCTGTTGAGCAAGGACGGTTTTAGTCTCTCCAGTTTGACCTTCGCCCCCACGGTACGGATCATAGTTATCTCCAGTTGTGAACCAATCAATCAACACGCTCAAAGAGCTAACATCTTCGGATGACCCATCGATATGCCACAGTACACGCTTCTTCCCAACCAGTTGTGGTTCAGCTCGTTACTTAGCAAGTTTCACTAAAGCATTGTAGCAACGCTTCCCGCAAATGACTTTATTGAATGCAGTACCAGCTCCAAAACATCTAGCATGTCCGCAACAAAAGCAGGATGCACTTCGCGTTCACATCCAGGTCTACTGCACGTAACGCATGAACCTCCCTTACTCGTCTTCGTAACTTTCTTGCAGTCTTCCCACCTACAAACTGATGTTGTCACGATAGCCGGGCTGTCAAAGACATCGGTATGATTAGGTTTAGCCGTGTCAGCGACGCTGCTGGAGATGATATCTGTTTGCAAGCTGTCAGTATTGATGGGACAAATGCTTGTAGCGATATCTGGCTCATATTCATCGCTGTCGCTCTCCAATAGCGCCTGAAGCCTGCTCATATTGGATGTGATGTTGATCGGTATAGATTGAACAGGTGTCACGTTCGGATGACCTTTGCTTCTTGGAGGCAGTGTGTGGGTTGGAACTCCAGAGCCGACAGCGGGACCTGTGGATGTTGACTGCTGCATCTGTTGAGCAGCACGTTTTTGGCCTCCAACATTGCCTTGCGAAGCTGTGTTGCCTCTTGTGCTGCGCCAGTGCTCCGCATAGAGATGCCGGTGCTGATAGAAGCTGAATCGATCGAGTCCGATCCTGGTTTGTCAATTGTAGCGTCTTGTATAGACGCAGTGACAGCATCAGTGGATGCCCGACGTATACATGCATCCTTCTCCAAAATCCGAGAATCGCTGGCGCCATTACGATTCCCCGGCGCTCGTGGTTTCCCTTCTTTGCCATGCTTGATCACTTCAACTTGATGCCTCTGAGCAAAACAAAAATTGCACTTGTTGTAGCGGCGCAAACAGCGCGAGTTTTGGCGCAGGTTGGCGAAAAATATTCTGACCAATCAGAGAGCTGGAAAAAATTCTTGACTTGCTGCCTAGCAAAAATATCTTCTTGCTGCGCAATTGACTACAGAGTATCCTGTTCTAACTGTTCCGTGTCATCGCTGATATCCTTCTATATCTGATGGAGACAGGTTCCACCGACTTGGTTTCCAGTCAATTGTATACAACCGATTGATATTCTTGTCAAACACTATACTTGATACATGGATGACCAAAATTTGATACCATACAGACACTGAAGTAAGGTCGTACATTGCTCCCAGATCGCTTTCTTACCCCCCTACTGAGCACTAGGCATAAAAACGTTGTGATGGATGTCTGTTTCATCGATTCTTCCTTCTCCAGTCGAAATTCCTCACGGATTCGGCTTTGTAGCTTGCGAAGGTCTTTCATGATCGCCAATTCGATATCGGGATGGTCCGACAGCATGAAGATGACACTGCGCACGGCGTTTACCTTTTCCTCGGTGCTATCTTCTATCAAATCAGCCTCCCAACAGTCTACAGGTTCATCTAGGAGTGGTTCACCTGGCGCCGTCTCTAGGTACAGTACATCGTTTGATTCGTCAAGGAGATCTTGTACCGACAATGGCTCCATTTCTATGCTTTCTTCAGCAGGGTTGCAGATGAACTCGTCAATGCCCATTGGATCGCGAACTCGCAACCGCGCTATGCACGACACAATCTCCCCATTAAGTAGCTCGTCCTCTTCCATGCGCGATCGGCGCGAAGACAACCGTCCAAGAATCAGTTGTGTGTGCCGAAAACAATTCAATATAAGCTCTTCCGTGATTTCCCTCCAGCAAGATTTCACCCACTTCATCGCTAGTAGCTGATCAATGGCATAAATATCGACAGCATTACCACCTTCCTCTTCCTTGTCTAGTGCATGTTGAAGTTGGCGATGCCGATAGCGCCGCTTCAGGGCGGCAATGATTCCTGCATCCAATGGTTGTAACTTGGAGGTCATATTTGGTGGAAGAGGCTCCACACGAACGCTGCGGAGATCCAGGCCTTCTGTGATATGTGAAGACGCATTATCGATCAGTAACAAAACCTTCCGCTTGAGATTAGTCATATCGGTGTCGAAATTCCAAAGCCACTCACGAAAAAGCACTGCTGTCATCCAAGCTTTCTTGTTGTTACGATACAAGAACCCGAGCTGCTCGCCAATTTTTTCTTAAAACACCGCGGCTTGTACGCGTGACCAATAAAAAAGGTTCTCTCATATCCGAGCCATCAGCATTACAAGCAAGCGCAACAGTAAAACGTGTCTTGCTCTTCTTCACGCCTTCAATTTGACGAACGGCTATTGTCTTGTCTGGGCACAGTTTGTAGAATAGGCCAATTTCATCAAAATTGTACACATCGGAAATCGGACATGACTTGATGATTTCACGGAGACGATTTATTTGATCAGGTAGAGATGCCGTGTCTACCCCTCCGCTCTCACCATGCACACGAAAGCTTTTGAATCCATGTCGTCGCTGGAAGGATTGCAACCACCCGTTTGAGAATACAATTCGCTCTTCCGGAGCAATCTGAAGCTTTTCCTGCAGACGCAATCCTTTCGCTTTGACCATATTGCCATCCAGCATGGTGCGGCGTGCTTGGCAGTGTAATACCCAATTAGCCAGAGCCTCATCTAGTTCCGGGAAGTTGAGTGGCCTCGACCGTTTGGTGTTGAGGTCTTCGTCTCGAACGTTCAGGAAACGATCACTGTCTTTAAGTATCGCAGAAATAGTGCCTTGCGGAGGCTGTTTAACCAGCAACAGCTCTCGCTGTGCCTTGTCAGCGAGTTGTTTTTGAGTTAAACTTGGAAAGTCACGCTTCCATGAGCATATCTTCTTCTTGTGTTCTAGTGTTAGGTTGCCGACGTGCTTCGTTTTCCTTCCCATGGCGAGTCTTCAAATGCGCTCCTCCAGCACCCTCAACTATACTAATTATAGGCGCGTTCTTATCGGAAGTCTAGATCTCGGTCTGTCCTCCTCTAATTGATAATATTGCTATATCTGATACTGGTCAAGGCAACGGGACATATCGGTTAGGACAGGATACTCTGTACCACTATTGTTGGTTCACAATATTTCACATTAAGGGTACAGGTATAAGTAATGGAATGTCTCAAATTTTGACCACAGGAAGGTATATTCGGAGCCACCAATTATAGATAATCGGATTGGCGCGAAACGTCGCGACACGAAGAGTCGCATGGTATTTTTGAAAGGTCGCAGCTTGATTTAGGATAAGCCAAGCCATATGTGAGCCATGATAGGGTAGGAAAAGGTGTGCTTATAGTTAAGAGCAGACATTGTAATGGGCGTAATCATGTGAAAAGGCACGACATGAAAGGCCGTATGATATTTTAGGAAAGGTCGCAGGGACATATGCGATCACTGAAATGATGGCCAGGATGTGCTTGAACTTTTAGTGAGAGTGTTAAGCCACACGATTGGTTGATATAGGTAATGTATTAGCCAATAAGAAAAGTAAAACGCATCTTACTTAATGAATACTTTGTCACTTAACAAAGTAGCACTAATTGCCGAGGGATGTTTGGTGAGGAGAATGCGTGGCTTGAGGCTCGCTTGGTTGTCCTCCTCACTACGAAAACTGACGGCTTACATACACTAAGGCCTAACATACCATGCAACGGCAAGTGGTCGTCTGGTTGGAGCGGTTCTCGAGCCATTACAAACATGTTCCCGAGCTGCATGGCAAACGACTGCACTGTAGAAACGTTAGAGGCAATTCGGCAGTGTGATAATCCCATGGAACAATTCCTACCGATTGAGTCAGACAGTACAACCGTGTATTCTATGTTGGGCCCACATTGTCCAGGGAAGACCAATTGGCAGATCCGAGTAATACTAGAACAGCTTCAGGGTCGCTGGACTCTGCGTCGAACATCGCGCATCTCCAGTGCAGCAAATCAATACTGCAATACAATTCAATATTCTGACTGCCTTTGCATTCAAGGAGCGCAAGCAGTTGGAGTTGACATAGTAGTCGGGCTTGTATCAGTCAACCAAGATCTTGATTTTTACTCCATTCTCAGCAGCACTCATCAACACCGCAGCGACGTTGTCGTTGGACAAAATAAACATTCCATTGTCTATCGTGGCCTTTGCCCTCTCAATATATTTGATGACTTTGTCCTGCCCCCTGACATCCAGAAATCGTAAACAGTGTTTAACAATCTTGGCTTCAAATCCTCTTTCATGTTGCTGAAGGTATGCTTGTCCATACCAGAGGATACCGCTGCGTGCAATAGCACGTCGTCGTCGAACCAAGTGGGAGCCGCTACCTGCAACAATGACTGCGAGATGGCGATTACTGCTTTTGACAACGGCCATTTTCTTTTCCGCTTTCGACATTTTGGTTTGAGGCTCTCACTTAAGCTCTTTCCATCGGACTTTCCTTTCTTTGCAAGCTTCACAAGCCAAGAGACCGCGGCCGTGGTTATCCCAAAAGCTTTAGCTTGCGCAGTCATCGTGATGAAATTGTAAGTCAAGTTCATGAAGGGCTTAACAATTTTGATACGCGTCTCGAGAGGAATTGTCTGTTGTTTACGTCCTGTGGAAGCTAGGCCCATGCTTGCTCGAGGCACCGAATTCGTCTTGGAGATAGGGTCCGGCAGTTGGTACACATCTCTGGCACACGGTGCGTCAAGCCCGGTCACTGTGGCGGGCAGGGGTCCGTTAATATCATCGATTTCTCGCATTGCCCATCTGTACAAGCTGCCAGTCAGCTCTTCGTCGGGCCTGTTCGTCTACACTGTCGAAGTCCGGAAAAAGCCCAACACCACCGCGCGGAGCACGCAGACGGTGCGATCAAGTGGAAGACGTCAATTTTTTTCTTTAAAAATTTGGTTTGAACCATCAACCATATGGTCCGAGAATTTTTTTCGGGCCGATTTTTTTGTATAAGAACAGTCTTACACAAGAACATCCTGTTTGAACTACCAATTTTGCGAATACTGCCGCCCTGTTTGGAATCTGAGCCAAAGTTCCCGCCATGTACCGCCATATGCTGAATTAAACGGGGAATACGACCCCACATACCGAGCCGTGGGTGGGAACACTATAGTTGATTTCGTGCGTGTTCCGAACGGTTCGGATCATGATCGGAACTGCTCGAATTCCAACCATGCTTTTATTTGTCAGATGAACTGCGTTGCTCAGGCTCTCCTACTAAGGCAACACAGTCAAAAAATGAAAATAAAAACATATTAGGGATCAAAGATCTATGTGGCTCTTGAAAATGAACGACCTAGAAATGCAACGCTTCAGCGTCGTAAGTAACTTCACAGTCATATGCATCTGCTTCAGGGTGCGATTGCACCCGCGCGAGATCAACCGAATCCCCAGAGATGATGCCGCCATTAATGTAAAAATGTATGCCAACATCTCGACTTTTTGTGGACAAGCAATTGCGCTTCTTCAGGTGAATGTGGTGATAAATGCTCCACGCGTGCTCGCTTGCAGCAGATGAAGTTGGAATGCTAAACATCAACTCTGCAAGGTAGAAAAGTGTCTTGTTGGTCCCGCTATCATTGCCGTGAGCATCCCACCAGTACCGAGGAGAAAGTCCCTTGTAATTTTTATTTTCTTCCTCTGTCCAATGCTTCAAATCACTTATCATAGCGGCTAATAATTTCTGCATTCCTGGATCCACGAAAAGATCGTCAAGCATTATTCAAAGATTGGAATCCATGCGTGTACACGCATGGATACATCGCAGCAGGCTGCGATGTATCAATTTGAAAAATGTACTCGGCTGCAACCAGCCCACGGCTATTGCTACTGTCCAGGTATTTAAAAACATTGGTTTTAATGTTTATTTAATTTAACTTGAAAAATTGATAAAATCGGAATTAACGTTCTTATAAACGTTTCTTAAAAAAGAGTATTCATTCGCATTCAAATTAAAATATCATGGCCGGGGACCGCAATGAGGTTTTCCGCGGCTTCTTGTCGTTCTGCCAGGGCATGCGCGCGCCCAAGACTGTTAGGCTAGTATGTAAGCCGTCAGTTTTGTAGTGAGGAGGACTGCCAAGCGGGCCTTAACACCTTGGTTCCGAACGTCATAAGATACGACATGTCTGTTTTTGTATGTCGTAAGTTACGACATTGAGCGATTTATATTAGAAAATGGCTCAGACACGATTTTCCGATACTTTAATCAAGTGTTTTTCAAGCAACCGCAACATATAAGCTGTGAGAGGTCTCTGCGACAAGTTCACAAAACCGGGTCAGAGGATAGGTTCGCGTGTGTGATGAGTACCAGTCTGGTTCAGAGTCTGGACTCCAGAGCACTCATTTTCGAGCTGGCGAGCATGCGGTCCAGTCGTTGCGAGACACCCGCCGCCGCCGTGACAGCACACGACGTTGACTTCAGACACTTGTGGCGGCAGCTCAGGGCTGCGGGGTGGACATCCAAGCGACCGACCGGTATCTAGAAGGAGTGGGCGTATATTAGTCTAAAGCGCGCGAACGTGTTTGTTGGTGAACGTGCTGTGGTGGAATACGCCTTCCAGTCGGGCTTGCTGGTTGAGGACGGGGATGATTCACCCGAGACAGTAGACGATGGCAAAGAGGAGCTTGTTGGAGAGAAAAGCGGTCGAGATGAGCATGTTGGAGAGGAAGGCGGCGGAGAGGAGAATGTTGGAGAGGAGAGAGACACAGTGGCAGTGACGACGCCGCCATTAGACCCTCTCAGATCGACACCAGTGTTCTGCGGCAGCAGAACACTATCGAGCAGCTGTTTGATGCCTCCGGTGAATCGGAGTCTGAATGCTCGCAGACTGCTGTAGCGACAGCATTTGATCTCTCCCCGAGAGACCTCGCGAGGAACTGCAGTTCCTCGCGAAGAAGGAAGCGATGGCGGCGACGCTGACAATGACAGCATTGATGGGTGAGCGTGTAGGCTGCGTTTCAGTTAGTGCGTGGTGAGCTTCGTGTGGTTGAATACAATGTTTATTGAGCAATGGTACCTTCTTTCATGTGTTTTCTGAATTGAGTTGCAGAACAGTGCACCTCCTCAGCCACCTGTTGACTGCAAGTGGAGTCTGTTACAACATTGAGCGGCGATTGCTCTATCACAATGCCGTATCACTTACGACAGTGGCTGGAAAACCTGCTGAAAAATTATACACCTATCCCAATGTGAAACACATGTCCTATATAAATACCAAGTGATTTTGTAAGTCGTAACTTACGACATGCGCTTGCGCGTCTGAGGCGAGTACCGTTCGAAAAAGGTGTTAAGCCACGCGTCCTCCTCACCAAACATCCCTCAGCAATTAGTGCTACTTTGTTAAGTGACAAAGTATTCATTAAGTAAGATGCGCTTTACTTTTCTTATTGGCTAATACATTACCTATATCAACCAATCGTGTGGCTTAACACTCTCACTAAAAGTTCAAGCACATCCTGACCATCATTTCAGTGATCGCATATGTCCCTGCGACCTTTCCTAAAATATCATACGGCCTTTCATGTCGTGCCTTTTCACATGATTACGCCCATTACAATGTCTGCTCTTAACTATAAGCACACCTTTTCCTACCCTATCATGGCTCGCATATGGCTTGGCTTATCCTAAATCAAGCTGCGACCTTTCAAAAATACCATGCGACTCTTCGTGTCGCGACGTTTCGCGCCAATCCGATTATCTATAATTGGTGGCTCCGAATATACCTTCCTGTGGTCAAAATTTGAGACATTCCATTACTTATACCTATACCCTTAACGTGACAACCCAAAAATTGTGAACCAACAATTTTCCTTTCCTCATAAATTTCCTATTTTCCTTATGATTTCTGTCTCTTTGTCTCTCCTTTTCGTTTTTGGTTTGGAGGCGCTTGCCGCCAACTCAATCACTCTCAGTTTTGCCAAATACCTGGTTCGACATAGCGCCATCGACCGCTTGCAATCCTTCGGGGGCTAGGATAAACACAGTTACAGCGCTCAGGCTTGTCCTGCAGTAGTACCAGCCAGAGTTTGGGGAGATCTGGTCCAAAGCGACATTCAGTGCGGTTGGGGCTTGCCCTCCTCACTAGATGCGGTCAACGGGACCTCTTGCTTTGCCTGCCTCATGTTATCACGTGGTATCCTAGTCTAGTCTTTAACCATTGGTCTTTATGCAACTGAGAGTCAATAATATCATAACGTTGCGTCTTATTGTTTGCCTTAAACCGCATAAGTCTTTGTCCTTAATCCTTGGCATTGCACTTCAATTTGCACTTTAACTTGAGAAGTATCTTGCACTTCAACTTGAGAAGTATCTTTGGACTTCAACTTGATCCGAATGGCTTTGAAGCTACATATGGTGGCTCTTCAACTTCAAAGTATCCATTAATTCGGTACAAAGAGAGTTCTTAAGACCGATATCGTTGAATGTTCGGTCACCTAACTTAGGTGAGGCTTAGGTTCCTTACACCCATAAGACCCCTAAGCTTCTCAAATTGAGATTGAGGCAGTGCCTTCGTGAGGGCATCTGCGATCATATCGTTTGTGTTACAATATGATACTATTATTCTTCCCTCGTCGTGAACTTCCCTGGCATACAGCCCTTTAATATCAATGTGCATGGTGGAATTATGATTAGCGGGATCTTGTATAATACTAATCGCTCCCTTATTATCGCACCAACACACTATGGGTTGAGTTTGCTTAAATCCCAATTCATCCAACAATACCCATAACCATTCACTCTCTTTAACCCCTTCACTTGCAGCTATTAACTCAGCCTGCGCAGTGTGGAGACTTACAGTACTTTGTCTTGAACTTTTCCAAGTAATACAGGTATCAGCCATAATACTGACATACCCAGTAACTGATTTCCGGTTCTCATTAGCATTCGCGAAGCTCGCGTCTGTGTACAGTTCATATATTACTTCCTTACTTTTCCCATCAAATACGAGACCGTACGTCGACGTTCCTTTCAGATACTTTAGTACTCTCTGGGCTGCCTTGTAATGAGTTCTATTATAGCATGACAGAAACTTACTTAGCTCTCTGACAGCGTCTGCTATATCAGGACGCGTTCCACGCACAAGATACATCAAAGACCCCACTAAACCTCTATAATCAAATGGTTGAGCTGCTATTTGCTCGGGATTTAGCTTTTCCTCTTTCTCAAGTACCACACTCTTTGTCTGAGGAGTTGGCTCTAAATTACTCTCGGCCATATCAAACTTCTGTAATAAGTCCATAATATACTTATGTTGAGACATACTTAGAATCTTATTGACCCGGTCTCGCTTAATCTCCATCTTTAAGAGATAGTGAGTATCTCCCAGGTCTTTCATAGTAAATCTTGAAGCCAGTTTTGTCTTCACACTTTCCATCAGTGCCATACTGCTAGCAGCAATAGTGATATCGTCCACATAAACGCAAATCAACACTATATGCGTCACTCCATTTTCCTCCCACTTTTGTCGATACAAACAGTATTCCTTTTTCATCGACAAAACCCTATGCTTTCCAAGAACTTATTAAGGAGTGCGTACCAAATACGCGGTGCTTGTTTGAGTCCATATAGGCTTTTCTTCAGTTTGAAGCATCTCCATGCCTAAACCCATGAGGTTGTTGCATATAAATATCCTCAAATAGCGGTCCGTTTAGGAAAGCTGTAGACACATCCATTTGGTGAGCATGTAGGTCTTTTATAGTTGCTATTGCCAGTAGTAATCTCAGCGATTCATACCTGGCTACGGGTGAAAATATCTCATTAACCCTTCAACCCCCAGCCGAAAAGCGAGGGGTATATTTTTTTATTATGTAGGCCCTTCCAACATATTGTTACCTATAAATTTGTATGTGCTACTCCTAAGTGCGAAATTACTGCCCGTTATAGTCGGGCGCTGCGAGAAGACACTAATGCACATAGGTGGACGGCTCCAACATATCAGCCATTATGTTTGCTTTTTGGTCCGAGTCAGTCTCTACAAGATGGATCGGACAACATACGATTTGGCCTTTTATTAGAATAACATGTTTTTCCTCACTACCTTCCTGCAATCAAAACCAAATGGAATTGTCTTCCAATGAACGCGCGAGTGCATGGCACGTCGTCGATCACACCAATCTAAGTAAGGACAAGAACAAGACGTCGCGAGAGCAAAACCTGTTTTCTGACCATTACTGCATTATTCGCTCACCTATTGTGCACCTACATCTTCTTCTGCAGCCTCAGCGCAAACCGCGTCTCCCTGCTCATTCTCCGCTTCACTCATGCCCACGCGGCGGCGGCGCTTGCGTTGGGGTTTGCCAGGACGGCGGTCCTGTAGGCGGTGTTTCTCGAGGAGGCGAGGCGGAATTCGCTCGCCGTTTTGCCAGTCTGGATGCCAGATTTGAAAACATGTTTTGGACTGACCGTCTCGCACAACATTGCACATGTGCTTTCTGTTCATGTAGAGCCAAATTAGAACGAAGCATATCCGTTATTTGAATCGCAAACATACCTTAGATTGCCAGACGAGCATCCTACGCAAAACCACTTGAAAAATTTTCTGGGCTCAAATCTGTACATTGCGCACACCTTGCAGGTACGCGCTCTTCGTTTCTTGCCCTCCTTTCCTTCGGCTACTGGCTTATTTGTTGTGACTTTATCAGGGCACGCGGCTAGATAGTGGTCGCTCTGCGCTGCTTGGCTCGGTGTCTGCGGAGATACAGCCGTTCTGTCTTCGGCTCTTGTAGCAGTCTGTAGCACACCAAGTTAGTATACAATAATCAATACAAACCAAAATAAAAATGACCTCAATCTCCTCAAACTTCTCGTTGTCGACTGTGAGAAGCTGCTCGTGCAACGCCCGTAGAAACTTGTGGTGTTCGAGGGGCTTCTGGCCTGTCAACTTTAGATGGTGGCGGTGGACAATAAAGGCATTGACCAGTGCCATGTCCACTAGCCCGAAAAACAGCGAGCGGTAGTATTTTTTCGGCATGTAGACAAGTTGGATCGAATATCGCTGCATCCGGAGCTGGTCATGGATATCCACACCACCCATCCACCGCTGGTAATCCCTGACCAGCCCCGGTGCAGGGAAATTCTCTTTAGTCCTTCCGACGCGGTGCCCTAAGACAAAAATAAAACATAATAGGCAACATAACAGCAGTAGTTAGTCCAGCATCTAACATACAATCCAACGTTACACTTACAGACTGGGCCAAGTTCCCGGCTGCCTCCGGTAGACAGCATGTGGACGGGATGATTATCCATCCACATGCAACCTGTGATCTCCGGGAATTTCTTGTTCTCAGCCATCCTTACGCTTCCTCGTGGAGGCTCCGACGGTCGATTTGCACGTATCACCTTCTTGGTCACGATCTCGTTAGCGTACCCGGCACGGTTTGTCTGAATTGTGCCGATAAAATATAGTCGCCTATGTAGGAGCTCCAGCGCAAGTATCACGGACGTGTAAAACCTGTCCGTGACGACCAGTCGATATGGCGCTGTCGGCGACAGTGGCAAAAGTGAATTCATGCTGCGCATGACTGCGGCAGCACCGGAAGAGTTATCAGCAGGCGTCGGCGTCGAAATGTCTGCCTTGGCGCCGACGTACATCTCAATTCTATGTTGGAGCCAATGTTAGATACAGATTAGCAATGTTAGCAATATCCAACATAAATAACTTATCCAAAAAAGGAAGTGGTCGGGTAGCTGCAGCTCACCGACCACTTCCACGCCAACTTACCGCATACAATACGCTATTTCTCCGCAGCAAGCGGAGAAAAGCTTGGTTCCCCTCTTGTGCGGTTTCTTCGGAAGATACTGTCGGGTGGGGTTTCTCCTGGCACGAGTGGGAATAATCGCCTCGTCGAATGCAATGACGGGGCCTGGCGTGTATCCTCTTGCGAATGTCTTCTGGATCACGCTGACAACAGGTCGAACCTTCCACCCTCTATCTGTGCGAGCCTGGGGCGCTGCGTTGTCCGAGAAATGTAGGTTTTGCAGCACGTGATCAAACCGGTTTCGCGCGATCCACTGCCTAAACGTTCCGAGAGGTATCGCTCCATGCTGGCTGCGACACCCATGCGCAGCCAAACCGTTGGTGTGCGGCGTCAACATTCTAGCTATCATCAATCCGATGACGCGCAGAACTTCCCAAGCCTCCACTGGAGGTAGATTACGCAGTCGCTTGCGTATGTCGACACACGATTCAACGCCCTCTGGGTTCGACTTCCGCTGCTTCTTTCGTATTTCGCGGGCGTGCGCCTTGATATTCTGCATGTGGTAACGATTGGTCTCCTTCTCAACCTTTCGCCACATCTGAGCAGGTAGGAAGTAAAAAATATAGCGCTAACGGATCTTCAGCAACGCGCAGCACACTAGCGCTCGGTCCGTAAGGGCCATCGTAAAGTCCAGCATACATGGGATCAGGACTAAACTTCGATGTATCTAGCACACGATAAAAACAAAGTTAGTAAAATGATAACAATAATAAATATAGCATAAACATACCGTATTCCCAGCAACTGTGACGTATTTCGGTCATCAGCTTTTGTTCGATGCTGTCCTCATGAAGTGGCTGTCTGGTAGTTCCTCAGCCGCGTCACCTTCCTCGTCAGAATGGCACACTAACTCCCACTCTTGTCCGTCACTTGACTCACTGGTTTCACTACAACTTCCGTCGCTTTCCGAGTCCAATGCCGTTTCCTTGGTTGCATCGCCATCTGCAACAACACAAGGATCATCGTCCGCAGCAACCACGTCTTCACTGCCAGCCTCAGCGGCGTTCTGCACCTCTTCGCCAGCCTCGCTATCACCACTTTCACTCAAACCAGACGGCGTACTGTCCGCTTGCATGTTGGGCTGTGCCTGGACTTGTTTGTCTGCGCCGATGTTGGATCCAATGCTGACTGCTGCTCCCTTGGCATGGTCGATGTTGGATCCTGCTCTAACATAAGTGACGGAGGTGTTTCAGCACTACGGGCATGGATCTGAGAACGCATATTGAACTCGGTGAATTGAAAGAGGATCCTGAGGCTGACCGAAATAGTTGAACAGGTCGGTATGTATCAAAATGCACTCATGCGTGAATTGCATTTCCATTACTTTTCATCGCCCTGGAAGTGATGGAAATAGACGTGAGAATGCTACCGCAAGGTCTCATTTTGGTCGACCATTATCAATTCTCGCGAACATGAAGAGGACACACGAAGTCGACAACAGCAATGCTCCACTGAAGGATCTTCAGAGAGGTCTCAATGCTCCTACTGCCGGAAGGAATTCAAGACGCGTGGACTCAAACACCACCAGAACCACTGCAAGAGCAAGGCCGCTCGAAAACCAAACGACTACAAGTTTTGCATCCTCAACGAGACTATGTTCGAGCATATTCTGAGCTTTCTGGGCAACCAGACACTGACGAAGCTGCAAATGATCACTGGAGACCACTATCCCAATTGTGAAAGCCGCTTGAGCAGATTTTGCTGTCAGTGTGAGAACGACAACCCGGCCATTAATCACTATCTTTGCTTAGACTGTGAAGCGAAACAACAACATTACTTCCAGCCATGTGTGAACAAGAGGGTGGCCAAAATATTGTACGGAGCCTCCGATTTTACTGCTATACCTACTACCAATGACAGGTGGGGGCGCCGAAGAGTATATGCACGCGCTGATTTAGAAAAGTACATGCTGAAGAAATATGGGTCGAAGACAAAGTGGCTGCGGAGTATTGCGAAAAGAGATGCGAGCGGCAAAAAGCAGGCGGATCTCGACCGACAGCGACGAGTAGCGCGCCAGGTTAGTTTGAAAGCGGAGCCGAGCGCGTTTCGATCGTACCTGCTTGGAATTCGGTCCACTGAGTCGGACGAGACGGCTCTCAAGCGCTGCAGCGAACGATTCGTGCCGTTGGAGGCTGCTCTGGTAGAGCGTGGTGTTCCTGATAGGGGTTGCAACGTGCGTGACAAATTCATCATGAGGGGGTTGGGACTGTCGACGACGTGGTGGACACCTTGGAGGAGATGAAGTTCCTCTTCAACTGCGTTGAGTATCGGCAAGTTAGTCCTGGATTCAATTTCAACACGAGGAAGATGAACGAGGCTCAGAAGGAGCAAAGGATGAAGCTCTGTGTTAATTATCTCGCAGACAACAAAGGGCGCGACATTCCGCGCAAATGGGAGCAGTGCCGACCTCGTTTTGACTTGGTTGTATCGGTTGGAGCGAGTCCGACGGAGTGCGCTTGCTACATTTATTCGGGCGTGGGCATGGTTAGTGGCCATTAGCTCACAACTACTACTGATATCAAAGAATACAACACGGCCATCCGTCCACTGCAGTAGCGTTCTCTCTTAGTGCTGCCACTTGTTCGCTGCCACCATTTTGTCGCCATACCCGACGGTTCCGTTGGCGTAGAAGTAGATGGTCTCTCCGTCGTCCTCGCCGGTGCCATCACTATCGCTGTCAACACCTTGGCGGTGGAGTCTGCGGGACTGCTGGTCAGTCGTGCCTGTCACCTCGTTGGTCTCAAGGCCGAACTTGTCGATCCAGAACTGGATCTCGTGGTCGATGTTGGAGTTGTCGGTGGCGCCGCTGAAGATCGGGCGCATGTACAAAGTGTCGGTCTTGACCGTGGTCTCATCCACGATGGTGGTGCGCACGCACGTGCCCTGCTGCCAGAGCGACAGACTCATTTTCCCCCATTGGTGTTTGTCGCCGGGGGCGATACTGACGTAGCCTTCCGAAATGAGGTTGTCGTTGACACCTTGAGCCACAGCAATGCCGAAGCCTGAGACGGCGCCAGTGGCGGCCACGGCGCTGCTGACACCGGCGGCAGCACCGGTAGCAGTGGCCAGCGCGCTGGTGGATACCCCGAAGACCGATACCACTCCGTTGGCCGCGAGCGCAGACGCGACGGGGCAGCTGCCCCGGCCGTCCCGATCACGGTGGCGGCGGCGCCGATCACGGAGATGACGATGCCGGCGATCTTGAGAGCGGCCTCATCTGGCCCGATCTTGCAGGTCCACGGGTCCGAAGTGTTGTTGGCGATCGAGAGGTAGGAGCCCATGGCTGGTGGTTGAAGGTGGACAGTGCGGTGCTGAAGAGGACGAAGTGAATCGAGAAATGAGATGGTTGACTGTGGCATCGGAGGGTGCCACTGCATCATCCTCCGCCACAGGATTTTAGTCGGTAGACGAATCAGAAGCGGATCGGATTTGCATTTGGGTGCTTTCAGTAGTCGAACAATGGATACCCAACGCCGGCGATTCGGATAGCCATACGTGTGAGCTGCGACCCGCCTCTAAATGCTTTTTGACTTCGGTTGGAAGCCGAGCTTGGTGGATTTCTTTGTCGTTGGATAGCTGCCTGTTTGGGTTAAACGCCGAAGTGGAACTACGTGCAGACAGGACGAAGTGACTGCAAAATCATGCCCACGTCCCTCCGCTTCAAGGTGTCAAACCAGTTTGGGCACGGTTTAGTATGGGACCCTACTAGGGTCCCATACTAGGGTCCCTACTGGTGGGTCCCAACACAACAGTGGTGTGGGGCCGACGTGGCGCAACGCTTTCAATATCGATACTGTCCCGGCAGTACTATCTAGGCTATCATAGCGGTGCTTGTTTCCCTGATTCGCACCCAAACATGCCAACTAGCTTCATTAGCGAAGATCTCAGTGCTCGTTGGAGATTCCGCTACAGACGGCAAAGATGCCCCAGCAGAATAGGTTCATTGCAACAGCTTGTCTTGCTCTACAGGCTGTAGACTACAGCTGCTGGAAACAACTTCGTGAATGCACCCCCAGCTTTTAAGTCCCACTGCGTCCTGTGACGGGGCCCCGTGTCTGTGTGTATGTAGACTTTGCCTGTTGCAGGAGCTAAGTGTCAGTTCTACAAATCGTGGTTCTCCAGAGTTAAGTACGTCGGAATTTTGCTCGAGTCCTTATCATCCCTCGAAGTATTCATACGAAAGGATAAGAATTAATTGATCAATAATGCTCCCGATTGCTCTCAAATGCATTGACTTCTTTTCTTCGTGGGTGTCGACTCGTTAATCGATCTTTATTGCGACTCGGAGCTTGAGCGACGAATCCTTTGATCTTCGCCGCTGGAGAGCTGTCAGCTCGGGCATCGGCGAAGTCGATCCACACCGATCATTGTGCAATTCGCCTCATCCTGTTAAAGCTGCTCAGCCTCAGACGCCATGGGCTCCTACCTCTCCATCAAAAACAATACTGAAGACACCTGGACCTGCACGATCGGACCGGATGAGGCGGCTCTCAAAATTGCAGGTATCGTCGTCTCTGTCGTAGCTGCCGCTGCCACCGTCATCGGCACGGCTGGCGCGGCTGCACCCGTTGCTTCCGCGCTCAGCGCCAATGGAGTGGTGTCGGTGTTTGGAGTATCTACTGGAGCTCTGACAGCAGTAGCAAAAACCGCGGAGTCCATTGCGAGTATCGTCAAAACGACCGGCAAAGTGTCCGAATTCGGCAACTCCGTCGCCGAGGGTATCAATGACAACCTCATTTCGAACGGCTACTTCAACATCGCCCCCGGCGAGTCACACCAATGGGGCAAGATGAGTTTGTCGCTATGGCAACAAGGCACCTGTGTTCGCACCACCATATCGGACGAGACAACAGTCACGACAGACACGCTGTACATGCGCCCCATCTTCAGCGGTGCCACTGACGGCTCCAACATCGACCACGAGATTCAGTACTGGATCGACAAGTTCGGGCTCGAGTCGAGCTCAGTGCAGGGCACGACTGACCAGCAGTCGCGCAAGCACCGCCGCAAGGGTGGCGATGACGACAGCGAGGATGACAGCGAGGACGACGAAGAAACCATTTACTTCTACTCCAACGGAACCGTCGGATATGGCGACCAAACCATGGCGGCCCACAAGTGGAAACAGCACTAGTAAAGTCTAGCAGGCATGAATTGGATGACAACAGTAATCTCAAGTGAATGGATATTGCCGTTAGCTTTATTCTTCGCTAGGACAAATTGTGCTGAAGAAAATGACAAACTAACATCCCACCAAAATCACTTCGCGAAGCCTTGTCTAGAAGCTCTCGTTGGAGTGACGAACAACTGAGCTTTGCAAGCCTGTTGGTTTGAACCAGGATGGGCTGTGCCACAACCTGTGGCCGTCTTCAGTCTCAGCTCACGGGGGCACGGCTACGAGTTTCACACTAACACTTTAGATAGCGGCGCAGTACCAACCTCGACACTTGAACTCCGCCCACGACGTATTGACAACAATTCCACTTCATCTCCTGTCTGTGACCCCAGAACTCGCACCAGCCGACGGGAATCGATTAACCGCGGGACGAATCCATTCGAACCACAAGAAGTTCGGCCTTTACCGCTGGAGAGAGGGCCATCACTTCGTCGGCAAATGATCATTCAGCAATCCACCTCCTCCATAGAAAGCCTCGCGACCACCGCTCACCATGGGCTCATATCTCTCCATCAAGAACAATACTGAAGACACCTGGACCTGCAAGATCGGGCCCGATGAGGCGGCTCTCAAGATCGCCGGCATTGTCATCACCGTGATTTCTGCCGCCGCCACCGTCATCGGCACGCTTGGTGCGGCTGCCCCTGTCGCTTCCGCACTCAGTGCCAACGGAGTGGTGCAAGTGTTTGGGGTATCCACCCGAGCTCTTTCCGCGGTAGCGAAAACTGCCGACTCCATCGCAAGTGCCGTCAAAATCACCGGCAAAGTGTCGGATTTCGGCAACTCGGTCGCGAAGGGCGTCAACGACAACCTCATTTCCGAAGGCTACGTGAACATCGCCCCCGGCGAGTCGCACAAGTGGGGAAAATGAGTTTGTCGCTCTGGCAGCAAGGCACCTGTGTCCGCACCACCATCGTGGACGAAACAACAGTCACGACCGATACAGTGTACATGCGGCCGATCTTTAGCGGAGCCACCGACAACTCCAACATCGACCATGAAATCCAGTACTGGATCAACAAGTTTGGGCTCGAGACGAGCACGGTGCAGGGCACGTCGGACGAGCAGACCCGCAAACACCGCAAGGGTGCCGTTGACGAAGACGACAGCGAGGACGACGAAGAGACCATCTACTTCTACTCGAATGGAACCGTCGGGTATGGCGACGAGTTGATGGCAGCGCACAAGTGGAAGCAGCACTAGAACACTACGAGCATCGTGACGTTATACATGAACTTTACTTTTTGCAGCCAAATCCAAGCATTTGCAGCTTGAACATGACAGACATCAGACCCATGAACTACTCCAAGCTACATGTACATTTGACGCCAATCGCTAGGTATCGTACTGAGTCAGTACTACTGACTGCCATGAGCTGCTGACGCTCTTGCGCCACTGCAAGCACCGGCTGAGTCCGCGAGGGCAACTTCGTAAATCAGGGACCCATTTGGGGCAGCATTACGTCACTAGGGCAGACTCGTCTCTATCAGATTCCACTAAAGTCACTTCATCCGCTCCAAGCCTGGCAATTCGGGCTGCATGCACGGCGTTCCATCAAGAAGTCTCGCGTGCTGGTTATAAGCTCTAATCTGCAATTATCCCGGCCATGCTTGGAATCAGATGCAGTGATATGGCAGTCGGTGTGAAAACTCTCGCCCAGCCGAGATCTCGTCAGTGTGTGCAGCAGCGACTACTAAATGCAAATCAGCGTTATTAATCCCAAGTTTGAGTCAGGACCTTGACACGCACGTGAACCTACTCGGCACCAATTCACTTCGTCTCACGGCAGTCATTACGTCCACACATGGTAATAAAATCCTTTGACGGTCGACCGCCACTGGACTGGAGTCTCCACACTGTGGGCCACAGTGGAGGAATGATTCAAGCTGTCCGTCCTCAGATGTCAACGATTGAACCCACGCAATAGAGCTCTCTGTTCGTTGGAACAGTGTTCGCGTCAAGCCGTTCCCCCAAGCTCATTCCGCAATTCGCCACCTCCAGTGAAAGCCTCTCCAGCAGACACCACCCCGACCTCAAACGCCATGGGCTCCTACCTTTCCATCAAGAACAACACCGAGGACACCTGGACCTGCACCATCGGACCTGATGAGGCCGCCCTCAAGATCGCTGGCACCGTCGTGACTGTCGTCGCCGCTGCCGCCACCGTCATCGGCACGGCCGGTGCAGCGGCTCCTGTTGTGTCTGCAGCTGGCTCAGCCGGAGGAATGACAGTATTTGGGATCACTACTGGGGCGCTCAAAGCGGGCGCGACACTCGCTTCCGAGTACATCAAAACAGCAGGTGCCGTGTCGGAATTCGGCGTGTCCATCGCTCAGGGTGTCAATGACAACCTCGCCTCGCAGGGATACGTGAACATCAAGCCCGGTGAGTCGCACCAGTGGGGAAAGATGAGCTTGTCGCTCTGGCAGCAGGGAACTTGTGTGCGCACCACCATTAAGGACGAGACCCACGTCGTGACCGACACGCTGTACATGCGTCCGATCTTCAGCGGAGCCACCGACAACTCCAACATCGACCACGAGATCCAGTACTGGATCGATAAGTTCGGCCTCGAGTCGAGTGAAATCACGGGCACGTCCGACCAGCAGTCGCGCAAGCACCGCAAGGGAGCCGAAGACGACGACGACAGCGACGACTTGGACGACGAGACCATCTACTTCTACTCGAACGGAACTGTTGGGTACGGTGGCGAGCAGACGGTGTCGGCGCACAAGTTGAAGATGCACTAGACTCGATCGAAGCCTAAGCTATGCCGGAGTCAGGATGATCCAACCGTTCGTAACCTGAAATGAAAGCCTTATTTTGATGTTTGTTTGAAGCAGGTGGCTGAAGTGCTCAATGATATCCTTCCAGCTTGTCGTCTTGTTCTGTAGTGTAGCTTCGCAAAAGGAACTCCGAGCTTCGCCATGATAGCACTCATGAAATTCCCTGTACGGAGCTCTCTCGAACGCTTGGGAGGTACTGTAAGACGTCTTGATTCGATCATTCAGTAGTTTGTCGGGGCTGCTACTGTCTGTAGCCTGCACACCATTTCCGATTTCGCATCCAGACTGGATGGCTCTAGCTGCGATGATATCTGCACCAATAGCTTTCCTGTCATGCGCAATGCCTGTCAACCTTTCCATCCTGCCAACTTCTCTGCTTCACCGCCAACCGGTACTGCAAATCGGCCAGCGGATGCCTTCACGAATGGCTTCACTACACATCACTTCGTTTCAGCTCGGTCTAACACCGAAGTCGCCTGTCTCTATCTGGTCCCACCAAGTCACTTCGTCCTGTCTAAACAGCGGATAGGATATCAATGTGCGCGGCTGCATGAAAGAACAAGGAAACCCCATGCTGCTTTCACGCTCTCCTGGACGCCTACTCGGACTTGTTGCTTTAGATCGGAGTCATAGTCGTATGGAGACGCTCGCTTGACAGAGGATCGTTCGCGTAGCTCTTCGGTGTCCGCAGCGGCGACTACTAAATTCAGACAGATCCAAATCAGTTATTAACGCCAACCTTGACACGCAAATCCCACACGTGAATCTCCTTCGCGCCAATTCACTTCACAGTCACTACGGGGCGAGAGACCCGTCCACTTGTTAATAAAATCCCGCCACCACTGGATAATTGTTCGCCGTGGACTTCACTCGGAGGGATGATTCAAGCTGTCCGTCCTCGTTTGTCAAAGATCGAACCCAAACAGCTTTCTGTCCGCGGCGACGTCAAACCCCAAGCTCATTCCGCAATTCGCCACCTCCAGTGAAAGCCTCTCCAGCAGACACCACCCCGACCTCAAACGCCATGGGCTCCTACCTTTCCATCAAGAACAACACCGAGGACACCTGGACCTGCACCATCGGACCTGATGAGGCCGCCCTCAAGATCGCTGGCACCGTCGTGACTGTCGTCGCCGCTGCCGCCACCGTCATCGGCACGGCCGGCGCCGCTGCGCCCGTTGTATCAGCAGCTACTGCGACTGGCGGGATGACCGTATTCGGAATCACCAAAGAGGCGTTACAAGCTGGAGCTTCACTCGCGTCGGATTACATCACAAAGGCTGGCGCTGTCTCCCAATTCGGCGTGTCCATCGCTCAGGGTGTCAATGACAACCTCGCCTCGCAGGGATACGTGAACATCAAGCCCGGTGAGTCGCACCAGTGGGGAAAGATGAGCTTGTCGCTCTGGCAGCAGGGAACTTGTGTGCGCACCACCATTAAGGACGAGACCCACGTCGTGACCGACACGCTGTACATGCGTCCGATCTTCAGCGGAGCCACCGACAACTCCAACATCGACCACGAGATCCAGTACTGGATCGATAAGTTCGGCCTCGAGTCGAGTGAAATCACGGGCACGTCCGACCAGCAGTCGCGCAAGCACCGCAAGGGAGCCGAAGACGACGACGACAGCGACGACTTGGACGACGAGACCATCTACTTCTACTCGAACGGAACTGTTGGGTACGGTGGCGAGCAGACGGTGTCGGCGCACAAGTTGAAGATGCACTAGACTCGATCGAAGCCTAAGCTATGCCGGAGTCAGGATGATCCAACCGTTCGTAACCTGAAATGAAAGCCTTATTTGATGTTAATACGAAGTGGCTTGTTGCAGCTTTGTTAAACACAGGAATTTGTGCATGAAATGCAGAAAGGATATTGACATGGATTTCACCATAACTCCGAGTTTCCCCGATGTACCCACAGCTCACTGTGAGGTACGTAAATTGCTACACGTACTTGTCATATACGTAGTCGTTCCAGTAACTACTCGATCATGCCGAGCTCCCGAATCACCTTGTATTGCTCTGCAGAGAACAGGAGGCGAAAGGCTTATCAGTAACAAACGCACAAGTTGTCACACGAGCAATCCGTACCGGGGATCTCCATGAGTGCCATTATGGCGAAACCCGCCTCGGGGTTCTTTTTGTTCAGCTGCATCACAGCATTGTATTCAACAAATTGGAAGTTGTCGAAACGGCGAGCTGGAAGCTTATCGTCGAACTCCTCCATCATATCCCAAGGTCCGTCGCCAACGCCAACCATGATTATAGCTACGATAGCATCCCAGTTATTTCCGCAACGCAACTTAGTCCTATCTAGCATACTAGGGCACGTACAGATCGGCCAGTTGGACGCCTCCACGATGGATTCTCGAGTGGCCTCCTCGTTCGTCACTTGTCCATCAGCAATGATCACCAAGATGTGATACCCGCGATTTTGTTGTACAGCTCGAATGGTCTCTCTGATCACTGGCGCGAAATTGGTGGGACCCGACAGCTTCAACGTCGGCGTAATGTCGTTGTACCGACGGAGAACCTCCTCGAAACCTTGACAGCCCCGTCCTTGAGTGAACGGGAAGCAGCTATTGCCCTTGGTGGTCAAGTCTCCAAAGCCAAATGTCGGGATGATGTTGTCGTCGTCAAAAGCTTCCAGCACACGACCGATCACCGAGATCACGCTCTGCAGAAGAAAGGATGAGTCACCCTCTCTAGATACAAAATGGTGTTTCTTACTTGGTAAGGATTCATAAACACCCCGGAGGGATCGATTTCGTGGAGAGATCTGCCGCCAAAACTCTTCTCTCCAGTCCACTAGAAAAAAACTTGTCGGCTTTAGAACGACAAAAGTATTTGTGATGAAGAAAATGCTCAAGTCTTGCCTGGTTTGACTTGGTAAAGTCAATCTGCACATATGAATGCAAGATATGAGAGACATAGTGGCAAAAGCAAACGTCGATAAAGCAACGCAAAGGACGCAGCGCACCCCCAGGACGAGATCCGACGACTCCAATCCTGCTTTGCTGGTAGAAAATAAAAACAGCAGCGGTAAGTGAATCGCCACCACTTGCTTCTCTTTTTATTAAGGCTGCTGCACTACTGACCGCAAGTCGCGCTGCACTTCAGCTGAGTAGAAGACGAGCAAACCATCGAATTAGTGACAAAGACCTCGTTTTAGGCAGTTGGAACTGCAGTCTTGCTGACGAACCGATGGTCTCGTAGCGGTCAGGGATTGGGCGGAAGCTGGAGCGCTTGACCGGCACCGCGTGCGGCACCAGTGGCGTCCTGTGCGTCGCATCCTCTCGGCTGTTGGCGCACCCCATTGCTGCTCGTCAGTTGTGTTGCTGCTCTTCAGTTCGAAAATGAGAATGATGATCGTTTCATAAGGCCTGATGGGTTCATGGGTACACTTTCGAATTCGCTTCTTTTGTCACTGAATAATTACGCACCACTTTGAAGCTCATTAATTCTCGATGTACCAATACTGGTTGTGTATTGCATTGTAGCATTCTGAAAGAGAAATGCTGTCTGTAGCGGTTGATCACATTGGACCTGTCATTCTATGGCAATCCATCGTTCAGCAATGTCCACCAAGCACTTCTGATTCCAGCGTGACCGTGCCATCACCCAGCAATGAGGTCGAACTGGTCTCCAAAGACGAGTTGGTCTGGGGCCACGTGATGACGTCCGAGCCGTCAGCGTAGATAGTGAAGCCATCGGTCGGCACGGCCTCGACAGTGCTGATGTCGTTGGCGAACCACAAGAAGCGGAAGGACTCTCGGGTGGCGATCACTCGCGAACCGCCAAACGTGACGTTGTTCGCAGCCAAGGACCAGCTCGGGATCAGCGACGAGTCCAGGCGAGGGCCGGCGTGACCTTCGTAGTTGCCGCCTGAGCCAGTGGTGACGTGGTAGATGCCCCTGGTGGCGTCCTCCTTGTTTTTGTATACCTTGGCGGATCGCTCGTAAGCGTGGACGTGCCCAGTGATCATGACGTTCACCCCGTTGGCGGAGAAGACCTCCTCCCACTTGGCCATCTGACCGCACTGGGGTTCCGTGTATGCCGCGCCCGAATAGTACGTGCCGTTCCAGCACTTGTCGGCGTCGGCATCGTTGATATCGAAGATAGTGGACGAGCACTGGCACTGGTGGTTGGTCCACGTGTTGTAGTACGGATTGTGCTTGAACACGACCACCCACGGAGTCTTACTGCGGTCCATGCCCTCGAGGTCGGACTTGACCCACTCCAGTTGAGCGTCGCGGTCAGCGAGCCACTCTTTCGTGCCCACCACCGTCGAGTTGGTGCCTCTCGAACCCGTGTAGTCGTCAAGGAAGACGCAGTGGATTAGCCCGATGTCGAGAGAGAACCAGGTGTGCAGAGCAGCCTTGGCCTTTTCTGTGATCGGAGTATACACGCGGTTGATGTAGCCCAAGTAGTTCTCAGCTTCTAGGGTCATGTCTTCAGGGTACGGATACATGTTCAAGTGACCCGACGACGTGATGGTCTCGTGGTTGCCGTTGATACCAGTCATAGGGTAGATAGACGTCAAGTTCTGCTGCTCGGTGAACCAGTTGTCCCATTGCAAGTGCTGGCCATTGGCGTACGAGTAGTCGCCAGCAATCACGAGCGCTTGAATGTGTTTGCCCTCGAAGGTCTTGGCTTGCTCCGCGAACGTCGTCTCGGACGATGTCGTATCACCAGGGTCGCCAATAACTCCGAGGATGGTCTCCTCCGTGTCGGATCCAGGGTGCAGCAAGGATACAAACGACCCCGTGAATTCGGACTCGCCGATCATGTACTGGTATTTGGTGGTTTCCGCTAAATCGCACAGCAACGCCGTGTGCAGGTACGGTGACTTGTAGGTGTAGTTGTACTCTGGCTCGGACACCTCATAGTTGACGAAGGTGCTAGTAGTCGTCACCGTTTTCGCCTTGTCCGACGTGGCTTTCACCGCGTACGCTTCGCCTAGCGTGCTGGCAAACGAAACAGCGACGCCGTTGATGCAGTCGACAGCAGGACTAGAGATACCCAAGTGGACCTGGGTCACCTCGGCAGAGACCCAGTTGATGGCGACCGCAGCAGTTGCAGCAGCAGAGATATACCCGAACACCTTCACCATTGCGGCGTTAATTAGAAACTGAGCAGCGCGAGACTATCCCAAGCGACGAAGTCCCATCTGATTGCGCTGTTCATTCCAACAACTGAGCCGGGGTCTTAATCTTGAGAGCGTAGCCTACTTAGTACACATCAATCGAATCTCGTAGAGCGGTCTCGACATACACCACGTCAGCGCCTGGTGCAAAGTTATCAGATGCGAGTTCGATACCACCAGAATCTACGGGGCGATGCCAGCGGCTGTGTCTATCACAACACGAAACGGGCTCCGAATGCGATGTGATTACGATTCCTATACCACGCAAGTTGCTGTGTGTATGGTAGAATATCGTTAAGGTTACCGACAGATAAATTTGACTTGGATTAACTATGACTAGATTGCACAGCAACCCATTAATGGCCAATGAGACCACCTTCTGCAGTTTATCTACCAATTACAACATACGTGGGTAGGGTACGTGGGCGACGTATAATGCGCTGAATATTCGGAGGGACGATAGCAGCCTCCAGTTTAATTCGTATCATTCACAAATTCTAGCTACAGCCGACAGAAGACTCAAAAACAGTATGAGTCTTCAAGACCTCGCTCCGACAAACTCATAGCGTGCTCGCCAGACAGCTAACAATGCGTTTAGTCACTTTCTCGTGGCTGAAGGTGTTTTCATGGAGCACATTGCAGCTTCTCTTCTGGGCGATGAGAGCGGCATTGTGGTCGTGAAGCTGATGGATCACTCTTTACCTGGCTTTTGTGGAAAGTAGAGGGGAAGCCATTGGCTCGAAACGCCGTCATGAGCTACTACCGACATGTCAAGAACCATCTAGTCGACGTCTTCCCAAAGTACAGAGTCTTAATCGACAATAAATTACCCAAGATAGCCCACACACTTCGGCGTCACTTCTCGAAGCTGGTTGAAGGTGGAATGATCAAGAAGACTCCTGTTTGCACTAAAGAGGATCTGCGTATTTTCATGGACGGACTTTACTATGATGCTGCAAGCCCGAAGTACTATCGAGGACTTTTTCGGGTAAAGATGGCGGAAGCGCAAGATATCTCCTGGTTCCACGACAAGGACATCTTCGTGACATGTCCTCTACATGCCATCGCCATGGCGTTCGTGATGCAAGATTCCCCTTGTGCGCAGCCACTTGACCATCCTCATCTTGCGGCCGATAATGAAGATATCGTGGAGACCTCGGCAGACATTCCTTTGGCCGAAGTATTGACAGCATACGTAGACGCCGACGATATTCCTCTCACCGCAGCACCGACAGCATCTACGAGCTCGGACGATGTATGTGAACCGCCCAAGAAAAAGCGCAAGCAGCCTGAGGAAAACATGAATATCCATGCTTACATGAACCAAAGCATTAAGTTAACATCTGAAGCCCAAGCACGAGCAAAACCATCAGCTAACCTGGCATCCCATTCATTTCCCCGGGGCGGCGCTCAGCATGCCAACAGCAATCCGCTGTTAACTGTACAATGGAGTTTTGACCGAGGGTTCTGGGAATGTGACGGCTACAAACAAGACTTTTGCGTACGTGTCCAACACGACGAGAAAAGACCTGAAAGTATCGCGTGTTCTCAGTGGGTGGGATTATGGTCATGAACCGCCAGTTCCAGTTCTCTCTTGGTTTAATTCGTCCAACAAGCGACACGTTTTGGATCTGGGGCACCTGATGTTTCAACTAAGCGTTTGCACTCAAGGCTCCGACTAAAAGCTGGACGATCGCGTTGCTGATGGGATCACTGCTGCTTTGATTCAGCACTTCCCTGAAGCGCTGGACTGCTATCCGTTGTGTCTATACGCTACTAGAATGCGTGAGTGTCTGATGATATTTGGGATGGCAAAGGCTCAAGTGCTGAAGTGGAGTTCAGACTTGCAACGCAACGCAACACAACGCAACGCAGAAGGATATGGTTGCTACCGAGGAAATTAAGGAGAAGCATTCCCAAGAGAAGAAGCTGATTAACCACCAGAACTACGTCATTGACGAGCTTATAGCGATGAACCAAGCCTTGTCCAAGCGAGTGAGCGAACTGGAACGCCAACGTATTTCTAATGAAGGAATCCCGTCTCCTTAAAGGCCTGTCACTGAAGTAGAATCAGCGCGTGGTGAGAATGGTTTGAATTCGAAGACCTGTGGATCCAAGGCGTTGCCCAAAAGTCCTTCTGCTATGTGGTTTGAGTGGTATGTAAAGCTCCAAGTAGGACGTGTTCACGAATCGCCAAAAGAAATCTGCTTACAAGCAGACCGCAAACTACATGAAACTCTTCCTGCCTAATGGATTCGCTTTAGATACATCGGAACCACAGTACTGCTACCAAGTTCTACGGTCAGGAAAAAAGGCAGAAAATAACTTGTACATATGTTTTGGAGAGCATGGTATCAAGAGCAAGAAATATCGTATATATTGAAGCAACTTCGCAAACTCAACCAAGAAGGTGAGTTAGATAAGCTGATAAATGCCTATCGTGCTCCTGTCGCAATGGAAGCCATCATGGACCCAGCTCCACATGATACGCTCGATCTATTTGCTTGTAAGCATCCAGCTCAGGTTACATAGCACACATCGGACATAGTGTCTTTGTGCTAGAATGTAGCCTGCATATTGATAGCTTTCACGTATATAATCACAGACAACTTCAAGTGCATAAACATTCTGTAGGGCATAATGCATTTCCTTTATAACTTAATGCAATTTAAGAAGTATTAAGGGTATGTAAAACAACGTTTTTTTAACAAAAGAAGGGTTTATTTACTGAGTAGTTAGCGTCTCTATGGCGTAAACACCTGCAATATTGGCAAAGAAGTTGCATAAACCTGCTTCAGTACTCGCCTTGTAGACGAATTCGTCTGAGTCAACAAAATAGTACTTGTCCCGCACATTTGCGCGAGCAATGCAGTGCCAAGTGCCCTCCTTTTGGCCTATGGCTCTACCGATAATCAATATATGTTTGTATTTAGAAAACGCTATCTTCTTAAACCACTTCTTCTTGCTACAGTTAAACGTAGATGTATCGTTTAGATACCTAACCTGATAGCCGTTTGCACGAAATGCTTCATGCAGTGCAGTTGTCGAGTAGACACCGTACTTTTCACAGCCATGGGGGTCAGGACTGTCTCCCTCAGCTCCCCATTTAGACGGTGCACGATGGGCGCCATCAAGTCGATTGGCAGAACGTCGCGCTGCTGAAGCGCATTATTGACTGAGCACATACCGCAAAGCGAGTAGTGCTCTGCGGTACCGCTCTGGGTTTCGCACATTGGACGGCCCCTTGTCCGCCTGCCCTCTTCGTAGAATTGCATCTCTGTCCTGATTGTCTAGCAGATCGCCGGACTAGGTGAAAAAGGCGTACCAAAACCTCCCGACTTTTGATCTGCCCTAATTTTTCCCGCAGATCGGTAGCTAGCAGAACGCCCGCTCAAGTGAGTGAAAAGGAAACAAATGAGCAGGTTATTGGTCCAGCACGTTTATTGCTGGCCATTCATGCTAGAAGTAAAGGAAACTATAGTAGTAATGACACGTTCACAGCAAAATGTTCTAACTATCACAATAAAATTATAAAATTCGTTAGCTTCGGGTACTAAGAGAATGTCACTTGTGCAGGTACCACTGATACTAAAACATTTCGGTAAAGTCAAATTTATTACTGATGATGAGATGCAACTTGAGATGACATCTGGACATCAATGATGTGGTGTGTAATGTGTGCAATCCTGATACCCAAATACATTTTAACCAATTAAATAAGGTAGGCACGATGTCGGCCTGTGTCGGTACCGCTATTGTATGGATGAATATTATCAAGTTGCCCGACAGCTATATTTTATCTTGACTAAAGTATGCTACGAACGTCCCATCTATGCGAGTTTGGACATATCAGATGTAAAATGCAAACTATGTGGCCAATCGCTGGGCTTAGAGTTAGGTGTAACAGCTGCCGACGATTTACTGACGTAAATTGTCGGCACATCCCCTAGATATGTGAACGAAGCATACGAACCACTAGATTTGAGCGAACCACTTTCATATCGGCCCCCTGCTCATAAAACACTGAAGACAACAATCGACTACAAGATCTTGCTCCTGCCAATTCTCTAAAAACTAAAAACAAAATTACTATGAACGTGTTTGAGCGTTTCCTGGCGTCCGAAGATGTGAACATGGGTTTCATTGCAGCATATCTTCTCAACGACAAGAGCTGGTCAACGTTTGTGAAGCTGATGGATCGTTTTGCTGTGTACCTGGCTTTGTCGGGGGTGAGGGGGCAAGCAGCTACCTCGAAACTCGGTGATAAGCACTATCGGCACGTGAAAACCTGGTTGCTAAATAACTTCCCCAAACATCGTTCTATTATAGAGAAGAAACTTCCTCAATGGCTCAAACGCTGCAGCACGATTGCCTGAAGCGAGGGAGGAATCGTCAAGAAGGCACCTGTCCGCACTAAAGAAGATCTGCATATTTTGACTCTACTACGATTCTGTGAATTTTAAGGACTAGCAGGATGCTGCTTTGCCCGCGATGATGTCGTACGCATTCGGTCGATCTACTGATCTTAGCTATGTAGCTAAGCGTAGCTTGTCTATAAGCACCGATGGGGTTATACTCGCTCGGCTGATTCGTGTCGAGACATCTGAGGAACTAGAGCTTATTGTATTTCCTGACAAGGCCTGCTATGGCGCTAGGGATGCAAGAGTTTCCATTAAAACAAGTGTTAGACCATCCTAAGTTGTTTGAAGGTTGCACTGATATCTTGTCCAGGCTGACAGAGATATCTCTGGCTGAAGTCTAATCCAACTGCACACTGGATGATGTACTCAGTAATGGCCATACCGAAGATAGTTAGTTCTGACAGTGGTCTTTCCTGTATTGACAAGTAGTACATTATCATAATGGGCGGTTCTGGGGACAATCGCAGTACTAGGCGCTGCTGCTGCGGTGGTCGGTAGCGCAGCAGTGAGTGGCGTTGCGGCCGATGCTGGCGGCATCGTGGTGAGCGTGAGGCCGGCAGGAGCAGAGGAGGGGCGAATGTCTCGAGTGACCGCGACGGTGCCGACCTGGCTGGGCGGTTACCGGCGGCTGTTGCGACTATCGGCCGTCGAGGTTCGCGCGGGGTTGTTGCGGGGGAGAAGAAATCATTGTTCGAGAACGAAAACGTGAAAACAAAAGCTAACGCGTTGTTTCCTGACGGGGTAAGCGAAGACTGGAGTGTATTATCGCTGTCGCTGGCTTCCTGTGACTCGCAGTCTGCGGCGGGTTGGAACGCTACCATACCCGAAATCTCTAGTATCTTTGAGGTCACGCGACGACGTGTTCTGTGGATATGTGAACGCCCTGTCGATATGTATAATCTGTAGGACACCCTTCGCAATTTCTTAACCCACACATGTGAGCCACAGCGGTGAAATAGCTCATCAATTTATCCAGAAACCGGTTACTCAAACCAACACAATTACTATCAGCATTGGGGCATTGGCTTACGGTTGGATGGTTATTCGCCCACTGAACAATGTAGACAAATGTTGTGTTTTAACGCTCGACAATTGACGAGGACGTACCACTTTTCACCTGGATCATTTTGAATTTTTACGTGGTTAAAACGTGAGAGATCTGTAGCTGATTGACACTTTTCCTTAGGAGCTGGATCAAGAGGGTTTCTTAAACTTGCGTTGTATTTATACTTCTTATTCAGCATGGAAAATAAAAAAACGTACGACAAAGGATACACGGAAGAAGGAGAATGGACACGCGCGAGGCTACATACGCTTCTTTCCTTGACCGAGAGGCAATCCGTACATTACCGGGATACCCCGCTCGATATTGTTTGTACTATCTCAAACATGCCACCGTCAATCCTCTGCTGTAATAACAATAGCGTGTGTTTCATGCTATTGAATATTGCCAAAATCTAATTCAGATGGCAATTGGGGAGAACGTTTAGCTACACGTGGTTTTTTTATTCGCTACAGTACCTGCGCATCGTGTTCATTCAAGACTGTGCTAAATTGTTTGATGACCTCCCGGCCAATTTTGATACCACCACATCTGGGGCGACTAGTTCGAAGTAGTCCGAACTTAAGCCTTGTCTGCTGATGCAGCAGCACAAAACCCTGCTGAATTGAATCTACCGGTTGCGACACGCCAGCACTATATATAAACGAATGCCTACGCAGTATGCAAAAGTCATAAGTAGATTGGAATCGCGCCACACTGCTACTGAAAACAATTAAAGAAAGCACCACGTCACTGTTGATAGGAATCTCGTTGTTCTGTCTAGTGCCAGTTGCATACACAATTGCAAATAACGAAGAGATAGGTCCACATGTAACGCAAGCGCACCGTCTGTAAATGCATAGATCGACGCTACAGTCAAAAACACTTACAATGCATCTCAATACACGCTGAGTAGACGCGTTTGGACTGTGCGAGAACTCTGACGGGGATGGCACGTCAGTGGTTTACAACCAACCATCTATTTTGCAACTAGAGTAAGCGCACAACACACTGCCCATGTAACCCCAACAGCGAAGGGTACTAGGTATCCTTGTCTAGGCTTATAAAGGAGCGCCAAGGTAAAAACTTGGCTTGCCAGGTGAGTACTTCACTTCAATGATCGCTATTCAATGACGAGCATACCCACACAACAAGCAAGTAGAATCATCTAAATGGTCTTCACTTCATTATTTTCGTGTTTGGTGGTATATTTTAGGCTTCTCAATTTCTGATGCATACTTGATAGATATGGCAAGAAAAGTGTAGGACACATCAGCAAATTTGAATGATTTGGTGGTGGAGCATTCATGAGAGCTTACATTTTTTAAATATTGGTACTTAGGTGTCTCGACGAATGTGTGGCTTTGTTAAAGCGCAATCCCTAGTGGGGAATTTTCACCAAGAGATAAACGACTACGGGGTCTATTAGATTGTTACAGCTAACGATTTCCGGAAACAGGCGACACCCTTTGTATTTGCGCTAGTTCCCGTGGAGAAATATGAGCACTGGGAGTGTTTTTGCTTGTTGTCCGGTAACTATTAGATGATCTCGAAAACGTCACAATAATGCTGTATCGCAAAATGGGCCTGTTACGTGCCGGCTGCGCAAGATATCTCCATTTTTGTTTGAGGCAAGTCAAGCGCAATATATGCGCTTCGGTTGCACTTGCGCGTGTCAAACGAAATCTTGTCTCTACGTTTGTTGATTGTAATTGCGATAATAACTACATTCTGTATCGATCAGAGATCGCTGCAACAATACACGAGTTGTAGAATTTCTCGACAACATTAAGAAGGCCAATTGGGTAAAATACCCTTTCCTTACCCTACATACAGCTAAACAGCTTCCAAACTAGCTGAGCATGTTAACAAATGGATTGAGTTTTAGTGTTGCTGCTCAATACCGCATGATGCATTTAGTGTATTTTTGTATGAATTTGTAAGAGCGATGGTGGTGATATGGCAGAAGGCTGCGGACTGTGAAATGGCGTGAGGTGGAAATGGTTGAGTGCCTTTTGTACGTGAGCGTTGCGGCACGTTAGCAAAATAATCCCGTATGCCACCTCTACGTTTAAATGGTCGGTGGTCACAAATCTTACACGTGGACGTATCATCCACGAACCTAGCGCTTTTTAGTATTTTGAGTGCAATTCAGGTTCCGCTTGCACTTGCAGCGATGTTGAAATAGTGTATTCGTCTGCTTGCAGATGTGCTTGCAATATTCACATTAATGGAATCGAACGATTCCAGTCGATACCATATCATTTTCCATGTTTTCCAGCTGCAGATGTAAGTGCAAGCGACATGTTTTAGCCGGGTAAGCCACCTTGAAGTGCAACAGATCCCCTCGAAAAATAATGGCATGGCTCGCTAGTAATTCTAGTACTGCACCAGGCCACTTGGCACACCTGAAACACCTTGGAAACACTCATGTAGTCGTCATGTACTCGAGTGCAATCAGAAACATGCTCCCAGGATAAGTGACAACACTTCATTTAACTTCTTCCTTTTTGTAGTCCTGGTAGAAGATAAACTCACATACATTACCATTACCTTCAATATAGCCACACATTCATTACACACTATATCAACCTATTCATCTCTGACACAATCAAATACTACTCATTTAATTCGCACACAACACTCCATTCTCACAACTCTATTTCCACACAATAAACTTCCACTCATTCTCCACTTCTCTAAGCAATATGCATTACTTAATCTATATGTTCATATCCTACAATTTCACAAACTAGCGCTTTCTTTACTACCTTTCCACATTCCATTTAGTCGTACAAACAATACAAACAATACACAAGTACACTCACACTCTGTAATCGTGATTTTTATACAATCAAGTCCTTCTCACTAAATATCCATTGAGAATATTGCATACCCATACGCTTCCTCATCGCTCATAATTCAATATAAACTATCTCCATTCATACAAACAATATTTGCACTTGTTGTCGAGTGTGATGTTGCACGTACGCTGGCATGTGCACAATCGTACGACTCAACTTTTATGCGAGTACGATCGTACGACTGATGTGCGTACACTCGTATGACTCCACTGTGAGTACGACCCTGCATGCAAAAACTTACGACTCGTGTGCAATCAAGTCAGCGTGGCTCTCTTATACAAGAATCTGGCTCGCTACATATGGGATGCATATTAGAATGGGAATTTTCGAGGATGAGGAGGACGTAGGGAGAGAAAGTAGGCAGCGAACTCTATCTCAATCTCACTCACTTTTGGTTTTATAATTTCGCCCACAAACTATTCTCTTCTACTCTTCTTCGTTTAGCCAACTTCATTTTACACTTTCATTACATACTATGCGTCATATTCTTTTTCCTACGCATTCCTTCCCTTCTATATTATATATAATCATATTCCGGTTTCACTCAATACTCCATTCTCACTGACTATTTTTTATATCGTACTTCGTACTCACATAATGTACATTATTATCTGACTTGTTCTACTCTCACAGACACACAAATATTCGTTTCCTATTCACCCAAAACACGCACACGTTAAATTATGACACGAGTTCCGTATTTTACATATTTGATATACATTTTTAGGCTTCGTATGTTGATTTAAAATAGTGCGTAGGCTTTGCAAATTGGCTGATCGTCTTGTCGCTGGCCCATGGAAATATCTTAGTTTGAATTGCTGTAGTAAAGAACGTAGTCACCTAAGTTTCGTCGTTTGATTGCTAATATTAACTGACTTCGAAATAACAACAGTGGCGCCTGTTTCTGGGGCACAATAGTAGTTGCATTAGATTGGCCGTTCGCAAAACAACCTAGTAACCCAAGCCTTCATCACATAAACAGCATTACAGCCAGAGTTGGAACAAACAGTTTTGACGCCTGTCTCTGAGACATGAGAGTACTATGGTTGGATTAGTCGTACTCAAAAGCGTAGAAGCCCAAGATTTCATGGTTATAATACTAATACTAACCAAGTAAAAATAACAGTTGCGCTGCCCGCCGAACTCCACGCTTTACTGCTGATTATAATCCGTCTGATTGGGGTTCAGGAACCCAGCTGACAACGCAGCCGACTTGATGCATAATACTGAGACGGTACTGAGTGAATTTGCTTTCGTACGACGTCCTTTTTTATCAACCAACTTCCAGTTTTTATCAACTTGACTACGACGTCTTTTCTTAACACCCGACTTCCAGTTTTTGAATAGTTAGTAGAGAAATACCCAGCGACGTTGTGAATGGGAGGGATTGTTATGAAATGACTGTAGACAGACGTTACTCGTTAAACCAAAGGCTGGACTTACTTATGTCACCAAAGGTACAATTAAGAGGCATTAACTTTAATATCACTTACAAAGTTTGACGCTAAGAAGGTTGTTCAGATAGAAAAGTGATTGATTTTCTGCACCTACTTATTTCAGAAAAAGTGCACTGCCAGAAAAGCAAGCGGCGATTTTGCGACTTAGAAGTAAGCAAAAGAAGTAGGGTCACCACCAGCTTTTTTGAGGGGCGACGACTTATTGCACGTATTGAAAAAGAAACAAGAACGCCATGTCGGATGTGCGCAGCCTGCATGAAGAGGACTTCCCAATGAATGACGATAGCGACGTATCAAGCGAAGTGGCCGCCGCCTCAGACAGTTGTGTAGCGCAACAGGGCGTTGGTGAGGGCGAGCATGATGCGTGGCGCGCTGTCTTCGCAGAAGGATATGGGCAACACCATGAATTTCCATCTGAAGCAGAAGTACAGGAGCAGGACGTAGAACTCACCATTGCTGACGATGAGGAGGTGATTGTAGCGCTGTTGTTGATATTGATTCTGTTGTCGGCTTCGTTTGGTTCATTGGATTGGAGATCTCTCCGCGCTCCCCAGCGAGCGAATTACCATTCGCACAGACATCTTCTACAAGCTGAAAGCTCAGCGATCTACAACAGCATATCGCAAGACGTTACGCTGCACGCCCGACTCTTTCGATGCTTTGTGCGTGCGACTAGAGCCCCTATACTACGCTAGATTTGGGTTGCCAGGACAGAATTTGCAGTACCCATTTGACTTTGGCCTTGCAGCATTGTTGACCTATTATGGAAATGGATGTGGCCAAGATGTCGACGGTATTGGTGGCGCTGCGGTGTAACTTGGAATGTCCCGTGGTGTTGCCAGCCGCTACATCAAAGAACTAGAGGAACTGCTGTACTCAATGATGGATGATGTGATTTACTTTCCATCTCAATCGGCCGACGATGATTGGGGTGAACTCGTGGATGGTTTCCGCGCTCGAGGTGCTGATTTCCCTGATGTAGCGTGCATATTTGACGGTACACTTATCCGCACAAGAAGACCCAGCGATCACCAGGTAAATCGATAGGAAAACTATGTATTTTTTAAAGTTTACTTTGACGAGCTTGACCTGTTTGTCCTCAGGGATTTTATGACAATAGCGGTCGGGAGGTCACTATCGCGTCTAGTTCTTTTGGGTGACGGCTCGGATATTGACGGGCTGAGATGCGATGATGAACCTGCAGCGATCTGATCCTCGCCGTCTGAGCTGAACTGTTCTTCGTACTGAGTGCAGTAAGGTGGTAGACATCGTGATGGTGGCGGCATAGATACTCCCGGTTTGTAAGCCCAATCCATCGGCGGTGGCAATGTCGCACGCATGCTGGCAATCTCCTCTGGTCGTATAGCGTTCCTAGAGAGCGCTGTTACGCTGGGGGTTGTCGTTGAAGCGCTGTCTGAATGCGGAGACGGTGCCACGTGCTTCATCGTGACAAGTACCTTGGGGCAAGACACTCTAGTAAGACTCTTGCCTGATCAAAAGGAAACTACCCATCTAACTGCATGTTTCCTGTATGCCATTTAATAGTTTGATATGAAAAAGTTGGCTCGCCAACTTCCAGCACGTTTGAACATGAAGATAACTTACAGTATCTACTTATTTCCACACGGCAGGTAAAGTCGTCAGCCAAAAAGCAATCACTTTTCTATCTGAACAACCCTCTAATTATCAACCTGAGAGTGCAGACTGCCCGAGATCACTAATTGGATCAAAATGCTCAAGTATTTGCAGAATATTAGTACGTTTGGTGTGGGAATTCCATGAACATGGTTTATGACTGTATGCATGATACTTAATCTGTAGGCCAGTAGAGGTGTGCAGGCAAAAACTACAGTTAGGGAGCGAGTTTTACGTGTAGTCTGTGGAGGCAGAACGTGTAATCCGTGGAGACAGCAACTTTTCTATTGGTTGAAAGGTACTTTAACTCTTTTGTTGCCGACTTTGATTAAACGTGGCATAATGCATTGTTCTACAAACATTGCCCAATCAAATGTCAGGATTATAATTTAGTCCAATCAGTACTATATCGAAAAGTTTTACAAAACGATGCATTGTGTCACGTTATTTTAAAGTCTACTAATTTTTATAGTAATTATTATTAATATGAAAACAAATTTAGTATTAGAAATGTTTGAAAAACGATGCATTATGCCTCGTGTTATTATTGATTTAAGTATACCAATATTATAGAAAAATAAATATGGGCAACAAAAGAGTTAAAGAGTGCCCAATCAGATATAAGAATGAGTAAATTCATAAAGAGACTGGGAAGCCAGGTAGAGAAGATAGCATTTACTCAAACACGGTCAGTAGCTAAATTATTACTTCTTCTAAATTCCTGCGCTACGAACACTGCTGTCGCTACCAGAACTGGGAGTGTTGGTGGCTTTGTTACTCCCAACGTCAAGTGAATGAACAACACCAGTGCATCCACCGGTTACGTATAGGGTGGAAGTGCCGGTACAACCCAATGATTTGGCGAGGTCAGACTTCATGTGGTCAGATAAGATAGCCATTCCCAACTGAGTCTCGGCGTGGGGGTTGACAAGCAGGTATATTAAACGGCGAAGTGACTCCAGCCGAGGAGCGGCGTCGTTCCAAGAGAAAAGTCTAAACTGACTTGCCATTCTAGGCTACCGTTTGCGATGCGCGTCGTGTTGCTCTTGTAACGATGACACGACGAACTGCCCCGCCTTCCTCACGTTGTAAAAACGGAGTCCCGCAGAGGACATCACCGATATTAGGATCGATGGTCAATTTATTATAGTAGGGGCGGTCTTTCAGGTTTTGGTTTCACTTTAGTCAACATACATAGCAATCCAGGTATTGAAGAAAGAATATCGGGTAAAAAGCGACTGCAACGTCAGCATCAATTACAACGTTCTTCAGTAAAGATCTGTGTCTCACCGCCTCGATACAAAAATCACTGCTTCCTTGCGTAGTTCATCCGCCTTCAACACTATTAGAAGAGAGCGAACAAGCCAACCGTCTGCGGTGTTGCCAGGGTGGTGTCCCGGACGACCCACATGATTGATGTGCTACTGACATTGTTCGTCATGACTCTGCACAGCGTCCACACAACCTTTTCGGGTTCAATAATTAGTTGCAAAGCCTTCTCTGTTGAGTCAAGTTTTGCAAATTTATGCCAAACGAGGTCCATAATAACCGGCTGACGTGGACTTTGCGAAGTAGTATTCGCTACTTCAAAACAAAGCAACCAGACTTCTGCAAGTTAAACCAGACTTATGCAAGTTAAACCAGACTTCTGCAAGTTACTAGGAAGGATAAACGGTTTAGTGATCTGCAGTCTACAGAAGATTTGAGCAAAGCAATGATTCAAAATGACATGGTGACGATTTCAGCAATTTGTACCGTTTGGTTCACCTGGTTTGTGTTTGCCGGTATCTACCGCGGAGACAAAACGTTTGTTTTCAGCAATGAAAAGGCTCAAGATAAGAACTAAAATGGAAGAGGCATTATGGCAATTGAGCTCGAATAGGTAAGTTGCGAAGTGAGGTTAGCGTTAGAGCTCGACACGGACTTACACCTCTACCTACGAGTCCCCTGGAGCATGGTCCTGCACTGCTGTTCTGCTGCCCTGCTGATGCTGCATGCCGCCAGCCACTCTTGGATGTCGCCGCGTGCCCCTCGTCCATTGCTGCTTCTGCCTCTTGCCTCGCGCGCTCCGCAGCACGCGTCTCGCTGCTTCATTTGCTGGCGCCTCATGCCCTCGGAGATCGCCACCGAGATTGGCGCCAGGATTGGCGTCGGGATCTGCAACGCTGCAGTGACGTCTGGCACCGGCGCCTTGGTGGTGCTGAACAGGCATAGATGTCTGATTGGTTTTGCTAAGTATTGAAAGTGACCTGCCAAGACCATTGGCACGGACGTAGTCATAGATGCGTGTAACGATATGGGGGACCGGTGAATAGCTTTGTAGGAAAGCACTTCGTTTATAAAAAAGATTGACCCCCCTCCATTTTCTTACGGCTGTCCCCGCCCCTGACTCCGGTATAACGCGGTCATCAAAACCCAAGCGTTCTCTTGCAAGAAAGCTGTTGCAACCTCCCCAAGCAAAGTTTAGATATATCCGCGGTCACGTGACCACCTGAAAACCCGCTTGGTGGCAGCATACTTTCTTCCGCAGAAATGGTGAGAGCCGTTGTACAGCTAAATCCCTTGCTATCACCAGTAGTTGATAGCACAGCAGTAACTCGATAGTTGTTCCCTTGTCATTCCCCGATGCACAGAGGTCTGACCCATATTAAATAATGCTCGCGATTCGGTGAGGCTAGTATAATAAGAGGATTATAATACAGTGCCCGTTGCTACCTGAGTACCTTGCTCGACGAGCGAAAGCCACTGCTAGCCAGGACACGACTGCGCGAGCCTTGAATAGTATGGTATAATGGGTGGTGATACGCTCATTTACACAGAAGTTGCTCTGTTGCTTATGCGGTTTGCTGGTAATTTGAGTTTCTCATACGTATGTAGGATAAGGTGTTAACGAGTTTTATGAGTAAAACCGTAAAACGTATCTTACATAATCAGTTGTCTTGTTGTAAAACGCCTAGAAAGAAAGTTAGGCATTTAGCAGCCACCCTGCGTTTCGTTAGGAAACTTTGCAATACTAGAAAATTGGTGCCGTATCATTACGACTTTGGTAGATGTTGTAACAACGTGCAAGACTATCGTTAAAGCGTCGTGCTGTACTGATTCCGGCTGTATACAGTACATCTGAGGGGGCCGCTTCCATGACCCGACACAAGAGGAGGCGAGTCGAAACCGTCCTCCGAGCACCTAGTGTGGCCTGGCTCAGGACATGTTTGCACGCATCGCATCTTCAGCTCGATGGGCGCAACAATTCACCATGAACTAGCACTGCTCATTCCTCATTTGTCGTCGACATGGTCAAGTTATTTCAGGATTTCTCTGCTGCTGCAACTGCTGCGGTCGCCATCAACTGGGTCTCTGCCGAGGTGACCCAGGTCCACTTGGGTATCTCTAGTCCTGCTGTCGACTGCATCAACGGCGTCGCTGTTTCGTTTGCCAGCACGCTAGGCGAAGCGTACGCGGTGAAAGCCACGTCGGACAAGGCGAAAACGGTGACGACTACTAGCACCTTCGTCAACTATGAGGTGTCCGAGCCAGAGTACAACTACACCTACAAGTCACCGTACCTGCACACGGCGTTGCTGTGCGATTTAGCGGAAACCACCAAATACCAGTACATGATCGGCGAGTCCGAATTCACGGGGTCGTTTGTATCCTTGCTGCACCCTGGATCCGACACGGAGGAGACCATCCTCGGAGTTATTGGCGACCCTGGTGATACGACATCGTCCGAGACGACGTTCGCGGAGCAAGCCAAGACCTTCGAGGGCAAACACATTCAAGCGCTCGTGATTGCTGGCGACTACTCGTACGCCAATGGCCAGCACTTGCAATGGGACAACTGGTTCACCGAGCAGCAGAACTTGACGTCTATCTACCCTATGACTGGTATCAACGGCAACCACGAGACCATCACGTCGTCGGGTCACTTGAACATGTATCCGTACCCTGAAGACATGACCCTAGAAGCTGAGAACTACTTGGGCTACATCAACCGCGTGTATACTCCGATCACAGAAAAGGCCAAGGCTGCTCTGCACACCTGGTTCTCTCTCGACATCGGGCTAATCCACTGCGTCTTCCTTGACGACTACACGGGTTCGAGAGGCACCAACTCGACGGTGGTGGGCACGAAAGAGTGGCTCGCTGACCGCGACGCTCAACTGGAGTGGGTCAAGTCCGACCTCGAGGGCATGGACCGCAGTAAGACTCCGTGGGTGGTCGTGTTCAAGCACAATCCGTACTACAACACGTGGACCAACCACCAGTGCCAGTGCTCGTCCACTATCTTCGATATCAACGATGCCGACGCCGACAAGTGCTGGAACGGCACGTACTATTCGGGCGCGGCATACACGGAACCCCAGTGCGGTCAGATGGCCAAGTGGGAGGAGGTCTTCTCCGCCAACGGGGTGAACGTCATGATCACTGGGCACGTCCACGCTTACGAGCGATCCGCCAAGGTATACAAAAACAAGGAGGACGCCACCAGGGGCATCTACCACGTCACCACTGGCTCAGGCGGCAACTACGAAGGTCACGCCGGCCCTCGCCTGGACTCGTCGCTGATCCCGAGCTGGTCCTTGGCTGCGAACAACGTCACGTTTGGCGGTTCGCGAGTGATCGCCACCCGAGAGTCCTTCCGCTTCTTGTGGTTCGCCAACGACATCAGCACTGTCGAGGCCGTGCCGACCGATGGCTTCACTATCTACGCTGACGGCTCGGACGTCATCACGTGGCCCCAGACCAACTCGTCTTTGGAGACCAGTTCGACAGAGATCACAACGCCGAATGCTACAACTATACCAGAACTCACACCACACACTACGAGCGGCGCCCACCATGGAATTGGCAGTCTGTGGTGGTCTCTACTAAGCGGTTTGTTGTGCTGCGCCGTCACGATCGACTCGTTAGAGATGGCGTTGAAGTAGTCGCCTCTAAAGTGCACCCACGCCTGGTCCAGAAATGCGTTCAGCATCCCTGTCTCTTCACTCTCAAATCCTCCTCGCTATGGGCTGCGCTTCGAGTCGGATGCCGGCGGAGCCGCCCCGAGCCGCTTTTCGCCCCATTCCTGATCGCTACGAGACCATCGGTTCGTGATAACAAATAAAAACCAACTTCTCTGCGTGTACTGAGACCAAATTGTCCTTGTGTCGACTCGAAACTTTCGAGCAGAAGAAGTGCAGAACGACCTCAGGTACTCAGACAATTGAAAGGGATCTGCACAATTCGGTCCATGGATTGACAGGGTTTTATGGACTTTAGGAAGGCAGGTCTGGAGTCGTCCAACCTCATTGTCGCAGTACGTGACTTTGCCCAATTCTACTCCCTCGAACCATTAGCACAGTTGATTTAGGTTGTTGGTGCTTGTTCAGATCGACTTTACTGAGTCCAACACGGTAACGAGGAGTCCTACTAAGGTCAAAAGTCAAGAGAGGCGACATCTTATTTGCATGCCGTGGTTTGTCTTTAGTGGACTGGGAAAAAGAGCTTTGGAGGTCGATGTCTGCACCACATCGACCGAACTGGCGCAACTCAAAACCCCTATCAGGTAAATCCCCGTTTCAGTCTGTTGTGGGGTAGTTTTTCGTGCTGTGGATCTCATTCCTTGCTTTCTACAGAGTGTAATCAGCGCCATTGGCCGTACCTTGGAAGCGTTCGACGACGACAACATCATCCCTGCTTTTGGGTTTGGAGACTTCACTACAAAGGGCGAGGACGCCTTCCCGTTCGTTGAAGGTTGTGGGTGTCAAGGCTTTGACGAGGTGCTTAAGCGATACAATCTCATCGCTCCGACAGTCCGACTTTGGGGACCTACGAGCTTTGCTCCAGTGATCCATGAAGCCATCAAGGCGGTGAAGGCCGATCCTGGCTACCACATTTTGGTGATCATTGCAGATGGACAAGTGAACGAGCCCAAGGCAACTCGTCAGGCTATCGTCGAGGCATCGAAGTATCCAATTTGTACGTTGAGATTGATTCGCGCAATAAGTGCGGGCTGCTGACTTTGGCTGTGCGTTGTTTGTTCCACTGAGTAGCGATCATCATGATCGGCGTTGGCGACGGCCCCTGGGAGATGATGGAAGAGTTCGATGACAAGCTGCCAACAAGGCGCTTTGATAATTTCCAGTTTGTTGAGTATAACCAAGTGCTCAAGCGCAACATGAAGAATCCAGAAGCTGGTTTTGCCATGCAAGCACTGATGGAAATCCCTGGTAAGTGTTTCGGAGCTTCTTCCTTGCTGCTGCCAACAACTGACTTTTTCTTGTTAGAGCAATACCAAACGATCAGGAAACTCGGCCTTCTTAACTACTGAAGGAATGTGTTACAGCGCCATCACCAAATTGTGAAGACGAAGAGCATCACGTTGGCAACGCAGACTACAATCAAGCACTTTGATCAAAATGTCGTTATGGTACAATAGATAAGCTACTTGGTCCTATCGACGCTCAAGCTTCTTGCTTGAGCGCCGTTTGGGAATGTCCTTGGCCTGAGAGTGGCTATCCGCTTTCCCGCCTCGCTCTTTGGCTTCGCGTTTCGTCGCCTCATCAAGCCTCGAGACCCACATGGCGCGGTTTTTCTCCAGATTTGCTAAACAGCCCTCAAGCCCAGCCAACACTCCGCTAAGCGCACGCCAAAGAGGGAATGCGCACGAGTCGACGAATGCCAAGTTCACACGAGAAAATTCGGACGAGTCAGGACGAGCGTCCATGAACGCCGTGGGGTCAGACCCAACTCAACCTCTTCCGCGTGCTGCTCATTGAACTCTTCTAGCAATCTGGTTGTCCAGCGAAAATGCTGCTCACAAGTCTGCGTCGGTCCTGAGAGGTCAGCAGAGTGCACAACTGCATCCACCATGAGTTCGCGCAAAGCCTCATCGTCGTTCTGGCTGCCTCGCAGTTGCGCGTCCTTCAGCTTGGACACAATGCTTGCATGCCTGTGCATATCCGTGGCAAGGATTGCACGGATGACACGCTTGCGCAAAACACGCCGAGTGCCGGATTTATCGCCAGAGCCGTCTTCAATGCCAGCAAAAACATCATTCCCGGGGCGTCGCATGGTCTCGAAGCACGCAGCAGCGTGCATGTTCTCCAGTACAGAGTGATCATTATAGCGACGAGCGAGTCGAGAACCGCACCTCACATGGAAATCGTTGGTGCGACCATCGTGGCCCATGTCGTGGCAGAAGGCTGCCACAAAAACTGCAAGCCGTTCGCGAGGAGCAAGCAGCAGGTCACCACAACGTCGTTGCCGTGCTCTCTCAGTGGCTTGCGCTTTTGTCGATGGTCCCGCTCCTAGCGCAGTTGACGCGGGTATCAACGTCGCAGCCATCGTTTTGCTTTGTGCGGTAAGCATCAAGAACGTCATATGAAGCGTGGCGAACGCGTGATAAGTGTTGTGATAAGGCACATCAAGATATTCGCCCTGCACACTTTGCAGAAAGCGGCGTAGCGTGGCTTCCGGCAAAGCGAATCCGTCCAGGAGATCGTGCAGCTCGAACATGTCCACAGCAAGATCGATCAGCTGAGCTGGGGAGAACTGCCATGGGTCCAATTCCCACTGAAAAACAGGGCTCGGTGTTTCTTGTCCATGTGAAAACCCAAGACTGACTGGAATGGGGGTAACATCCCGCCACTACTACTCAAGAAGCAACCTTCGTGGTACGACGTAGCAGCGATGAGTGCAGCAGCATGGTCAGTAGACGGGAGTCGTGAACGGGTTCTTGGACGCCGGCGACGACGGGAGGGAGACGCCGTAGTGTACTGAGACAGGAATGTCCGCGTCACGTGGCTCTCGCCTTCACTGTCGCTGCTGTCGCTGTCTTCGTATGATGGAGATTCAAACACAAGTTCCCATGCTCGTCGTTCCACTAGAGCCGATAGTTCGACGCAGATCGCACGCAGAAGTTGCTCATCTTCAGCGTCGAAACCTTCAGCATCGCCGTTTGGGTTGGCCTTGTTGACCGCGTAAAATACGGCGATAATCGGACGATCATCACCTTCTTCGTCAGTACTGCTGCTCGTGCTGAAGCTGCTACTACAGCGACGCCCAGAGCGAGTGGATATTCCTGATGCGCCGAACGGCGCAGAGCATGACGAAGAGGATGCTGACAACGACGGCTGCGCTTTGATAGGAACACACAGTAGACTCGAGGTCTGCATACCCATCAGGTGGTCGTACTCGCGATCAAACTCCGGGTGGATACGAGCTTCACGGACTAAACGTACTGCTGCCCCCGTAGCAGCTACGCGACCCTGCAGTTTTTGGCCGATGGGAAGCGCGTAGCCTCGCCAGTCTGCACCAACGCGAGCAAACAATGACTGGCTTGGTGCATCAACGAGAAACAAAGCACCGTGAGATGCACGAAGAGCTCGACAGGCTGCAGCCTCAGCAGCAGCAAACACAGATCCAGCCTGTTCGCCTGGCATCGTGCCAGTGGCAGCGGGTAGGCGCAACGAAAGCAACGCGGCAGTCTTTCGCTGTGCTGCTCGTGCTGCATCTAGACGCTGGGTGTTGCGAAGCGCAGACCCGACTTGGCGAGCGACTCCTGGGCAAGGTCTTCATCCGCTTTGTCGAAATAGTGTTTGTCGAAACTCATCACAAGGTCCTCCTCAGGTTTGTTACTTTTGCCATGTACATTAGACATCTTGTCCGTGAATTCCAGCAGAGCAAGCACAACACCAGACATTGGATCCTTGACCGGCACCACCAGAAGTGGTCGCTCATTGTGACTGTTATTGCGTTCTCGAGAAGATGGGTTGGCGTAGGCGTCATGTAAATTAATCACGTTACCACTGCGGGCTGCCTTTGTGATTATTGCACTGACGGATGATAGTGGGACGCGATATTCACCCTGAGTCGCGTTGCCCGGAGAATAAAGCTCACGAGTCAATGGATCCCTCATGTAAACATTGCACTCTACAGCACGAAGCCATGACTTCTTCACGATAGTTCGAGCAGCGGTAAGAAGCATGGCTGTTGGCTTGGGAGAACGCTCCAGTTCATGGAACAACATATCAGAGAGCTCCAAGAGAGCTTGTGCTTTGTCTTCAGTCCTCGTGGAAGCATCTTCAAGGGCCAGCCACTGCAACGAAGTGCCGATATGGTGGCACACAGCTTTGCACAGCTCCACGTCAGATTGCCGGAAGACTTCGCGGCTGTCCTGCTTTGACTTCTGCATGCCGTAGAACACCGCTACGCTGTTAACTTGGTGGCCACGATCAAACATGGGAATGCAAAGCGCGTCACCATCATAGAGAGGCTCAGCAGTCGATGCAGCACGGCCAATCACACCTTGACCCATCTGGACAGTCGAAATCCGTTTCCTGGATCCATCACTGGCAAATCGAGCCCACAACACTTTCGAGTCGCGATCGTGAATGTACACCGCCCATCCACCAACACCAAGAGCCTGTCGTAGAAAACTAAGGAGCTGCAGTGGAACTTCGACAGAATTACAAGGAGGTCGTCCTGAAAATCGCCGAGAAGAACTCGAGTCATTCGCCGCTGTCTCTCCTACAAACGTTTCGATCGGCGCTGATGCCCGTAAAAGCCCTCCGACGTACCCGCAGAAGACGCGGAGAGGCTCGCTTGTCGAAGTCGACCTGAAGGCCAGCGAGTCTTCCGACTCACAGTCGCCAAGCCACATGGCAATCATCTGTGCATCATAGCGTGCATTAAATATCTCTACGACGGCCTGAACTCGATCACTGCAATCCACAAGCGGCATACACAGGTAAGACTGTCCAAACCAGAAACACACGACAACAGGTTAGCAGGGTCAATCAAAGTCACTGTCGTGCAATCACAATAGTGTACCCTAACGTGATTGCATCCGCTCGTTCCTTCTACATGCGCGCGGTTGCAAACTGCAGCAGTGGTGAAGAACGTCGGATGGTGAGACGAGCCACGAGCTTCTCGTCGAGCACCAGCGTTTCCTGAAGTTCTTGGGGCTTTTTCTACAACGTGTCGGACCCCGCGACCATCGAATTCGATGACCGACGGCGAACTGGATGTCGATTCCGACGGCACAATCTCAAAGCTCAGCACACAGTGCTCTGCATCCAGAAGCGACAGGAACTGTTCTCTCACGGCGATCAGCGTGTCTAGCAACGCGTCTCTTGGGCTCTGCGTGGCTAGAAAACCTGTGCAAGTGTCCACGAGCGTCTGTTGCGCGGACGCAAACCTCCGCGCGTGCTTCTGCTCGAGCTCCTGAGCCAACCTGCAGACCGATTCGTCAGCCACAAAATCGTCGATACAAAGTCGAAAAACCATTGCAAAACGCACCTTCGGATAGCACGAACGTGTGTCCGCAGCAAATGCCACCGCCTTCGGGCGCGTTGCTGCCGTCGGGCGACGTCGACGTCGTCGAAAGAGCCTGCTGCGCTACGGTTGCTATTGGCGCCGCGGGCCGACGTCGCGGTCGGACGTCTGGGTGTCGGTTCGACTGGTCGACCCGCGCGCTTGCCGATTGCGGCGCTGTTGCTCGCCGACGTCGAGGTCATTCCTCTTACCCTCGAGTCCACCGCAATGGCAATCGGACTTCAGGACAAACAGTGATTCGTCGTTCGGTGCGGCCGAGATTTGGGGACGGAACCTGAAGGATGGGACCGAAGAGTGAGTGGGGGCCCACAGTCGTTAAAGGCGAGTTTCCTGCTGCGTCTCGAGTGTCTCGGGTTCCCGTGCACAGACTATGCAGCGATCATCAATCGAGGCGAAATCAGATGCCCGAAACCGCCCCAGAAGGGGTTCAGACTGGAGTGGAGGAGGCATTTGGTGCCCAGTCCGCGATGACGAAGGTGTTTGTCTCAAGCTTCTCCTCTCTCGCAGAGGGCAGGAATAGCAGCTTTTGAAAAGCAGGTGGTTGGCACGACGGTCTCCGATCCCCCAAAAGTCCGTGTGTCAATCCGACCGGTGGCTCTTGTTATTGCGTGTCGGGACACTGTAGCAAAAGCAGCATGAATTTCGACGCCAGGTGGCCGTGGTGGGGTAACGACGAGCTGCAGCACTCACAGCCAGGAGTTTGGCTGGGACATTCCGGACCAGACACCGGGGTTCAGAACCTATTCTCGCACCGACAAAAGTTGTGAAATATCGATTGGAGAGGCGTGATTGGCTGGCTTCAGCAGTAAACAGCGATTTCTAGCAGAAATTCGCAGTAGAATTCACGCGATCGCTGTCCTCATTCGCTAATGCTACTGTAGAGTGCTGCTGTCTGTTGCACAGATAGCTGTTCTCCATAACTTTTTTGCCTCAAATCTCCAGCTGACGATACGATTTCGTGCTGGGATGGCAATTCTTTTCTCGACCCAAGGCAGAATATCTCAAGTCAACTACCCATGTGGTTTTGCGCCGTCTCAAGTGAGCTCTGCCACCGACAAGTAGATGCACAGTTCGCTATCAGTGCTAATGCATGTAGTCACGGGTACGCTTCCAGTCGCGAGAAGAGTTCTTCTGGATGACGTGGGATTTGTGGAACTTAGTGCTCATTTGGGGCAACTGGACGTGCCAGTGAGAGTAGCCCACAGCTCTCATTTCTGCGGTGCTTTTTCAAAGCAGGTTCAACTTGCACATGGCCTCGTACTGCACGGGTACTTCCATGAGGATTTGCAGCGTGAAGCATAGATCCACGGGGTCCAGCTCGCAGCTCGTCGCTGGGCTCTCCGCGTCGCTGTCTTGGATGCGATTCGCCAACACCTTCTTGCTCTCTTCGTTGGCAGTGTGCAGCACTTCCTGAAAGTTCACGAACTGGAAGTTGTCGAACTGTCGCTGTGGCAATTGGTCATCCAGTGTCTTCATGTTGTCCTGCAGCACACGAAAAATAATGACACGTTTGCTTGCTTGATGGCAGTACCTCAACGATACAACGACTACGTACCCACGGGCCATCGCCCACTCCAATCACTATGGTCGCTGCAACACCATCGAGAACATAGCTGAGTTGAATGTACACCCATCACAAAACTCATTCGCACTGAAATATTTCGTCGACGTACAGAGGGGCAACATCGACGCGTCCACAATTGCCTGGGCAGTTTCTGCCAAGTGCTCATCGGCCAGTTGACTGCTCACGAGAATGACCAACATGTGGAATCCGGTGACCTCACGCGCTACTGCAGTCGCATGGCGGAGAACTGGTGCAAGATTCACGGGTTTCTCACCCAGCACAATCGTCGGCGTGATCTCATGGTAGCGGCGCCAGATCTCATTGAAGCTCTTGCATCCGTCAAGCGGATTCTCGGGGTGAAGCTGAACACCTCATCAGTCGGAGTTTTTGTGTCGCCAAAGCCCCACACTTGAATACTCCGGTCATCGTCAAATTCGACGAGGACGCGCCCAAGTCGCGTTAGCGCTTCCTGAGGAATCGGCATATGCAGCGCGTCACCAAAGCAACTAAAGCAACTTGACCAGTAAGGTTTGCGACGATACCTGGTAAGGATTCAGAGTTTCTTCACTGGGATCCAAAGCGTGCAAGCATTTGCCACCAAAGCTCTCTTCCCCGCAAGTCTGCGAGGGATTACCAGCAAGTTAGACTCGTGCTTGACAGTGGCTTTATCATAGCTGTGCTCACCAAGTTTGCTGCAGTATAATCCACCTTCAACCAACAGAGCACCGAATAAGATCAGACAGAACCTTTGATTTGTGTGGACGCAGTGCGTACCGCGAACATCATATTGGACGATTCCAAGTTCATATTCCTGGATAAGCACCACCGATCAGTTAGCAAAGCAATAGCAAAAGCATCATGAGCAGAACGTAGTGGACCTTAGCGCTTCTTGGATCGCATCTAAGCACAGATAGCATGGAATTAGTCAGTCAGAACTCCTCCACACAGTTGAAGTTTCTTGGGTGGTACCGAAGTCGCGAAAGCGATCCGAGATCGCGCGTGAAAGCGGTGCCGGCTTGGGAGGTGTCTGTTCATGAGGAGGCAAATGATCAAATGAGTCAGCCACGCCCAGAAAGTGTAATTCAAGACGTGGGTGCATTCGTCGCATGTTGCGTCTCAGGCACCATCAGCAAGATATCTCGGCGACATCGAAATGATTTTACGCAACATATTCGTGCAAGCCTGATGGATCTTCTCCTACGTCGCCACCACCGTAACTTGTTGGCATGGTAAAATAAAGATGGCAAGGATCACTGCATCTGCAGTATGCGCTGTAAGTGCCAGCTTACGGATCGAAAACACCCGACGCAAAATGGAGCTAGAGAGCACTATTTCGATCGTCGGTTCTTGGTCTTTGGGGTCTTCGGGGTAGCTCCTTTGCCAGTATAGATGTGATACACGTATCGCCTGGAATCAGCCCCCACCGACACAGCATTCTCGTAGCGAGCACGACACTGCTCCCATTTGCGTGGTAGCGTCAATCCCTTGCTGTCGCTAAGATGCTCCACACACAGCTCCATCTTCGCGTCATCCCGACACGACTGCATCATGTCTCGATATTCCTCACGCGGATACCACATGTCGTCGTACTCACGGATGGATTCAATTTTGTTCTCACACCACTGTATGTACGGAGTGTGTGCGAAAAGAAACTTCATCTCTTCCATCGTGTCCACGACGAATCCTAGATCTCTCGCCCCCGTCATGATGAAGTCCTTGCAAAGCTTGGAATCCGCGCGAAGCTTCAGATCTCGGTCATCGAGTGCCTTCGACAGCGTCACAAACCTCTCGCTGCATTCCTTGAGAACTTCTTGGTCTTTTTTGTTGGACTCGATGTTCTTCAAGTAAGTGCCAAAGCCAGTGGCTAAAGTCCCCAGAAAAGCATCAAACTCTTCTTGTTTCTGGTGCTTCGTTTGCGCCAGTTTCTTGCTGATTGACACCTTCTTCTCGATCATCCTGAGCCAGGCCAACTTGGACCGAAAAGTGCGCAGCATGTGTCTTTGCAAGTCCTCGCGATTATACAGCGTGTAGTGCTTTCGCACTTCATGACGTACGCCACTGAGGTCGTGGATTTTGTACATCGCTCTGGCTTCAGTCGTCGTGACTCGAGGCTTGTAATTCGGACCTCCTTCCTTGTCACAGTCAAAGCAAAGTCCGTCCTGAATGGCAGGATTGTCATTCTCGCATCTGCAGCAGAATTGGCTTAAACTGCTCTCACAGTTCGGGTAATGGTCTCCTGTGATCGCCTGCAGTTTGGTGAGTGTTTGGTTGTTGAGGAAGCTTAAAACACGCTCGAAAATGTTTTCATTAAGGATGCAGAACTTGTAGACAAGAGGCTTCTTTGGAGGTTTGCTCTTGCAGCGATTCTGGTGAAGTTTGAGGCCACGCGGTTTGAAACTTTTGTGGCAGTAGCAGCACTCGGAGAGCTCGACAGAAGGCTTGAGGCTCTTGGTCTGTCGAGGACTGTTGGAGGCTTCCTCAATGGACAGAGAACGCTTCTTCATCGTCTTGGGGAGGCTTGATGGACGCCCTGCAAATTGAGAAATGACGCACTTCAACGTGGTGTCCAATCACAGACGACCTTCGGACGACAATCGGCCGTTTTGAGACGATACCACAGGCATTGCTTTGGCATTGTCCACCTTCAAAACTCATTTGAGTTGCCGTAATCGAAGACTCGCTGGAGGCAAGTGCCGACAATCTTCGTGTGCCTGTAACACAAGTGCGTGAGATGACTACAACATGAGTATAAAGAGTGTGCTCGATTGGTGCGGTCGTGCTGTCCGGTGATGCTCAAACAATGTTCGTTGCAATCGGAAACTGAGCCCACGAACCCTGAACCAGAGCTCTGTGCACAATTGGAAATGGTGCCAAGGGATGCGGCACCATGCAGAACTTTGATCTAATCCCGACGTCGTCGCCGTGTCAAAGTCATAACTGGCGCTGGCTGGGAGTTTGTTGCACTTAATAATCTTGCCATCGTGTCTGCATGGTATCGATGGAGTAAGCATTTGAGGCACTTCATTAACTTTTTAAGGGAAATGTATGTTCGCCCGTCCAAACTTCGTACCAAGTAAATGTGGTTTGCTTGAAATTGGATGCGATTAGTCTCCTGTGGCGTCTACAGCGTCAATGCAGTTGTTTTTGCCGTGTTTTACAGTGTTTTCGATGGTGGATCGTCTCAACAGTGGATGCCGGTTTTACACATACCTCCATTGGGAGCCGTTCCTGTGCCTGAATAAATGTAGTTCATAAACTTGTACGGATCCGCACCGCGTGATTTTACCTGCTTAAAGCGAGAGTGACACGCCTCCCACTTGCGCGGGATTGCCTTTCCCTTGTTGTTCGCTAAGTACTCGATGCACAATTCTTTCTTCGCGGTTTCCCTGCACTCTTGAATGTCGCCCTGGTATCTGTTGCGTGGATATCCGTCGCATTCAATCTTGAAAGCTTCAATATTTTCTTGGCATCTTTCCGAATATGGAGTACATTTAAACAGGAAACTCATCTCTTCCATCGTGTCAGCAACAGTTTCGGCTTGTCCCGCTTCCGTAGCAATGAACTGTCGACAGAGCTTCGAGTCATGGCGCAGGTTAATTTTACGCTCTTTGAGAGCTGTTTTCAAGGCCACAAACCTCTCAGCGCAGTGACGAAGCAAGTAAGCGTCATCGAGTAGCGTTAAGCCAATCGTCTTCATATACGAACTAAACCCTTTCGGCAAATTCTTAATGAACCCCTCGCGTTCTGCTTTGCGTTGAATCCTGTCGGCAGCGTATCTTCTGCCTCTTGGATTCTGTTTCACGATGGCTCTCAGCCACTCTAGTTTTGATTTACAAGAGCTCAGCATGTGCTTGTCAAGATCTACGCGTCCAAACAGCAAGTCATACGCCAGGTCTTCCCATGCATCCACCTTGTCATAACTCCCTCCATCGCACCTAAAGTCAATATTGTAGCTACGAAACTCACACGGGAGCCGTACAACGCCTTGGCATCCTTCATGTTGATCTGTGGTAGGAAATGAGGGTTTTGGCTGCGTTCGCACTCCAAACAATGACCGCCGATCATAGCTGGATTATCATTCTCACATGGGCAACAGAGCTCGCTCACTTGCGTATAGCAGTCTGAATAGCTGTCTCCAGTGATCGATTGCAGTTTGACAAGCGCCTGGTTGCCCAAGAAACTCAAGATGTGTTCGAAGATGTGGTCGTTGACGAAGGAAAAACTGTACGAGCGAGCTGCTCTGTCCGATGATTTGTTTGGCATTGATCTTGGTGGATCTTCAATGACTTGAATTCCTGCCTGCAGTACGAGCAACTGCCCTTCGGTGAATTGACGTAGCGGGGAATATCGTTAAGCTTACGAGATCTCTTCATTGGTCGTTGGCTTTCTCCTTAGTTGTGGGGCTGTGTATAGCCCCACAAATGAGCCTTGCTTTCTCATCTCGTTTCTCTAACTTTCACCGTTTCATCGGTTGCTAGCTTTGTCTAGAATTCCACAACAAATTATTTCCATCATGAATACAAGTCAATTGTAAGCATGGCCTACTTAGTGTCACTAAGTTAGTGAACATACCACAACTTCCATCTCCGCGAAGTATTAACTGCTTCGTCAACGGTGTGGAATAGCCACGATAGGTGCAGACGTACAAGAAATTGTTCTCATCCATTCTCTCCCCAACGCTGGCCCCCTAATAAATCCCTTTGCAATACTTGGAGTCTGCACAAATTTAGTCTCTCCCTTCTCCCTCAAAGCTTCGTCCCAGCTAGCACTGGTTTTGGTAGGTCTTGATACCATATCCCATTTGGACTTCTCAGTCTTCAGAACCTTGAAAGGAGAAGTCCCCACGAACTCTTCTTTTCATGCTCCCTGCATACTTGAGAATCGAGCAACGGTGTTGTGTAAAGCTAGTATAGGGTGCAAACGTTCACCAGTTCCACGTATTTGTTTTGTGCACGAATATCCTTTCCCTGAGGTGGCATCTGTTCAATAGAAGTGAGTCACCTCAAGTGATCCATAATCTTGCTCGGAGCTGTAAACAAGTTGGTCGCGGGATAATTAGCAGCGATTCGGAATCTTTTAGCATCGTCTCAAGGTTCAAACCTCATTCCAGCGTTTATCCGGTCGAAATCAATCAAGCATGGATGGCCACCAAGTACCAGTTGTCGACATCAGCGCCCTCACGCGGATCACCGCAGACGAAGACTTGAATGCGGCTCTCTACAACCGGAACGACGATGCAATTGGTGTTATCGTAGACAAAGTCCGCGCTGCCGCCACTGAGTGGGGATTCTTCTACATTGCAAACCACGGACTATCGGAACAAGATCTGGATCGATTCAAGGACGCAATGCGTCTGTTCTTCAGTCTGCCCAAAGAACTCAAGAACACGGTGCGCCGCACTGCCACCAACTCTCGAGGCTTTTACGATAGCGAGCTGACCAAGAACAAGACAGACTGGAAAGAAGTCTTCGATTTCGCTGGAGCCAACGAAGATGATCCAATTCAGGACGGCCATGAGCGCCTTGGTGACGACAGGAACCAGTGGCTGGACGAAGAATTGTTACCAGGTTTTCATCGCGACATGTTGATTTACTACAGCAGGATGGAGTACATCGCACGTCGCCTGCTCAAGGTGTTTGCTGTCGCACTCGGAGAAGAACCTCAGTTCTTCGACCAATTCTATCTGGGAGATAACTCGAGCTCCATGAGACTAAACTACTACCCGAAGGCTCCAAAGCCAGAGACGACCATGGGTGTGTATCATCACACGGACACTGGAGGTCTCACTGTCTTACTGCAAGACGACAAGGTGGCTACGCTCCAAGTGTTCCATCGCAAGACGCAGACATGGCAGTTCGTACCGCCGCTGAAAGGAACGTTCACGATCAACATTGGTGACATGACTCAAGTCTGGTCTAACGACCAGTTCAAGGCACCTCTGCATCGCGTGCTTGCCAGTGGCGAAGCCGATCGATATTCAGCGCCATTCTTCTACAATCCGTCGTTCAAGACGGAGGTGAAGCCGATTGTTGTAAAGGAAAACGATGTTCCCAAGTATCGCCCGCTGAGCTATCGCCAGTTCAGCGTGAATCGTCACGCAGGCAACTACGCTGATGTCGGCAAAGAGAACCAGATCACGGACTTCAAAATCAATAGCAGCGATGATGCGGAGGCCCAGACATGAGGAAAGCACCGGAATTCTGGTGCTGCTGCTACACATATCAGGCTTCGTGACGGAGCACTTTGGCCACGTGTCTGTTGGTTTGCTGTAGCTGCTTGGCAAAACCTTCGATGTACAGGCAGTAGCATTCGAAGTTGAACCGGCTAGGCGAAAATGCTATCAACATCCCCATCTTGATCCATTCGTTTCTGTCTTTACAGCTTTGAGGATATCGCTCCTCATTCCTTTCTCTGTGAAGCAACCATCACTGATGTTGCGCCTCTCTCAAACCGCTAACCATAACAACCCATTTGTCTCGAGTCATTCCTCAGGGTAAGCCGCCGGAGTTATTGCATTGCACATTCTGTCGGCAGAGTATGCAAGCAAGCACTATAGCTTGAACTCCTCTGACTCCACAACCCAGTCCATGCCTCCATCCGGTTGGAGTGCTGAGCCTTTCCAGCCAAGCCCGGTCAGCGATAGTTCTCAACCACCCCATTTTAGAGCCATAAGTTTGCAGCATGTGCCTGTCCAAATCAACGCGCGCAAATACGTCAAGGATGCAAATACTCCTTGGATCTCGAGGGACAGCCGACAGCTCTCGATCGGCTATTCCATACAAGCGCTTAGCCTCTCGTTTGGTGACCAGCGGTTTGAAAGCTGGATTCATCTTGGCATCGCAGTCCAAACAAAATCCTTGCAGCATAGCAGGATTGTCATTCTCGCATGAACAACAAAGTTTGCTCAAGGTATTTTCGCAGTTCGGGTAGCGATCTCCTGTGATCATTTGGAGCTTGGTGAGAGTCTGGTTGCTCATAAAGCTCAAAATGTTCAGGAAAATATGGTCGTTAAGGATGTAGAACTTGTGGGGCTCGGCTTCAACAAGGAGTTCCTGGGGTCTTTTCCTGCAGTAAATCTGGTGAATCTTCATCCCGCACGTCTTGATTTTACTCCAGCAAAATTCGCATTCGGATATGTCTGTTGGATCCTTTGACAGCTGCATTTGGTGCTGATTGCCAGTCATTGACTGTCCCATGACACAGCGCTATTCCTCTCTCCCTGCGTTTTGTGGAATGGCTCGACTCTCGAAGTCTCAGTTTCAGGCTACATTGGTGGTTGTGCCATTTTAACCCCTAGCATCGAATGCATACCCAACGATTCGTTAGCCAAGAAGCACCGCAAACGCCAAGCACGTTACTAAACGTCAGACGTAGCGGCGGACTGCCACGTCATTTCGCGTCAGGATGACATGGGTACAGGCCCACTGTGCAGTGAACGCTAATCAGTGATGCATCCCAAGTCACCTTAAGGCTCTCGTTAGTCTAGTGAGTCGTTCACTCTTCAGAAATTCATCATGACTTGACTCTTGGGGTTTGCTCCAACAGACACGGCATAGTCGAAGCGCGAGCGGCACGCTTCCCACTTGCATGGAAGATGCATGGTACTCGATAGGTATGTAAAAGTAAAATACCGTACTCTATTTTTCCTACAATACCGGTTAGATCGGTTTAAAGAGTCTGATATCTATCTGGAGAGGTATGATATCTGTTTGGAGAGGTCAAATTACTGTTTAAAGAGGGAGGGAGAATTTGACCTGAAAGGCATACCAACTGGCGGCTGGCAGCGCAGGACGATCGCGCGCGCTATCTTTCGAGATGGCCGGTGATTGCTGAGGTGCTGACCAGCTACAAACACATCTCTACCGTGCTAACAATTGCGTTTGATATCTTTGTAGACCTAAAGCATGTGTTGCGCAGCAGTAGCAGCGCAAAAACCGCGGCAGGAATACTTCATCGAGGATATGAGTCCCGACAAAACATCAGACGAGGATTTTGACGCCGAAGATGACATCCAACCGGAATCGGAGGCTGACGAGCCTTTGAGTGATGAAGAGCGTAAGTTTTTTTATGTCTTACTCGTTATTAATGTTGGTTTGAACTCTTTTTAATGCTGTTACGCTTGTTTTACAGCACCGAGTAAGAAACAGCTGAAACCAAAGCAACAAAGAAGAAGAAAGCAGCACGCCGTCCAGTTAAACGGCGTCTCCCGTTTAAACCAACTCCAGAGCAGAAGGAACACAAGGACGAATGTCTTGAGTTTATCTACGGTGCGTTAAAAACGCTGTATATATTAAAATAATGGGTTAATGCTTTGTTGTTATTGTTGTTGTTGTTTCTTAGGGGAGCCTTCGCCAAATCGTCAGGGCGCTAAAGTCGGCGATATCGTCGAAGAAAACCTCGCAAAAGTCGCGGAAGTCCCTCACGAAGACCCCTAAGTCGTCGGCCAAGTCGCCAAAGCCACCAAAGTCGCCAAAGTCGTCGAACAAGTTGCCAAAGTCACCAAAGTCTCCAACGATAACTAAGTCAGCTAAGTTGCCAAAGTCGACTAAGTCAACTAAGTCGGTAAAGGTGACAAAGTCTCTGAAGAAGGTACTAAAGTCCGCAAAAGCGCAAAAGCCATCGAAAACGAGTAAGTTAAGCAGTGTAGTTTTACTTTCGTATGCCGGTTATGTGACTAACCAATTGTTATTTGGTTTTGCTTAATGTGGACGATCAACTTAACAGTAGCCGCTAATGCTGAGGGTGGACCAGACACGTCACAGGACGGACTAAAAGGCGACAATAAGAAGGCTGGTGAGCGCTCACCTGAGCGTTATGCGAAAACAGGCGAGTTATCTTTGATGCAATCCTAACGTCGTTGAATGCTGATGTGGTAACTGGCTGTTATGTTGTTTTGCAACTTTATTTTTGGTATTAGGAACAAAGCGTAAACATGTTCAAGTCTCTTCGGCCACAGAGGTGCAAGAAGGTGAGATTTCACCTCCCACGGAAGCTGACTTGGACGAAGAATGCCCGCCTGAGTGGCACCTTCTTGAGGAAAGACTAGCAAACGATCGGGTGTCAGAAACTTCTGAGGAACGGAATGCCATAATCGCAGCGCACCAGCATGTTAATTTTCCAGCTCCGGCTGTGCCGCGCAAGCTTTATCTGTCTTGGGGAAACTTGCAGGGCGCTGTAAAGCGTACCAGAATCAAATCGGATATGTTATCGCATCCGAGACTGGCAGACGACTGACACGAAGTGATTTGAAGATTTTTCGTGTGCACATCTGTGACCTAGACAAGCTTCTTTTTACTGGCTGAAATGGTGGAGGTTACGAACGAGTGGAGGGCTGGAGTAACTGGAGGCATCAAGTGTTCAAGACGGTGTATTACATGATCAAGATGGTGTACCTGAGCAAGGTAATTCCCTGACCGGGTCTCTTCACCGTGTTTTTCCTGAACCGGGTTCCCTGAGCTGGGTTTTTCTGAGTCTGAATGTGAATCCTTCCGTGCAACCATATGGGATCTTTACATATCCTGATGGGATGCACGGACCTGATTCTATACTGAATTCAAGATGTAGTCAAAGAAGTGGATTTGTACCCACAAAGAGATAGCGAAATCTTAGCAGATAATTAAACAGAGTTCCTTTTGCTTCGTACTGCACAAGTACCTTCCTGAGTCCTTTGGTCTTAGATGATCTAAGGGTGTGTGATTAGTTGCTCTACCTGCTTTGGTCATCCGGGCAGACACAACGATCAAGCCGTCTGTGTGAACTCCACCTTAGTCTAGTTTATTTAAGTGGGGATCAAGACGGCGCAAGCTACTTGAGGTGAACCATCTATTTCATATCCCAGTTGGTTCACGCTACTTAGTAGCTTGTGATTCCATTTCATATTAACAACTGATACTGGACAGGTGTAATAGTCCCTGTTCTAGTGTCCGAGTGTGATTGACTATTGTGGGATTGGATTGTATCTGAAAGTGAACTCGAAAGTCTCTACCCATTCTGGTAGAGTGGTGCGCGTTTGTTACGTCTGAGCACCTGGAGAACCGAGACTCCAGGACCGAGTGCTCAATTGTCTCGGGTTACTGCCCATACCCAGGGCATAGAAGAAATAATTTGGGTTTGCATATTGAGTGTTAGTTAAGGGACTGTATATTTTTGGATATCTGTTCAATGTCTACGTCCGAAGAAGAGAGCGTCGGTGCAAGAGCAGATCTACGTGTATCAAGACCCGCAGCAGGTTACCTCCCAGAAGTAGCGAAAACCAAAACCCAGAGTCTATAAACAGACCGCGAAGGGGATTGCCACACGGAACACACGCCTACACAGGACTGGACTGGAAGCTCACCGAGTAGCAGTCCTGAGCACAAGCAGCACTATACACCATGAGTGAGTAAGGTCTACCGCCTCTCGCATCACGACTACAAAGTACAATCGGCGAGCAAACAAACGCTTATTGTCCGCACTTGTAATTAACATTTATTTTATTATGTATGACTAACAGAAACACCGGAGACGATCTTCCAACTTCGTTCGAGTTTGCTTTTCGAACGTCCCGCTGTCTAAATGCATCATGCAGCCCTCAAAAGGCAAAGGGGTTCGCAACACGCCCCTTAGTTTTACGGGCTGTAAAGCCTGTTTCTGTGCTAGAGTCGTGGATGCGGCGGATGAGGGCGAAGAACATCCGTGGCGTCTCGTGATCAGTGGCGAATAGGGGACGCACAATCCCTCCCACCTTGGAGGAGATTCGTGTTCGCCAGTCTGTGGACGTCCCGTAGTTGATAAGGTGGTATTGTTGGCGAGAGCGAACACCCCGGTAAAGGAGATTCGGGGATACGTATCGGGAGAGATGGGTACGGTCAAAGGTTGCATGTGGACAATGAAGTTTTATTTATTTGATTTTATAACTTTGCTTTGCGACTCAGCAAACGAAAAATCTCTGAGCAAGGCTCAGTAATTTGGCTCGGCGCAAGATCGTCTACGCGACTTACTGCACACTCTTTCTCAGATTGAAGATGTGGATGTGCTGCTCATACATGACGAGCTAGAAGTCACGACGGGATGGTCATACAAACGTCGGCTAAAAAAAACTGATCTTCGATCACGGGTGAAAATCTTAACATGGATTGGACGCATTCGACTAACAACTTGGGGTTTCATCTAGACATACGTATACTGTTCATCTATTAAAGTAAGTCTAATTGCGTAATTCTGTGCTAGGATCGCTACTTGCCACCACCGCCTCGGGTCGGGGTATTCCTGTGCTGGAGTTCCTGCCACTAAATCAGCGAGCAGACACTATGGAGGCAATCCTTGAATACTTCAAAAGAAAAACCCACGGTGGGAGGGGTCAAGTCCTTCGTAATCGACAAGGATTTTGTCGAGCGGCATATACTCAATAAGTGTTTTCCTGAGTCCACAGTTCTTTTGCGTCAGTTCCACACAATTAGCTGCTGGTGGAAGATGACAAATACGGGCTTCAACTTGAAGATTTCAAAAGGGATGGCGTGCAGACGTTTTTGCAGATATGCTGGACAGGTAATGTGCAACTTTACGAGACTATATGACTTAACTACTGAACGACATTTTGACTTTACGTTATTACTATCTGTTATGCAGCACTACATCTAGAAGATTCAACAAAGTTTACGAAGAGTTTGTCACCTACTGCAAAACGCACGACCATTTCACAGTCAAGCCTACTTTGACGAGAACTGGAAAGATTGCATCCCGATGTGGTCGAACCAAGAACGCGGCAAGATTTTCTCAGCTGGAAACATAACGACCAATCGGAACGAGTCGAACTTGAACCAGTTGAAGATGCCTTTTGGCAAGAAGACAGGTATCGACGCGGCAATTTCGACACTACTATCTCATCTGTAACGTTTTATTTCAAGTCAGCCAAGTATTTAGGAGACACTGGCAGAAGTCGCGACAACCGGTCACAGTACCTCCATTGTACGTTCAGTATCCGGTATGATTAGCGACTATGTACTATCATGTATCCGGATTCAGTGGGAGAGGGCCGTAGTAAATAGCAAGGCTGCGCTGCTTGACGCAGTTCCCAGATCGTGCACTTGGAAGGTCAAGGAATGTGCAGCCGTGTGTTTACCTGCGATGACGTCAGTGGACGTGTAACTGCCTATTCTACACCAGCCAGCATCTTCCGTGCCAGCACCGCGTGTTACGGTAGGGGCTTTTCACAGCTCCCCAGGATGGCATTGAAAAGGCGCTGGGATATACCAGTGATGTGTGGACTTGCGACGAACTGGAGAATCGAGTTCATACTGTCCGTCAAGTTCTACACTTAGAGTCAAAGTATGCAACTTTAAGTGGCGTAACTTTAAGGTCTAAAGCGACTTTAAACGAAAACAAATCAAATCAGACATCAATGGAGACTTCAAACAATGGCGTGATATTTATGTGGTTACGACGTCAAGAGCGTGGCAAGGCTACAGTGCTCTGCTCGCGAGAAAAGCATAACTACGCGCGAGCAGTATTCGACCCAGTGGTGAAATACTTGTAGAACCTTGGAAGTACTGAATTTTATGCTGCATTGAATGCCTGGGAGGGAGTAGTTCGTGAGAGATTGACGGACAGGGAGCCGCCATCTGACGCTACGACAGATCCGGACGAGTGCAGCGATGATGCGTGCGCCAATGAGAGCGATTTTTCTCTTGATTCGGTGTTGCTATCCCATCCCGACACGGCTGAACTCATAGGAGATGACGACACACCCGGCGACTTTATGTGCGACTTTAGCGGCGACAATGTATCAGAAGTAGACGATTTGAACTACACCGTTGTACTTGATCCGTCTCAAGTCTCTCTGGCTGGGTTTAACATCTCTGAAAGCACTCAGAAGATGCTTTAAGCTGAAAGCGATCGGCTAGAGGTGGTGAGAATGAACAACGTGCCGAAGATGTACCGGTTGACGACAGGTCGACATATTGAACATGCCGCAGCCACTGACAAAAGGCCAACCTCGCAATGATAAAGTGAAGTATTGGGCAGGACAAGCATCGGAACCATGATACGCCTGTGTCAAATATCTTCAAGGGCCCTCTCATTCTATTATCGATGTTGCCATCTGGGCATTTAACTCTTTTTCTATTCAACGTGTAGGGGACATCTTGCATCAGTATCATGTGATTATGGATGAAACATGTTTGCGCGAACGAGCTCCGGACGCGGATGAGAGACAAGCAAGGGAAGCAGCATTTTACACAGACCCTTTTGTTATCCCCGAAGACTTAGTTGAATCGTCGACGGCAGCAATTGACGCACGGATTCCTGATGATACTGGCGTGGTGGAACAGACGAGGAACAACGCAGAAAAATACGCAGAGGCGGTAAGAACGGTTGTCGGCGGTTCACCATCGTCATTGCCGAAAACCAATACGGATGACGATAAAGTTCAAAGGTGATTGGGCGCGATTTCCAAGGTGGGTGGTTTAAAGCCACTTGGGATAAGATTAAAGTCGCGGTCAACTAAAGTCGGTGACAACTTATTGCTGATTAATGTTAACAGAACCTGCGTAACAGCTATGACAACCTTTTACTGGGCAAAGCGGTTAGCTCAAAACTAGAAGAACGATTTTAAATGTCTCAACCAAGACTGAACTGAAGTCGGCCCTGGCCCTGTTCTTCTTTTTCGGACTAAGTCACGCTGAAAATCGGGACGAACAAGTATCAAAATGTTAGTGCGAATGGAACGGTCGCAAAAGACATTATCTCCCAGTATGAAGTCGATTGTCTGAACACCACGTATCGGCTCCCGTCATCCTACACCGACATACATTTTACTGACATTATTGGTAGGGTAGCAGGCAACTGCTGGCTGAACGATGCCGTCGTTCTCTATGGAATACTCGCAATTACTCAAAACAAGTCGGATGTGAGGGTCTTTGCTTCACAATGTGCACCAAATGGATTTCCAACGAGTGTGCAGAAGCAAAAGTTCTCAGATATGAGGGCGGTAATTCTTCCTGTTAATCATAGCGATGTGCATTGGACACTAATTGTTGTCAAGCTCAGCAGCCCCGGGCTAAATACCATGGCCGTACATTTCTACGACCCATTGAAAGGAATGCCGTAGAAGTCCAGAACAGAAAATGTGTGGGAAATTTTTTAAGCCTCTATTAGAGCGCTGGCATCAGGAGTCAGGTGTGGGCAGTTTTCTGACACAGTACAGCTGGTCAAACTACCCAAAGCAGCCAGATGGGGATAGTTGTGGAATTATAGTTATGCGCTACGTGTATGCTACCTTGCATGAGAAAACACCTGTCGAAATTGAAGGCGTCACCGCCGATACTGTGACGGTAATGCGGTTGCGGTTGTTGTGAACAATCTTGTTCACTTCTACAAACCTGCAGTGTGAGGATGATCCGTCAGAGGCAAAATCGTCAGTGACACCGACTCAACAATGCTTTCGGAGCGAAAAGAAAGCAGTAGATACTGTCGCTAGATCCTATTCTGAAGCATGCATCTTACAAAAGTTAATCATTATAGCTTTGCGACTTTTGCCGTGCTGTGTATCTGGTTCACCATTGCAACTTTGTGTTAACTGCAACCTTAGCAACTTTACGTGAACAATAACCTGTCTATTCCACCTGCTACCCATATTTGTCAGAAGATACCCTTTGCAGCGGGGCTGCGTAGCAAGTGCTTGGCACAGAGGAAGAGGGGGCGACTCTTTGAGTCTTAGACGTCCGTCTATCAGTCGGAGTTCCGACGACTGTACGTTCTTATACAAGAACCAAGTATAGCGATACTTAACAGTCCAAAACTGACTCTTTGGACTCGGCTTAGTTTAATTAAAAGTAAATAACAACTTCTTAATTAACTAGCAAAATGTGAACTGAATTGAATGTTTTTATCTGTCTAAATCTCTTTTCCTAAATGTATAGAACTAACTATTGTATACTTAGTTCTAGTCATGCACAAATGAATGGCGTTGCGCCCATGTACTGACATCAGTACTGACTTAGGGTAATCCGAGGGTACCAAGTACTAGTATCTCTTTTGAGGAGGGATACGGATATCTTATCCGGACGATGTGTCCCCAAGGTGACCAGGTGTGGCCCACCTTACTGGTCACCTTCATGTAACCCCATTACACCCTTGCAATATAGGTCAGGCGTCGCCAATCTGTTAGCCACTTATGTCTGCATTTGTCAAGTTGTTACCTATTTCCAATTCAAAGCACACATTGTTGTAACCAATAATTAAGACGTACGCAGGAAAGGGCTGCTTACAAGCACACACTTGCTGACCGCAGAGCAAATTACAGCATTGCTTCGGAGAAAGACGTCACGTAGCTTTGACGCGACGTCGTATGTGCAGGGAGGGAAGCCGCCACCTCCCTGGTATACTGTTTCTCTTGAGCAATAAGATCTTCAAGCCCTAAACAGCCTCGATCTTACTAACGTATTCGCTTATTTCCTACAACTTCTCCTCCTAGATCACTGCAAGCTCGACAGCACGGGAGCGGACAAGCTCCGCTGCTAAGAGAACGCTGGATGGAATTCGTCCCGGTGTTGAGCGGGGCTCCTCAGGAAGTTCTTTCATGGTGGCGTAGTTGAATTCCTCGTCTTCTACTTTTAAAACCTATTGTTCTCTCAAGAAAACTGTATTGTGGTCCTGAAGCGCACAATACTGAGTGGGTCACAAAATAATCTGTATTCCACAAATTATTACCGATTTATCGTCATAAAACAAAATAGATTTCAAGCGTGACAATCATTTCTGTCATTAATACCGGTTATAAAGTCACAAAATTTCTCTAAGATAAATGAGAACATAAAAGGACATAATTTAAGTCGAATTAACCGGGTTCTTCGTCAAAAGCGTTGATCGTAGTCTTGTTACTGTATTAATATTCGCAATTAGATTGTGTTGGGATGGTAGGGCTCCCTGCATTTTGTTTTGCTTTCGAAACGGTTCTGCACTGAGTATTCTCAGCACAGCACAATCCACAACCCGCTACGACACCATGCGGTTGGCCAAGAGAGACCGAGTGTCTGGCAAGAAGACGCTCAGTTCCGTTCTCTCTACTACAACCAATCCGCCCGAAGTCTCTTCTCGTCCTCCTCCATCCGATCGCCATTACCATGTCGACAGCTCCTAACTCGCCCGTAGCCGCGCTCCCCCGCGTCCAAGCGTTTCGACAAGCACTCCTCCTACTACCGCACCTTCGAGTGCGCCATCGCCGAGTGTGCCACGGCAGTACACCGAGGCATCCCACTTCGGTCAACGCGCTATCCGCACAGGTACAAGAACTACAGAAACTTACCGTCGATCTCTCTCAACGTCACGGGACGCACAATTAATCCTCCTCGCATCGTTCCTAGCACCATTCGATGGACCTGCCGCACGCGAGCGGACTTCCTATCCTACGAGACGATCCACGGGGGTCGTGGAGAAACTCAGCGGACGGAGGTGAGCTGCCCCCACCACAGCTATGTGAAGTACTTTCGACAAGCTTTCCGTCGCCTTCAACTCGCATCAAAGGCGACTGCGCACCCCACCTTCTCACGTCGTGGCGGCACGCAGGGTGTTTCCCAGCTTGATACAACAGAACGGTACGTTCGTTTCTCCGATGCCCTTTGTGCTAACACTCCGAGCGATGGACTGCATCCAGTTCGACACAACACCAGCCGTGCGGATGGCGCTCTACAGTGGGCGAATTGGTTCTCGTGGACTGTCGATTTTACATTTTTGACCTATGTCGGTGACAGACCGACTTAGTCGAGAATCTAGCAATGTCGATTCCTTCACCGATTTCAGTGCGTCTACAGCCTTACGGCAGACGCCCACCGTCTGTAAGGCGTAAGACGACATTTTGCTTGCATTGATGGGGCTGCATCCAAGCTATGCTACGACCACATGACGCAATTGCTTTCACGATAGCGGAAGTTCGTGCTCGACAATCAAGCCGCTGACGCAGCGAACGACCCATCGCGAATAACACTCACGCCCCAGAACACCAATTTGTACTTGGGTACAGCACTCGGGCATATCGCCACTGACACCAGCTTTAGTGGAGAGACTTTCTCGCCGCAGCAAAGTCGATCAGTTTTAATTCTATCGAATGGGTGAGTATGAGTCTGCAGGAGCTGGCCTATCACCGAACGCAACGGGAAACAGCGAATATGGTCGCACGGTGCTCGAATAATCGTTCCCCGAGCGCGATGCCCGTCCACTTTCGGGCCGCTCGACGACAAGGAGCCGGGTCTCAGATACTCCCGTGGGAGCATGTGCTCCGGTAGCACGTGGGAGCGCTGTGGTTTCTCCTTTAGGACACATTATTGGCCCAAATGTCTGCCACGTGAACTGCAACACCACATCAACAAACACTACGGCTCTTCTCGCCGTACCGTCGGTGTACACCGTGGATTATGGTGACGAAGTTCCGCCAGCTCACCTGTGATTTGGTCATTGAACACAACATGTATCATCGACAATAACAACGTCGTTATTACCTCTTCTAGTAACAGTGAGCTCCAGGTCAAACGTAAGCGGGCATTTTTGCCGTCTCTCATTACCGGCGGCGCTACTGGAGGAATTCGTCCTGACGGCATCACCAGACGGCACCGCCTCGGCTTCCACTATATCAACCGACGGCACTGCCTAGGCCCCGCAATGTCAACCGGTGGCACCGCGTCGTCTAACCCAGCATCTACTGATGGGCAGCGCCTCGACACTCCCAGAATATTCCGACGACTCCGTCTTAGTCCGTCGTACCTCCACGGCTGGTATTGCGCTCACCGCCTCGCACATGGCATCGAGGACTTCTAGCACAGGCACCACTACACGGCACACAGGTTCCACGGACAGGCTCCGGAGGTTTAAAGCTGAACGGCGCCAAGCGATCAACGGGGCGTCTGCGTCATCCCCGTCTCCGGGGGCAACGGCTCGGATATGGGTTGCTTTGGGTGGAGCTCTGGTCTAGCATCCGGCAAAAGACTCTCGGATCGGCGTTGGCCAAAGTCGGGTTATCACTGCCGATGACACCACCACCGTTGCACCACGGCCCCCTTGACCGCCTACAATTTCTTCTCAATAAACCAATGCAGGCGGTGATGTCAGAATATGTGCGCCGAAATTGCATCCCGCTTGCAGCGTTTAGACAGCTCCTACGCGGCCAATCCAATTCCAATTACCGACCAAACAAAAACATCATACCCGCCCTACTACATCGCACCTGCAGTGGCTTCGAGCAACTTGACGACATCATTCGCATAGCCAGTAAAGGAATTCGTGTGACAACGACGGAACCTCTCCCAGCCCAGTCCTGGCCTCCCAATAATCACCCATCCGCCGCCTCCCGCGTCAACGTTCTGTTGAAAACGTCCGCAACGAGCAGCATCTCGGCAGATGAATCGTCGTAGACCTCAACATTCTACGATTCTTTCTCAGGCCATTCGGAGTTGTTGACAAAGGGGATGACGATCCTGATTATTCTGGCCGAGTCATTCACGATTTGGCATTCCTGGACGATCATTCGCTGAGCAATCTTATCGTTCAGTCCGATGTTCCCCCAGCAGATTACGTACATTGCAATGCGGTCGCACAGGAAACTTTAAACCAAACAGTGCTGTTCCCGAACGACGACATCAAGATTATGTTGGGTGACGTTGCATCAGCGCTCCGCAATTTGGGGCTCCACAGCAGATCAGCGCACAAGTGCGCCGGCACGATACCAACTCAGAATGCAATGGTTGTTGATCTATCAGCAGGCTTTGGCTAGACGAGGCCCCCAGGCCATTGTGGCGTGGCTGGTAATGCCATTTCTCACGTCCACTGGAGTACCGGTAACCGTGACTACCCACTTCGAGTCTTTAATTAATTCTGGGTTGACGATCGTGTGTGCGTTGCGGCCGACCGTGGGTCAAATGACACAGAAATCGAGCGATTGCTTTGGTCTGCCGTAATATTGTACGGAATTTTTGCGTGGTGTGTAAGATGTACAATACGTTTTGCACATACCCAAAATGTACATTTTACGTTTTTGGACCATAGCATACTCATGAGGCCTTTGCTCTAGAGGTAACTCGCTCCCAAATCCACCGTGAACTTCGTCATGATAGCTGCCGATCCTCATGTCATGGTATTGGCCTTTAGGCATATGTCATTCACGGTGTCATCGCTCATTAACGATCGCAGAGCTGGAGGACATCTACTAGGGAAAACACTGATTTTGTTGAGCTGCCAGATGCTGCAAGAGGAAGATAGATTAGGGAAGATCACTACATCAACTACGCTCAAAGGGACCGATAGGGTTCGGTTTAGTAGACGCTTTGTACTATCGGGATTTGCGCAGAGCCATTTAGATCCGGTGCTTCGGCATGACGGGGTCCTTAAATATGTGTAACCCGGACATCTAACGCAGGGCGCAGGGCATACAATTGAGGATTGGGTGAACCTCTTTTGCATCCTTGAACGCGCAGCTGGGGACCGTCCATCCGATGTGACAACGTTTCAACGGGCGTTGACGCTTGTTGAGATTAAGCCAGAAAACATAGGGAATGACAGAATGAGACCCTGTCTTTTTAGTAAATGAGGAAAAGGGGGCATGGAGACGTCGCGAGGCGTGAAAGCTCGACTGATCAAGTCAAGTAGGAGTATGGAGATTTCGGTGGTGTTCGCCTGATGTGGGTGCTGTTAGTGGATCAAGTACGCGTAAATGATACAGTGACTACTGATTAAATTGATGGACTCGATTGCCGCAGGGGCCACGATCTCGAAGGTAGTATACTTGTCCCATCGCCTCCATGAAGAAGCCAGGTATCTACCTTCCGGCTGGAGCTGCTGCGCCTCTGTTTCTGGATAGTTGCAGAGGTATATCCTGTAGGCAATCCATCCCGCGACTTTATCCTATCTATGTCATTCGCCACCACCAAACAAATGACCTGATCTGTCTCCAACGGAACCACCACCTCCATCGGCTAGACGTTATTATTGCCACTGATGCAGTGTCGAAGGGTGTAGGGACCAGAGCCCAGTACCAACGACTATGCTACGCTCACGGCGGAAAAAGGTTGTGTCAGGTATCTGGTTGTACTGACAGAGTCAAGAAGGGTGTGCAAAGAGAGTCGTCGCTACAACGCCGGAGCCACAAACGCCAGTCAGGAGTTGCCCACAAGATATGAAGCCCAGCACATACCCACTTATCAGTGGAACAAGGCAGCAGTATGTCATAATTTATACTGGTAGGCTACTAAGTAGCACGGAATCCCTCTCAGGATTATCACTTTTCCATACGTTCCTACACCCGACCGATCAATTGTGCCAGGGCATTCAAGTTCTATATGTATCGGTATTGATTTTTCACGCTACTTTTTTATGCTCTACTTCAGGTAAAAATCGCTAGTAAAGCCTAATAAATTCACATTGTGGATGCAATGCAATGTTTAGATTTGCGAACAAATCCAAATATTTGACAGTTTTGCTTCATTCACTTAAATTATGTGAGGTACGGTGCTGTGATAGCTTGGTGAAGGTTATTCGATATAGCAACTCTTAAAGTTAGAACAGGTTTACATACCATCTGAGAGGTGCTGATATCTTGCATTTACTGATGTGAATGTATTGTACGCGTATATCGTTTAGAAAGCCCACTGTACTTCGTATTTTTGCATTTGACTTAAAATTGAGCTGCATCTAATTTGCGCATTCCTAATTATTAGATTATCACTATATTTTCACTGCGAAGACCCTAAAAGCGCTTGAAGCATTGTCGATAGCATGACGATTGCGCCGATGGTCGCCAAGAACGCCATCACGTAGCTGTCGGCATGTTGGAATGGCAACTGTTTGGTTTCATTGATATAAGCAATGTAGATCCACACCAGGATGAACCACATCATCGCCGTCTCGTTGCGTTGTTGATTACTGCATAAATCCACGACAAAAACTCGTTAATAATACCATAATCATGTAAAATAGTAGAAAAAACAAGTGTATCATACTCATGTCGTAATGCAGAGTAGAACATGGCGGATCCGAAGCCAATGAACTACAAGTAGAAGAGAGACTCAAAGTTCCCTCAGACTGCTGCTAAACGCTGATAAAACCATAGCAATCAACTGTTTAATAGAGACTAGAAACTTACTCATACCGTTTTCAAACAAAATATCACCCACCTTTGCCATCACAAATGGTCAACTTTAAATCTGGACGGTTGGGCTCAAACGATAACAATTCGACTATGAGCGAACTTGTTACTGCACGAAGAATTATATATACACCGAATCATGCAGTTCACATCGGTTCGCGTAAATTAAACAATGCAACTTCATATTGCTCATCACCATTACGCAAGCGATTCCCGGCATTGTGGAGGCAATACCACTCGATGAGGGCTGCTAATACCAGGAGGACGCTGCGTGTTTAGTAGCGAGGTAATTGCGGAATAAGCTAAAGCCCCGCCTTTCGTTTTGCAACTGTCGTATTTCTAAGAAACGTGACCATTCTTCATCAGTGTACCGAGGTAAATTAGTAATTTTTTTGTTGATACACCTTTCAATATCTATTGATATACGGAAGAGGTAAGATAGCGGCTTCTCCTAACGGCACAACTGTGGTGTTAAGCAATTTCGTTTTCATAATGGCATTACGAAAACCGATCGTCACGAGTAAGTGTGATGATGACGCAACTAGTGAATGGAGAATGAAGGCAAACCAGTCGTCTCGCTTTGTCGCTCGCTACCGCGTTGGAGTTGTAACTACTGGCCGCGACATTGTTGCTCCAGTAAGAAGAGATGGAGAGGGCAGCGCAGGTAACCTCGACTTCTCTGCATTTCTGATCATTGAAATTGTTTATATACCATCCTGTATGGCAATCTGCACAACTATGAGGTGGGATGACTTTTCCGGCCATTGGACCCAAGAAGTAATGGAGTTTGCGGTGTCAATTAATGTCGTCCTGGCGAAGGTACCGCCGCCCTACACTTACGTCTGCCAACCGGTCGATGTGGCCTGCATCAGCCGTTCATGACACGCTTGCGCAGTTGGTCGGTGAGTGGCCTTCGTGCGCTGATAGCAGAGCATCGTGCACTGGAAAAATAGCGTGCTGCTCAGGCTTAGCAGATAGTCCAGTAGTTCTCTGTGGTGGAAACGACATAAATACAAGAAATAGCACGAGAAAAAGTCAAGAGTTCCAGCAATGACTTGAGAGTACAGCCTTCAAGATGGTAGCTCCGAAACGGCCGATCACTTCGTGGATTGCTAAATCATGGACCCCGCTCACCGCCACAACGATTGTTAGTGGCATTGCAAAGATAGCGCTACATGAAGACAATCGCAAAGTAAAAACGCAGACGTGAGGACGATGCGGACAAGATCAGCGCTCTCCTGGATCACCTCGCTGATCTTGGTGCATCAGACGAGGAAGTAGACACATGTGGAGAAGTTCGGTGAAACGTTACCGCCCAGAGTATGGTGCTTAGCCCAACAGGTTCAGAATTAATGTTTGACCATTTGTGATGGCAAAGGTGGGTGATATTTTGTTTGAAAACGGTATGAGTAAGTTTCTAGTCTCTATTAAACAGTTGATTGCTATGGTTTTATCAGCGTTTAGCAGCAGTCTGAGGGAACTTTGAGTCTCTCTTCTACTTGTAGTTCATTGGCTTCGGATCCGCCATGTTCTACTCTGCATTACGACATGAGTATGATACACTTGTTTTTTCTACTATTTTACATGATTATGGTATTATTAACGAGTTTTTGTCGTGGATTTATGCAGTAATCAACAACGCAACGAGACGGCGATGATGTGGTTCATCCTGGTGTGGATCTACATTGCTTATATCAATGAAACCAAACAGTTGCCATTCCAACATGCCGACAGCTACGTGATGGCGTTCTTGGCGACCATCGGCGCAATCGTCATGCTATCGACAATGCTTCAAGCGCTTTTAGGGTCTTCGCAGTGAAAATATAGTGATAATCTAATAATTAGGAATGCGCAAATTAGATGCAGCTCAATTTTAAGTCAAATGCAAAAATACGAAGTACAGTGGGCTTTCTAAACGATATACGCGTACAATACATTCACATCAGTAAATGCAAGATATCAGCACCTCTCAGATGGTATGTAAACCTGTTCTAACTTTAAGAGTTGCTATATCGAATAACCTTCACCAAGCTATCACAGCACCGTACCTCACATAATTTAAGTGAATGAAGCAAAACTGTCAAATATTTGGATTTGTTCGCAAATCTAAACATTGCATTGCATCCACAATGTGAATTTATTAGGCTTTACTAGCGATTTTTACCTGAAGTAGAGCATAAAAAGTAGCGTGAAAAATCAATACCGATACATATAGAACTTGAATGCCCTGGCACAATTGATCGGTCGGGTGTAGGAACGTATGGAAAAGTGATAATCCTGAGAGGGATTCCGTGCTACTTAGTAGCCTACCAGTATAAATTATGACATACTGCTGCCTTGTTCCACTGATAAGTGGGTATGTGCTGGGCTTCATATCTTGTGGGCAACTCCTGACTGGCGTTTGTGGCTCCGGCGTTGTAGCGACGACTCTCTTTGCACACCCTTCTTGACTCTGTCAGTACAACCAGATACCTGACACAACCTTTTTTCCGCCGTGAGCGTAGCATAGTCGTTGGTACTGGGCTCTGGTCCCTACACCCTTCGACACTGCATCAGTGGCAATAATAATGTGGTATAGGAAATCCACGCCAAATGAACACTCGGTAGAGGTTCTAATAGCTCACACCCACAACAACTCGTCAACCAATACGGTCAACGAGTGTTCGGATCAAGATCTGAAAGTACCCAGATCGATCCCTTACACCGGGACGAACAGGACCTTGCTACCTCGTTTGTATGTACTCAACCAATGCAAAACACACGACTAGCACGAGCAACGCTAGTGTGTGCAGTAGGATAGCACAGTCCCAACAGCAGAAGGGTACTGTACCACCACCGAAGGTTCCCTTCGGTTGGAAGTCACACTTGGAGTCAATATGTACTCCCACACACGTGCAATAGGCAAGATACGCCGTCACGTCAACAGACCACACTCAACACTCTTGGCCTGTCCAATGAACCCTCGCTGTTATGCTACAGGTTCTCGGACAGGCATAATCCACTCAAATACGCTTATCCAGACGCTTACCTAAGGTAGCCGGATGTCACGCTAGACACTTGAAGGGAAGATTCTGTTCTGATTGTTGCCCTTTCAGGCTTATCTCCTAATTATGTAATTCCTATAAAGTATACAAATATCAAGTGAACTATGATCCGTTATGGATCTTCTACATGCTACGTTACTGTCGAACGACTCTTCGTTCGGACCCTGAAATTGCAAAGGGTCGCCCGAACCGACGCTTCTATCCATGGATCCAAAGTGCGCACGAACCTTCGGTAGCGTACTTATCTGGTGCTAGGTACGCCCAACGAAGATTCGCTAAGTGCGGACTCCACAATAGTGACTGTCTCAGTTGAGTGACCTTTGTTTCCGTCCGACCGAGTCCTCGGTCAACACCCATCCAACTTAATGTACCCATTCGTCATCAACGAGTACTTGAACGAATCTTCGTTCATCCATTGGCCAAAAACCGGCGACCCACAACTGGCGTATCCCGATCACAGAATTTACTTCACCACAACTGCCCCCGTCGCAACTGGAGCCACCACACTGGTGACCGTTGTGACGCATTCTGCGCTCTTCCAGCTCTTCAGCATGCGATCTCAACTCGATCGTGCTGCCAACCTCGCTCTCCGTGCTATCGGTGCGACCAGTTCGCCTGAGCAGCCGGTATGTGCTCTGCTAATCATCGTTGTGTTGGTATCCATGCTCACTTTGTCCTTTCACCTTTCCACAGAGTGCCAGCGAAGGTTCCACGGCTCTGAGTGCTCCTGCAGCTTCAACACCACAGACTGCAACTCCCAGTACTGCGACCGAAGCTTCGTCTACTCCCGCGGCCGAAGCCTCGCCCGCTGCATCATCGTCTCTACAGGATGCCATCATTGAAGCTTCGGACATCGCGTCGGAGAATGTGGTGATGCGAATCATCCCACATTTGACTTCAATGCTCCGTCATATCATCCAACTTCACATCTCGCCTCCGGTTCAAGGTGATTTGGCTCTCCAGCGAAGGTTAGAAGCTGCTCAAGGCTTCGACGAGACGGCGGCTGCTATCATTCCGCTACAGGACACGCTGATCAACCTTCCGCAGCAAGTCGGTGAGCTGCAGGCGAAGCTTCGTTCGGCTCAAGATGGCGAAGCCGCTGCTAAGCGCGAAGTCATGCGATTGACTATGAAGAATGAAAACGCTGAGCTTCTGCTCAAGACTTCAACGGCGCGCGTTCAAGAACTCGAAGCTCAGCTCAAGCGCTCGAAGACTGCCGTGGCGAAGACTAGCTCCAACCTCGAGAAGATTCAAGCTTCGTTGGACCTTCACACTGAAGAACTCAGGCTTCTTCAAGCCGAACTTGGAAGCCGTGACGCCGAACTCAAGCGTCAAGACTCGTTGGCTACCAAGGAGCGAGAAGTTTTTCGTGCGTCGGTGGTAGCCAATACCGAGCAGACACGTCAGATCTACAACCTGCTGATCAAGCAATGGGAAGGCAAGGGTACTCCAAGTGACAAGGATGAACTCATCGCGCATCTCAAGGATCGAGTCACTCATTATCGCCACACCAATCGCATCCTCCGTGGTCACGTGAGCTTGGCGAACATGGACCCAGATATTTTGGTTGCTGCTGTACGAGGTTCGTTGCACTTGACTCAATTTACCTGCTACCGAACATTGGTTCACTCATCTGTTTCGTGCTTCACAGGTTCCATGGCTAGTGAGGTCAATGTGGATGCTCTGAACTTGGATCAAGAGACACTCGTGGCCTTTCAGAGGATCCAGGAACAGGCGGCCGAGACTGGTGAGGATCAGCCACTCCCAGTTCTGCTGGCTAAAGCTGCACACCAGATCGTCCACGGCAAGTCACACAAGCGGATTCGTCGGCCGTCTGAAGCCTCGGATGAAGATTCAAGCTACTCCGACGACTCCGACCACGAAAACAAACCTTCGGTGGACGTTGCGAATGCTGCTATGGCGGCTGCTGGACTCGGTGAGGCTTCGTCCGACTCAGAAGATCCGAGACGAAGATCGCGACGTGGGCTTCGTAAGCCCAAGGCATGGAAGAAGCGTTCGTCCAAGCGTGCGAAAACAAGTGGGTCATCCAAGTCAAGCGAAAGGTCTGATCAAGAAAGGAAGCATCGCTCCAAGAAACCTCGTTCGCGTGGTCGTTCATCTTCGTCATCTGGTATGAGTACAAGGTCGGGTCAATCCGCCGTCAGTTCGGCTCCTCCGCCTCCCACCGAAGCTTCGGTGCTGCCATCAGTCGCTCCAGCGGTCTCTTCTCAGGGTTCAAGTGCGCTTCCCTCAAGCTTTGCATCGTCGTTCGCGCCGCAGCCACTGCCCAAGGGGACAACCTTCGGTGGCAAGAGCAACTACATGGACTTGTTGCTTCACGAGGTTGAGACGGCTGCAAGCACAGCTCTAACCACGTGCACTCTCGATGATGATCTCAAGCCTAAAGTTCCAAGTTCACCAGCGGAACTTCTTCTCCATAATCCAAGTGAAGGCAGTGCTGACGCTCCAGTCGACTTGACTGGGGATGTGGAATCGTCTGAATCTTCTCCCGAGCATTCGCCTGAAGCCCCGATTCCCCCTCCGACGCCTCCACATGCGTCTCACACGGTGACCGATCGTTCGTCAGCTAATAGTCGTTCAGTGGAACGTGCAGCTGGCGAAATCGGCCACCAGCTGTTGAGGATAATTCCGACGACAATGATATGGACATGGATAATTTCGGTGAAGGTGGGACTAGTCCGGTTGATGATTCTCACATGGAAATTGATGATCTTGGTGATCCACAAGGATCTGGTGATGGTGGAACTGTTCCTGTATCTGTTCCCGATACTACCGATGGTTCACCTGGTGGCAGCATGCTGCAGCGTATGTTTGGGTCGGACATTAGTTCTGAAGAGAGCCCTGTTGACCTTCCACCCGGCATAGCAGGGCCTCTTCTTACTTCCGACGTAGCCGTCATGGGGTCAGTGGTTCGTCGTATCATGAGCTCGACGGCGATGACCAGCATCCCTACATCTTCACCATCCACAGTTGTTTCCAGTGGTGACGTGCCAGCTCAGCCTTCGAGCGAACCTTCGCTCAGCACGGATCAAGGTGATATTCGGTCTACTGACGCTGCTAGTCTGTCCACCGAAGGTTCAAGTGCCGTTGCTGGAGCGTCATCGGTCTTGATGTTGCCGGCGGTAAATCCGCCCGCAACACTGGATGAACTTTCACTTGAAGATGAATCAGTTGAAGACCAAGTATCGATGGCTGTTCCAACTTTGTTTTCACCTCCTGGGAGACGCTCTGGACCTCGCCGTGAGATTATCGCGACCAACACTGCGCTTCCTGGCCCTGGTACAGTTAGTGCAATTCCGATACCGAGGGTTCACTACCCAATCCACGGGCCAAGACCGATCGTTCGTCCATCGGCTCGTTCACCAGCATGGGCTGATAAGTTTAGTGACATCCAATTCGCCAAGGACGGGGCTTCTCAATGTTGGCAGCGGCTGCGCGACCGATGTTTGCCGGATCCAGTGCCAGCTGGTACCGTCATCCCGTGTTCTGCTGAGAACATTGAAGCTTTCGCCAATTCGGATGCTCCTACCCATCCGTGGCAATTCTTCCGTGCCGCTCTTCCATCGACAGCCTGTCTCATCGACAGCTCCCGGTTCAACCCAGGCGCGCCTTTGTCCAAGCGTGCCCTGTCGACCAGCGAATGTTGGGGCTGTTGGCTTCGTTTCGTGGTGATGGATTACATCCCGATCTGGGGTTCGCTCTTTGGGAACGTTCACACTGGATATTGCCCCAGTGTGTCGACCGATGGTTCACCACCGAAGCTTCTCGACTGAAAGAGGTCACCGACAATTTGGTCAGGGCTACGCGTGATACTTCGGGTATCACTGACATTAGTGCTCGTGCTCGCGCTGAAGCAGATCTGGATGCCATCCGTGAGCAGCTTGCGACTGACGACGATGTGTTGAAGCGGGCCAAAGTTGCTTGGACAGCCTACTCAAAGGCTCGTGGGCGTCGAGCCGATCGTCTTCGCATTCACATCCGGAATCAGTACTGGTCATGGTGTCTCAAGGCTGCAGATTCCCGGAGGGTCTGATTACCCCGGAGCTGATACTCGAACCTTCGGTCCCAACATATCCTGTCGAGGTTTTGCCGCTGGTTCCGGATGACACCGATTGGATTTCCGCGGCTTTTGCTGTGGGTGATGCGCAGCCGTGGCGCATTGGTTGGATTTATTATCCTCATGAGCACCCGTACAACACGACGTTTATTCCGTGTAATCCTGATGAGCGTTTGTTTGTTCCGTATGGGTCTTCCCAGCTGCAGTCGCTCGCCAAATCGTTGTGGATTCGTCGCTTCAACCCCAGGAGGTCGATCCTCAATGGAGAGCACTTCATCGACGGGGAGGAAGAGGAAGTCCCCAACGAGCGTTCTCAAGCTTCCTCTACAGCGCTACCGGCCTCGGCAACCGCTTCTGATGCCGAAGAGAATTCGGGCGATAGTTCATCGTCGTTAGGAATGCTTGCGGCAGCTGCTCGTCAGGTTACTTGACTCGACGAACCTTCGCCTGCACTCTATTTCGACGTCTGGCCTTCTCCTCAAGCATCAGCAGCATCTACCTAGGTTTCATTTCGCTGGTAGCTTGACATGCATGTTTTGTTTCAATTCGATTTCTTAATTCCATTCTCCATAATCAAGTTCACGTTCACGTAAATTCACCAAAGAAATATGTAATGTTGATGCAGTAGCAATCTTCGTCTGCTACCCTGGGCTGCGTTGCCCCAGGGGCAGTTCATTCATGACAACGTAGTTTCAATCTTCGTCTGCAACTTGAACCATCTGTAAGCGATGGTCACTTCGTTTTGACCGCAGGTAGTCGTACAGTAATCCACCACAAGATAAGTTAGAGGCAGGTTCCCATGTGGGTTCGTCATACCCGACCCACTTGACCTTGAATTCTCGAACCGAGCGTTCGGTACTGGTGGATAGAGTGTGCGATCGTCAAGGATGGCTTCCACTTCGTATTCACCGGCAATATTGTCGGTGCCCAGCTGTCTTCAGGCAGAAGCTCCTCATCGAAATCAAATCGCAAATCTTCGATTACATCTTGCGCCAACCGAATCTTCGGTCGACTATTGAATTCGTTTACTGCCTTTAGACGAGAGACATGCACCACCGGGTAGAACCTGTACCCGCTTCGGTCAGGGAGCTCAAGTTCATACGCAAATTCTTCCACTCTTCGTTTTATCCGAAAAGGTCCGTGCCACCGGTGGGCTAGCTTCTTAGTCAATCCAGGTTTGACACGCTCCATGTACAACCACACCCTGCTCCCTATCTCAAAAAGAGAGCTAGTTCGACCGTCAGGAGAGTCAGTAGGCTCAGGTGTAGCTTCTGTGGCGTCAGCCGAAGGTTCATTTCTACCTCCACTCGGAACAGCGGCTTTCTAGTCGA